>CM065787.1:16761643-16896643 GCA_033296515.1 Macrochelys suwanniensis | reverse complement strand
CATCATATTATACATGGCTACCTTTCATTATCTCAAAGTCTACATATTAGCAGCTGACATAACAGCACTAAAGGTGCACTTCAACTTATGTCCTGTCATCCTTAAATCACCTGTGCTTTAGAGAGAGACATGTGATAATTAAATGGTACAGTTTGAGGGTTTGCTTTCTTTACAGCTACTATGAATTTAAATATATATATATATTTTCAGAAATTAGAAGAGAACTAGAAGTGGCTAAAATCTCAAAAGTACCATGGTAGCAACACTACCTTCTGGCATCACATCCCATGTGCACCACCACACTGACTCTGACTGTATCAGCACTAGTATGGAACTAGCCATCATGCCCTTGTTTCAGCACTGTGCAGGAGAATTAGTACTGTGACACCACAGTAGCACTATCTATAGTCTATCTGCCACTCCATACAGGCAAACTGAGCCAATGATACTGTAGTGGTTAGGAGTCAAGTAGCACTTGGGACAGTGTTAGTTTTTATGTGGAGGATCCAGGTTCTTCTGCTTTTCATTACACAAATAAACTTTCACAGCTTTATGAACGACTTCTTTTGGTGGGAGAGGGCAAGTCACTTCAGTTTCAAAGCACAGATATAGTTATCATGGTGGTGTCATAGGTACACAGAGTGGAGAAGGAGGGGGCAGCATCCAGACTAAGGACTAGCATCACAAGTAAACTGTGTATGAAATTATGGTAGCACAGTCGGCACTATTGTGATTTTAGACATAACCAAACAAAAATTGACATTGAAATATGAATGATCTGGCAAACCACAAAAGCAAGCAAACTCAAAATGAAGTGTGAACCACTGATCATGAATACAAATTAGGAAGTGTTGTTTAGATTGACATAATTCCTATGCATCAATATTAAAAATGAAGCAATAACCAGCAGACTGTGTAGTACACATTGGCCCTTGCATGTTACACACCTCATATCATTTCCTGGGTGATAAAAAAAACACATTTAAATTATGTATCCAAGATGGCAGCCTGACTGTGCTGACCTGATGCAGATGTTCTGTTAACCACTGGAAACACGGCAACAGAATAAGGAGTTCAAATGCCACCAAGGAAACAATACACAAACATGCCACATTTTTCACAATTTATACACAACGGAATACCAGAGAGTTCCATGTGGAAAGATCCCTGTGCCCATTCAGCAATCAACTGAAGTCAACAGCACTCTACCCCCACAAAGCTCAACACAGGAAGGGCACTACAGTTCTTTGCGGATAGGAATTTTGTTATGACTTAATCTAATGTCATCTATAACAGCATTCTGTGCAATCGAGCCTACCAGTTGTTCTGGATATATTGCCTCAGTATATTCTCTTATTTTCAGGACAAGCAAGACTACATAGCAAGCGGCATGAAAGCAGTGAAAAAAACAATTATGTTCACAATTTAGATGTACTCTCTGGTATATTCGTATTGTTCTAATCATGAACTGTCCTTTAATTCTGTCCCCAAAAAATCATTTGACCAAACCAGAAAGGTGTAACAACTTCTGTTTAATGATACCTATTTCTATCTGTATCTTTCAAACATTTAAGAAGATGCTGGAATGTTACAAAAGGTCAGTAAGAGCTACTCATCCAAGTAAGGAGTGTAGGATCGGGAATGTTAACACGTTTTCTTACCAGTTGTTATGAAATGAGAAAGAAACAACCTGTGAATCAGGAATCCGAGGAATCCTTCCTAAACACTGATTTCACGTATTGAAAATTGTATGCCTATATATACACGTATAGGAGATCATACAATTTTCACTACCTGAAATCTCTCCATATATCTAATGGTTCTGAAGACCTGGGCCAAAATTTTCTAAAATAGGAGTCTAAAGTTAGGCTCTCAAACCCATATTTAGGCACAGGATTTTCAAAATGGCTGTGCACCCTCAAATCCCATTGAAAATCTTGACCTTGGGGTTATCTAACTGGATTTCTTTCTGAGCAAGTAAAATACTTTGGAGCTCATTTTCAGAAGTGTGGCATGCCCATAGCTCCAGTTGACTTGCCGGAGTTCTGGGCACTCAGCATTTCTGAAAAATCAGGCTCCAAATGGATTATATAACACTAGTAAGAATAAAAATATAGCAAGGCCTTTATCAGAATGGGCAGAATATCATAGGAACCAAACTCCATCATCTATCAGCCCAGATATTTGTAAATATCAAAGGAACACCATACAATTAAGTATTAGGAGCAAGTGGAATTGCAAGAGTCTTGTACAAAAAGTAGTATACAGATTAGCCACTACACACTTATCTGGTAATTCTTAGAAACACTGCAAAGGTGACTGCCACATAGATTTCGCCACAGACACCTCTAGCATTTCCTGAGGAATGGCAGCCCTAGCTATTCTGAAAGGTTTTCTAAGAAATATATTTTTCTGCTTTAGCCAAGTATGACTCTCTGTTCTGTACAGAACAAACAGCCAGCAGATACAGAAGCTTAAGCGTCAGAAAATGCTTAACTAGCTCGAAGAGAGCTGTTTCCAGTGAGAGGTTCAGAACAGCTTTGAGAACCACACTCATGTTCAAAAACGGTGCTAGAGAATGGGGCTGTGTGAAGTTCAGCAGTACAGTTTCATTGGAAGAGGTAGGGAGGTTAGTTTTGGCTCACGTCAGATACGCCACCCTGTATTTTCCTTTGAATGTGGGGTTTTAATGAATCTGAAAAATTGAAAGTGAGACTCAGCTGCAAACATCAAATTTTATCTGGGTTTAGTCAAAACCAAATGAAATTTAAGTTTTATATATTTTGTGGTTGAAGCTACTGAGGGACACCACCCTCTCCACAGGGGATCCTCTACTTTTAGTTCTCTTCCAAAAAGGAAGAGGCCCAGAGTTCTGCAACTCCCTCTCACACATAATACATGCACACAAGTGCAATATCTATGTGGTAGAGGAAGGGGTGGCTGGTGGGCCCACCCCACCCAACTTATGTTACTGGGGAGCAGACAAGTTGGCCCACTCCCTCCGTACCCTCCATCCACATCTGCAGAGGAGCGGTCATTCATCCTACACACCTGTTTAGCAGCAACAAAATAAGAAAATGCTGCTCTTCAACTTTAAAGATGCCCCAGGAGGCACTGGGGGAACAGAATCACGAAGCCCCTGCCATCTACCATGGCGAATTTTGGAAGTGTCTAGCTCCAGAATAAGCGGGATGGAAAGATAGTAGCTGGACCAGAGAAGTGTTTGTGTGGGCATGTCTACAAAAAAACATTTAGTTTGTGGCAAGTTGGGGTGTGAATCTACCCCATAACTAGCCTGCCACATGATAAGTGTCCATGTGGACCCTGCTGACACACATGAAAAGTTACTTACTGCCCTTTGATATAGTCCTGTTTCTCCAGACCCCCTTCCACACAGAAAACAACTAAAGTTTCCCATTCTGAAAAATCGAACCATGTCTGGGTAACAGGGACTAGTGACATTTACTTAATTTTTCTCATTTCCGATACAACTAGAGAACACACACTTAACTTTCCTCTTCCTCAAGAAATGCTTCAAATGTACAACACTGGGCAGGAGAGTTTTTATTACCAGTAACTGAAAATGTGTATCTTATAAAAGACAATTGATATGGCATATCCATAGTCCTGCTACATAGTATCTACTCTATCAGAACATCCTTTGTTCTATAGCCCCATCCTATCACCTGGCAACTCAAAGATGAAAAGCACTGAGACCTGCTCCTGTCACAGGAGGGTTTTTTTCAAAAGGCTCCCAAAGGGAAGAGTGACTGTGGTTATACTGGATTCACTACTGGGTGAAGTGGCAGGGGAATGTTTACCCTTGTAGTCAACCTTGTCATGAATTTATGGAAATTGTCCCCAATCTCATCTCCTCTCCACTTAGAGTGATAACAAGGCATCATTCTCTGTCAAGCTTTAATCTGGGACACAGGTGACTCATTTATTCTAAAACCTCTGTAGCCATTTTCTCCCCTCTCTCAAACATTTTGCAGCCTGTCATGACCCATGGCTCTTGAATCCAGGCTCACAGGTTCATGGGAGTGGCCACGCTCCAACCCTCCACCTGGCAGCCAGCTGACAACTGCTTACCTGGGACCCATGAAGCCCAGCCCCAGAGTGAGGTTCTCCCTCTGAGATCCAATTGGTGGAGTCCCAGAGCACCTGATCAGCCCTCTGGCCCTACTTATGCCAGCAGCAGGAACAGGAAGCTATCTGAACAACTGAGCTCCACCCTGCTCTGGACTGTGTGTCATGTGCTTCTTGCTCCCCCTACTTAATTTCCTGCCACCCCAACTCGGCATGACTCCTGGCATCTGACTTGTGGCTCTGATCTTCAGTTTGTCTCCTGCCTCTGACCCTCTGGTATCCTGACCCAGCCTAACTCTGGTTCCTGACTCATAAGAATGTAAGAACAGCCATACGGGTCAGACCAAAGATCCATCTAGCCCAGTATCCTATCTTCCGACAGTGGCCAATGCCAGGTGCCCCAGAGGGAATGAACAGAACAGGCAATCATCAAGTGATTCATCCCCTGTTGCCCATTCCCAGTTTCTGGCAAACAGAGGCTAGGGACACCATCCCTGCTCATCCTGGCTAATAGCCATTGATGAACCAATCCTCCATGAATGTATCTAGTTCTTTTTTTAACCTTGTTATCATAGGTGTCGAGTTTCTAATCTGCCGGAGGGGGGTCCTCCCACCCAGCTCTGCCCAGGCCCCGCCCCCACTCCACCCCTTACCTCAAGGCCCTGCCCCGCCCCTTCCCTTCCCCATCCAGTTCCACCCACTCCCGCAAGCACACTGCGCTCTCCCCGCCCAGCGCTTCCCGACACCACGAAACAGCTGATTCACAGTGGGCAGGAGGCGCTGGGAGGGTGCGGGAGGTGCTCATCGGTGGGACCCGGCAGCAGGCAGGAGGTGCTGTAGGAAGGGGGAGGTTCTGGTAGGGGGGCTACTGGTGGGTGCTCAGCACCCACCATGTTTTTCTTGTGCGTGCTCCAGCCCCGGAGCACCCACGGAGTCGGTGCATATGCCTCTTATGCTCTTGGCCTTCACAACATCCTCTGGCAAAGAGTTCCATAGGTTCACTGTGCGTTGTGTGATGAAATACTTCATTTTGTTTGTTTTAAACCTGCTGCCTATTAATTTCATTTGGTGATCCCTAGTTCATGTGTTCTGAGAAGGAGTAAATAACACTTCCTTATTTACTTTCTCCACACCAGTCATGATTTTATAGACCTCTATCATATCCCCCTTAGTCATCTCTTTTCCAAGATGAAAAGTCCCAGTCTTATTAATCTCTCCTCATACCCCCAAATAATTTTTGTTGCCCTTTTCTGAACCTCTTCCAAAGTTCAATATATCTTTTTTGAGATAGGGCGACCACATCTGCACGCAGTATTCAAGATGTGGGCATACCATGGATTTATATAGAGGCAATATAATATTTTCTCTCTTATTATCCATCCCCTTCTTAATGATTCCCAACATTCTGTTCGGTTTTTTTTGACTGCTGCTGCACATTGAGTGGATGTTTTCAGAGAACTATCCACAATGTTGGAGATCTCTTTCTTGAATGGTAAAGCTAATTTAGACCCCATCACTTTATATGTATAGTTGAGATTATGTTTTCCAATGTGCATTACTTTGCATTTATCAACATTGAATTTCATCTACCATTTTGTTGCCCATGTTACCCAGTTTTGAGAGATCCTTCTGTAGCTCTTCGTAGTTTGCCTGGGACTTAACTATCTTGAATAGTTTTATATCATCTGCAAATTTTGCAACCTCACTGTTCACCCCTTTTTCCAGATCATTTATAAATATGTTGGATAGGACTGGGCCCAGTACAGACCCTAGGGTCTGTATTTATCTCTCTCCATTCTGAAAACTGACCATTTATTCCTACCCTTTGTTTCCTATCTTTAAGCCAATTATGAATCCATGAGAGGACCTTCCCTCTTATCCCATAACAGCTTACTTTACTTAAGAGGCTTTGGTGAGGGACCTTGTCAAAGGCTTTCTGAAAATCTAAGTACACTATATCCACTGGATCCCCCTTGTCCACATGCTTGTTGACCCCCTCAAAGAAGTCTAGTAGATTGGTGAGGCATGATTTCCCTTTACAAAAACCATGAGACTCTTCCCCAACAAGTTATGTTCATCTATGTATCTGACAATTTTTTCAACCAGTTTGCCCAGTACTGAAGTCAAGCTTACTGGCCTGTAATTGCCAGGATCACCTCTGGAGCCCTTTTTAAAAATTGGTGTCACATTAGCTATCTTCCAGTCATTTGGTACAGGAGCTGATTTAAATGATAGGTTACAGACTACGGTTAGTAGTTATGCAATTTCACATTTGAATTCCTTCAGAACTCTTGGGTGAATATCATCTGGTCCTAGTGTCTTATTACTGTTTAGTTTATGAATTTGTTCCAAAATCTCTTCTAATGACACCTTATTCTGGAACAGTTCCTCAGATTTGTCACCTAAAAAGACTCTCACTCACATCCTCAACCATGAAGACCAATGCAAAGAATTCATTTAGTTTCTCCGCAATGGCCTTATTGTCCTTGAGTGCTCCTTTAGCATCTCGATCGCCCAGTGGTCCCATGGTTGTTTAGCAGGTCTTCTAGTCCAGTCCCCTGCATATCTGGACCATCCCTGTTTATCTAACCTGCTCTTAAAAATCTCCAAATGATGGAGATTCCACAACCTCCCTGGGCAATTTATTCCAGTGCTTAACCACCCTGACAGGAAGATTTTCCTAATGTCCAACCTGAACTGCCCTTGCTGCAATTTAAGCCAATTGCTTCTTGTCCTATCCTCAGAGGTTTAGGAGAACAATTTTTCTCCCTCCTCTTTGTTACAACTTTTTACATACTTGAAAGCTGTTATAGCTCCTCTCAGTCTTCTCTTCTCCAGACTAAACAAACTCAATTTTTCAGTCTTCCTTCAGAGGACATGTTTTCTAGACCTTTAATCATTTCTGTTGCTCTTCTCTGGACTGTCTCCAATTTGTCCACATCTTTCCCAAAATGTGGCACCCAGAACTGGACACTATACTCAGTTGAGGCCTAATCAGCGCGGAATAGATTGGAAGAATTACTTCTCGTGTCTTGCTTACAGCACTCCTGCGAATATATCCCTGCTTTTTTTGCAAGTGTTACATTCCTGACTTATATTTAGCTTGTGATCCACTATGCCCCCCAGATCCCTTTTTGCAGTACTCTTTCCTAGGCAGGCATTTCCCATTTTGTATATGTGTAACTGATGTTCCTTCCTAATGGGAGTACTTTGCATTTGTCCTTATTAAATTTCATCCTAGTTACTTCAGACCATTTCTCCAGTTTGTCCAGATCATTTGAATTTTAATCCTATCCTCCAAAGCAGCTGCAACACTTCCCAGCTTGGTATTGTCCACAAACTTTATAAGTGTACTCGCTATACATTACCTAAATCATTGATGAAGATACAATTAATTGGACCCAGAACTGATCCCTGCAGAATCCCACTCGATATGCCCTTCCAGTTTGACTGTGAACCACTGATAACTACTCTCTGGGAATGTTTTCCAACCAGTTTTGCACCCACCTTATAGTAGCTCCATCTAGGTTGCCTAGTTTGTTTACGAGAAGGTCATGTGAAACAGTATCAAATGCCTTACTAAAGTCAAGATATACCATATCTACCACTTCCCCCCTCATCCACAAGGCTTGTTACCCTGTCAAAGAAAGCTATTAGGCTGGCTTTGTTCTTGACAAATCCATGCTGACTGTTACTTATCACCTTATTATCTTCTATGTGTTTGCAAACTGATTGCTTAATTATTTGCTCCATTATCTTTCCAGGTACTGAAGTTAAGATGACAGGTCTATAATTCCCTGGGTTGTCCTTATTTCCCTTTTTATAGATGGGAACTATATTTGCCCTTTTCCAGTCCTCTGGAATCTCTCCCGTCTTCCATGACTATCTCCAGTTTGTCTCCTGCTTTTTGACTTTCCAGTATCCTTCCAGCCAACTTTTGACTCCTGTCTCATGATTGCGGACTCTGACTACTAGGTCTGGCCACCCATGACCTGACCATGACACTGCCTCACAATATACAATCAAGATTACAGTGTCAATACTATACAAACTGCCACTGAGCCCAACCTGTAGGCACTGCTAGGAGAGACCAAATTAAATGTACATCACGTGAGCATTTGCTCACATAGATTGTAAATCCTCTGGTTTGTCATTAAAACTCTCTCTCCTTGTGTCGTGTATCAAACTGTATTAAAACCTTCTCTTTAAGACTTAGTCTTTCAGTACCAGATCTCTTAGGAGGTCCTATTGAGGTCACTCCTCTGGTTACTTCCTCAGACTAGACTTAACAAGCCAGTTATCCATATATGAGAAATTGCTGGCTTCTTGAAAAAGGAAGGCTGCTTACAAAGCTACAATATGATTTTCATGAACAACTAGGAAGCATTTGACAAATAAAAAGAAAGAGCTCTCTTCTGAAAATACTGCCCCAGTAAGATTGCAAGATTGGAATCTCAGGTGAGTTAGGTACCTACCAGATGTGTCCTACAAATGTATTCAACAGAAACATTCTTCTCTATTCACTGCCCAAGCTACTCATTTCTAAAAAGTGCCCATCCTGAAAGGAGGATCTCTAAAAAAAACTTGGTGAAGCTGTATAGATCTGAATCAGAGATAATGCCCCAGATTCTGTAGGATCACAAGACACACTATGTCCACCCATGTTCTTATTGCATTTAGTGATTCTATAGTGTTTTTATGAATTTGTAACAGATGTTTCTAAGTACTCTTGACCATTTCTCTCTCCTGAGGAATTTTGCAGTGGGATAACTCCAGATAACAACACAAACAAAGCTGTAACCGGCACTCTGGGATAAATCTTTAGACACTACATTTGAATATCCTCCAAAGACTTACTATCTGGAATGACCCTGCCTGCAGATGTTTTTGAGCTTACCAGAACCATACTGAAAAGCAAGACAGCTTATAGATAACTGCAAAGCTCCTTCTGAAAAAGACTGATAGAAGAGTGAGATTCAAGCTGCAAGGTATGAAAGCTAGGATGCCATGGAGCAGGATAGTGGAGAGGATGGTGTGCGACAGCATGGCTCCAACTGTATGCAGAACTCAAAGACACCGAGAAAGGTTTTAGTGTGGGTTACGGCAGTGTTTCCCAGGTATGGGATAATCCTAGAAGAGTGAGCACATAGGGCTTGATTGTGGCATGCAGACAGGCCTCTGAGCTGGTTTAGTCTCAGCTTTCAATTTCTTAAAAAAAAAAAAAAAAAGTCTCTAGCTTTTATGGTTGCAAATAAAATTTTCAAAATGAGAAGCAAGAGACATCTGCTTGAATTTGCAGAGAGCCTGAAACAATAGCTCTGAGGTGTGAACTGCTGTGTTCATTTCAATGGCTGCTAACTCAGATGCCAACAACTTCTACTTCAATCTAATATTTTTCAAAAATCCTATTTATAGCACACAAGCCAAAGGGGAAAAAAGCCCTTCCCGTGCTGGAAACAGAAAACAACCAAAAAGCACAGTGCCAGCAACAAGGAGGGGGAAGCATTACATAGTCTGCTTTTTTCCCATCCCTTAAATGCTGGTCAAGAAGCAGCCCTGAGGTCTCTAAGGAGACTGACTGCCCTCCCAGCCTCAGGGCAAATACTGTGACTGTTGCTGCTTTGGTAAATATAACGGAATGGGTAGAAGAGACTGATCAAAATGAAGGAGTGAGTGAAAACCCTGTCAGTGAGTGCTCATGTGGGCATGTGCCCACACACACACTTCACCTACTTTCTAAGATAGAGAGAAGTGTGTGAGCACAGGACATATGTGTTTCAGCCTTGTCCAGCTTTGCAGAGCAGCCCAGGACAGCAGCTGTGACATTCACAGAAATACAAACACACAGGCCCCAACGCATCAAAAAAAAATAGCCTAACTTCACATATCATCATAAAAGGAAGGGCAAGAGATGTGAGTGTCTTCTTTGTCATCTTCCTTCTGGACATTTCTATTTACCCTTTTGTAGGATGGTTTGACTTTGTTTCACAAGTTCTAATTCTGAGGTACACTTGCTAAATACTGACCCTGTTCCTGAGTAGGAAAGATCTATAGGTGAAGCATGCTCACCTAGTACAGACACAAACAAAATAGCTTGGTAGTTATAGCACAAAAGATCTACTTAGCTTCATAAACTCATCATCAGTGGTCAATTTAGGCAACAGACTGGACATCACAAGCAATATAAATACATAACAGAACTTTTAAACGTGCAAAAAAACTAAACAAAAAAGATCTTTGACCTTCTTACTTTCCCTTTAGCTCATGCATACCATTATGCCCAGAGAGACAGCAAATGGAATGACGCTGAAAGCAATAGCTCTCCTGTAACAATTTTGGAAGCCAATTTGTACAGTAGTTGAGCAATTAATAGTGTTAATCAGAATGATAACCTGTTAAAGTCTACATTTATGCAAATAACATTTTGGCAGATCACAGAGATTTTAACAGCAAAACCTGCCAAGAGAAAATCTAAGTGTTTTACAAATTTGCTGCTCTATTTTAATAATCTGTAAAATAATAGCATAAGACTATACCAATGATTGTTGGCACATCTGAAGACAAAACACACTTACATAAAAAAAGTTAGTCAAAAATTAATCTTTGTCTCCTCAACAGATAAATGAACAATTTGTTCAACTCTTAACCTTTACAAAGTAAGGATTAATCTCTACAGATACATCCAATCTGTGGCTTTATCTTTTTAACAAGAACTTGGCATTTCTTACAGACCTTCCTAAAATAGGCAACATTTGCAAAACAAGGAAAACAGCAGAAACCTCTAACTGTCCATGTTACTGAAAGTAACATATGTAAAATAAAAACAGAAGACAATCATTTATTGACAAGACAAGGCCCACGCTGGATGAGAAAAAATTGTAGTTTGGGATGGGCAGAATTTAGGATGATTTTGATTTTGTAAAACCTCAAACAAAAAGCATTTGCTTTACAAAAGAAAGGATCAGACATTCTTTGGAGCTGGGCCCCATTTAAGTTGAACCATCAGAGTCAGGCAAAAGAAATAGAGGTTTGGGTGAATGGTCATGGATTGTGGTTTAAATCTCTTTCTAGATGCAGTAAAAATATCAAAATGTGCTTGTACTCTTAATTTTAACTCTGTTGATGCACAAAATGCCATCATTAAATTTGCCATTAGATGTTCTACTGCACCTTTGGAAAAATAAGGTGTGAATATGTCTGAATGTACCCCCAGCCTCAGGCTGCAGTGGAAAAAAGGGATCTTCAAATATTCAAAAGATTCAGACTGGTATAACCCTTTTCATTAAGAAAAATTGCCCACATCAGCCTGTCCCTGCATTTTACAAATCAATACACTTGTATGCACATGGACTCTAAATTCTGTTAACATGTTTGTGTATATATAAATATATACACATCTAGATAAATTTTCTTTTTGACATTTTTCCTTTGGATACAATTTTATTTTTGTAATGAATGTGCAGGTTTCCTGTTCTCACATAAAGCTTTCAGTATAAAATACTGTCGTTGACTAATTCCAAGTTTAATAAAAGCAAAATATTCTGGATCACAAACACACGTTTTTATAGTGTTTGTCCCTTCTTCTGATAGCAAATCTTTACCTTAATATGATTCCCATCCATTAAGAGGGGAAAATATTTTTTAAAATATAAAAGTCCAAAGTTTTACAGCAACTCTTTTTCCTGGAGTCAACATAAGCAAGCACTGAAGCCTCTGCAGTGAAAACAGGATTCTCCCCTCCTCCCTCTACTTTTTCTCCCTACTGAATGCCATGGCCTTCACTCAGCCAAAGGAAATGAAAGACAGACTGAGACAACAGCATCACGTGGGTGAAGGTCAGCTTGATTTTCAGCTGTGTGATGCAGCTTTATCACCCTCAGGACAAAAATTAAGCCCTTCCTCTCTTTTTTTTAATTTTATTAATTTCATGTCTGTTTTAACAAAGCAACTTATTTTTCTCTGAAATTTTGATTAGGATCCATTCCTCCAAAATCATCAAATATGCAGGAAAGTGAACTAATTCAAAACATTTGTGGGTATCTTCCTGACCAGAGTAAAATCCAAAGACCAGACACTAATATTTTTATTAACGACCTTCCACTATTCCCTGCATACGTATACTGGCGCCCTTAAACTACAGAGGTGTCCACAATGACATTCCCTGACAGCAAAACACACTTGGATACAGTGGCAGGCTGTTCATCAACTATCCTGGTCACTGGGAAAAGAGCATTTGCTCTCTCAAAAGGGGCAAGTTCACAAATCTACTTCCATTTCTCACCCACCCTGTTCTCAGAGGGGTCAAGCAGTCTGCGAACTGAACCCGCTGCCTGTCACTTTACGATCCAGATATGCACAGCCACTTACCATGGCAGCAACTGTCAAACTAGTCAGCATTGTTCAGACAGGAACTGCATTTTTCTCAACTACAGTAGGACTTACAAACACACTCTCCCAACTTGCTGTGCAGGCTGTCTTCATTTTTCATCTTGACTGATGCCCCTCCCCACAAAGTAATAATGTCATTTTTAATGCAGCCAATTTTAGCCAGTTAACGCTATGAAATAACTGTTCAGCACAACATGAATCATTTTATCATCCCTGTTTGTTTTTTTTCTGATGCTGGCATTTGTGGAGTTTAAACTATTGCCCAGAAAACTCAAGCAATATTTTTCCTTAAGCTAGTACACAAGTTAAGATACAACTTCTACTAGCTTCCGTTTCCAATCAGGATCAGAATCTTAGTGTGCTCGGTGCCGTTCAAATACCTAGAGCGAAACAATCCCTACCCTGAGGAGCTCAGAATCTAACTTGATACAGGACACAAGCAGCATGTGTAACCAAAAAACAAAAAAAAGGAAAAAGAATGGGGGGGTGGAGTAAAGATAATTGTGATAAGATCAAGTAGGTTAGCTTTGTGCATGGCTTGATGTTTCAGAATCATTCCACAATACGTTTGATTTTTAAAACAAACAAATTAATCAATAATACCAGGTATCTCTAACTCCTCTCAACCCAGCCAAGTCTGCTGACAATCTAGCCACTATTTGTTGGCTGATTTCTTGAAAGCGCCTTGAGGAGGGATTTGAAAGAGGAGATGGTGGTGGACTTGTGGATCACTTCAAGATTAGGGTTGCCAACCCTCCAGGATTGTGCTAGAGTCTCCAGGAATTAAAGATTAATCTTTAATTAAAGATAATGTCATGTGATGAAACCTCCAGGAATTCATCCAACCAAAGTTGGCAACTCTATCTCAAGATTCATAGAAGGTGCTCCAGGTATACAGAGCATCACGGAAGAAAGCTCAGAGACAAACATAGGAAAAGAAAACAAATGGGTATTCAAGCCCTGCATCACTGGCAGAGCGAGGGGGAAAGGGGCAACACAATAAGAGACAAGAGCAGATGTATAGGGTAGGGAGGGACAGAGCTTTGAGGAACCTTGAAAGCCAAAGCAAAAAGCTTGAATGTAATTAGGTAGTCAGAATGATGGGCAAGGAAGACAAGACAGGGAAAGTGTGTTTCATGTGGATTGGACAAGAGGCATGTCATAACAGGGTGGCCAGAGGAGAGGAAGCTACAGTAAGCAAGAACTGAGATAATGACGACCTTGAGAAAAGTGAAGCAAGAAGGTGGACATCAAAGAGAGAGAGCCCCCTGCTGGAATTACAAAGACAATAGGAGGGAGCAGGTGGACCAGCCAAAGACAGCACTCAAGGAACGCACTGGGAGAACCAGAAGAACTCAGTATTACAAAAGCCAAGGTCAGACAAGATGTTGAAAGAAATAAGTTTGAGGATCATCATAAATGAATAATAGGAAAAAAAGTGAGGAAGGCACTTCATAAGCTACTTTTTATCTCATATTAACATACCAGAGCAGCATGATAAAGGGTTTTGTTGTTGTTTAAATGCATGTAGATATGACGTTGATTGGTACAATTCAAATTTCCAAATAAATTCCTTTTGATTGTGATAAATAGCCTGTATTCATAGTTCATTCAAGTCAATGAAATCTGGGTGCCTAACTCCTTTAGAAAATCCATCTGTAAAAGAGAGGTCCTTCTAAAACGAATGATGGGTCCAGTGATTAGAACCATGCTCCTAGCCGAGGACATCAAGTCCTGGGTTCAAGTCCCTGCTCCATCAAAGACTTCCTGTGTGACCCTGCACAACTCATTTAGTGTGTGCCTCAGTTTCCTCTCTATAAAATGGGTATAATAGTACTTCCCTATCTTACAGGGGTGTAGTCAACATAAATACATTGAAGATTGTGAGGTGTTCAAATTCTACAGCGGGCCATATAAGTGTCTAGAATAGACTGAAAATTCCAACCTGCATTTTTTCATTAACTACGGCAAAAGTAAGTATGAAGTAATAAACTAGTAATCTCCATAACCTTGTCTGTCTTGCAATTGTCTTTTTTATTATTACTGTTAATTTCATAAGTATATTGTTGCTTCCACTAAAGAGGTTCTCGGCTACATTGACTTTAAAAACAAGAGAAAGACTCAGTACAGTCATTGCTAGGAAAAGGAATGACTTCTGAAAATGCACTGTCGCACTACACAAGAGAACTGAGATGGGCTCTGATAACAAGATTGGACGGCTAAGCAGAAAGCGGAAATGAGGTCTAGAGCCTTCACCACCAGATTACCAGTTCAAATCCAGCCCAAATTGCCTGAATGTTGTTACTATAAAATGGATGAGTTTGATGGTCTCAGACTAGTCTCCAATGGTCATAAGTTCACACTTAGAACAAGGTACAATTACACAAACTGGTACCCTAGTTGGCAGAAGCCAGATGTGGCTCCCCTCTACAGGCAGTCCCTCCAGGTGAGAAATTGAGGCACAGTGATGGGATAGTTTGTACTACTGCAACCTATGCTGTAATGACTCTCTCAGTAGGGAGAAGAATCCAGTCTCCGGGGATGTCAGTCCAGCACCTCCCACCAATATTAGATTCACATAAAAAGAGTTTTTTAAAAGTACAAAAATTCCTGGTTGTAAAAGAAGGTGGTTCAATGGAAGTAAAAGAGAGAAAGGGGTAAAAAAGTAACCAAAAAAGGTAATAAAAAAGGGCTTGTCTACACTACTCCACAGTTTCGCCAATGGGGCATGAACAGCAGTGCGCACTGAAGTGCTGCACTGTAACTCCCCCATGTGGATGCTGTGGGCACAGATTAAAAGGTTCCTACTTTGCATTAATGCAATCCTATTTGAAGAGGATTACATTTATGCAAACTAGGAACCTTTTAATCTGTGCCCGCAGTGACCACACGGGAGAGTAGCAGTGCAGCATTTTGGTGGGCACTGCTGTTCATGCCTCCATAGTCCAAAGTGCAGAGCAATGCAGACAATCCCAGAGACAGTTAGGGAACAGTAAAAGAAATGAAAGGCCCAGAGAAGACTGAGGAGGTATTTGTTATGGGGCACACACAGGAAATGAAACTGCAGAGCCCAAGTCTTGCTCAGTCTCCTCCAGCTGGGCTGCTTCTTTCCATTCCCACTGATTTCGAAATACTTTTGCCTCTTATACACCCCATCAAAAAGATAGGAGGCGGCAGAGGTTTTCTCAAAGCAGGGTGCAGTGAAGAGCAGGCTCTCAGCTGGCAAAAAAAAAAAAAAAAAAAAAGTATCAGCCAGCCCCTAAAGGCTAGCATCAAGGGCAGGCTGAGCTCTGAGTTCCTTAAACTCAAAAGTCACTAAAGAGGATGCCCTAGCTAACCACCTGAAAGCTGGGCATCTGAAGAAGACCAAGCCATGCTGGCTAGTTTCCCTTAAGCCAGCCGGCACTGGGGGGGAGGCTGCATTCTGGCTTTCCCATGCCTGGAGCACAGTGAACAACATGCCAGCTGTGCTGCAGACAAGCCAAGTTTAATGAGGCTACAACAAAAGCATTCACATGTCTACTACTGAGTATCTATGCTTTTTTGCTACAGAAAGTCAAAAAACAGGAGACAAATTTTTGAAAATGTTCATACATTTCCTCCCCATCTTTTTACTGAAATTTCAAAGTTTGGAAAAATTTTCTGACTATTTCTACTTTTTACACTCAAAGACACTAACCTGAAAAAGGCTTTTTTTCCTCAGCATTTTTGATGAAAAAAACTGTGCTCTGTGATGAATGCAAGAAATACACTACTAGTTGCTTTTCTTCTTGGTAAATAGTGAAGACTTAATTGCGACTCCTGCTACGAAGACAGAGAGAACCTTTCTGTCCCCTCCAGTGCTCCCACACAGAGGAAGGTATAATCCATCTCCGACTAGTGGGGAGATGGCCATGGCCCTGCCACTTCCCCCATGCTAGGACAGACATGCTAGTGTTTACAGCTGGTCTGGTGTTAAGAGGATATATTTTATCTGCTCGCTGTTTTACAGACAATGTCAATTTTGCAGTAACCCATAACAGTTCTATTTTTATAACATGTCTCAAGTCTCCCTCTCTTTTTTTGTGGGAAACGGGGAGAACTGTAAAGAAAGATTGTGGCAAGACAACCCTCAGATCAGATCTGCTCGAACTCAGCCAATCTGGTTTCAGCACAGAAACTGCACTAACTGCACTGATTGGTGATTTCCTGGTGATAGATGCAGATCAAGTGGACATGGTGATTTCTTCAGCTCTGTCAGGTACCTTCAATACCATACATTACGAGCTATTGTTTACACATCCGCAGTCCCTAGCAGGAATAGATGGAGTTGCTCTTGAGTGGCTCCAATTCTTTCTTTCTGAGAGTAAAAGTAGTAGTGGGCAGCTGCCCAGAGCTCTCTCACGTGGGGTATTACATGGTTCAGTCTAGCCATTCACATTGTCAGAAGAGTACATCAGGCAGTTAGGAGATGGGAAAAGATGCCTTCAGAATGCTGAAGACAAGCAGATCTATGTCTCAATTTCATTGCTCTGCTCTGTTTGAGACAGGGGGTTGGATAAGGGCAATCAACCTGAGGCTCAATCCAGACAAGACTGAAGGACAGTTAGGAGGATGGAGAAAGAAATTAGGAAAAAATATTGAACACTCTATTCGCTCCCTTGGTTGGGAGGGTACACCTGCCATTCTTTACTCAAGTTTGCATTTTTAAGATTGTGTAAGACCACAGCAAATCTAGATCATCAGAGAGCAGTTATGGCCAAAACTGGTTTCTCCCATCTGCGCTTGACAAGAAAGGCACAGCCGTTACTTTGGCATGTGAACCCTGCTATAGTAATCAAGTTTTTGTCAATTTGAGATTAGGCAACTGCCGTGTGCTCTCCATGGAGCTAACAGAACAGAGTTTAAGACCACTTAAAAACAGAAGTTAGCACCGAAAGTAGCTTCTGTTGGTTAAAGGGTGCTTCCCACTGGAAACATGGTTGTCTGTACACAATCCTGATTGATTTATTTTCTGACTTGAGCTTTAAAGTATCAGTTATTATCAGTAAACAGTTTGGACCTTGCCTACCTGAAAGACATCCACTACTCTGAAAGAGATACTCTGACACAGCTGCAATCAGTGATTCTGGAACTCACTCCTTCTCTCTTATTCCCAAATATTTATTATTCATTTAAGTGTATAAAACAACCAGAACTAATCTTTGGATGATTACCTGTTCTGTTCATTCCCTCTGGGGCATTTGGCATGGCAAATGTTGGCAGACAGGATACTGGGCTAGATGGACCTTTGGTCTGACCCAGTATGGCTGTTCTTATGTTATGTTCTAATGTGCCCCCAACTCAGGCTTAGGTAGGGTGACCAAACTTTCCAATATTATCGGGACTCTCCGGATCTTAGGGGCTTTGTCTTAGATACGCAACTATTACTGGCCCGTCCCCTGGGGGAAAAAAGTGTCCCAATTTTTCACACTTACTATTTGGTCACCGTGGGCTTAGGGCACCATTCCCTCCCATAATGTAATTAACAATCAACAAAGCAGATAGACTACATAAAAATAAAAACTGTGTTTTAACCAGTGTTAATCTTTAAAAGTCTCCGATGCAGGGACGGGAGGGACTTCACAAAAGGCATTTCGTAGCATTACACAACCGCCCCTCCAGCCCTTCCCAAGGTGCCCTGGAGAAAAGATGGGCCCAGCAGTATGTTCATAAAGTAAACAGATCAGAGCTCTAGCCGAGCTCGGTGGGGAAGTGATTTCCAGAGTCAATGCACCTTCACAAAGAACACCCTGTCAGTAGTTCCCTTTCATTAATATTGAGAGAGCTCTGGTTCAAGTGATTCTGCTGATCACAACAGCAGAAGCATGACCTGAGGACAGAGGTAGTCTTTTGGGTAGCCTGGTATCAAATCATTAAGAGCTTTGAAGATCAAACCCAACACCCATCTGCAAACTCACAGGCAACCAGTGCAGTATCCGGAACACCAGAGGTATGTGCTCTCTGAGTGAAACCTTGTTTAACAGGTGCATTCTGCACCCATCTTCATTCTGTTTGATTGCTTTCTATTTTGTGGGTTGAGGTCATTAGTGCAGATGTGTTGGTTGTAATATTTTATCTATATCCTTTTAAATGTATGCACCACTGCCTAGAGTTACGGACAGGCAATTTTTTAAAAACAGATAAATAAATGAGTATTAAAAAATAAATAATTCCTTACTGCAGTTCCATACAATCAAGCTAACACACCCTTTCCTTATTTTCAGCTCAAATGACTGGCCCTCATTGGGCCCTATGATGAAAAAAACAAGGTAAAAGGACTTTGCTTGTGTGAAAATGAGCTACAGCATATTCAAGTGTAGCAAAGACATTATCATCCCTAAGAAGAGTTTGAGTAGCCAGGCCATCCACCTAGCCAGGCCATCACCAGTTATTTCTGGCTCTACAGGGGTTGATGGGAGTAGTAAATGTGGCTCGTTATTCCCACTACTTATATGGAACCATGCAGGCCACAAAACTCTATTTGTGAGAACAATACCCCATTCTTCCCCCTGCCCCAGCATGTTCACCTGGCGGGACCACCACAGAGATCCCATCCGCAATGCACTGTGTGGTGGGCACAAAGCGCTCTTGTATGGGCTCTCCCCTGCTTTGCTGCCAGCACACTTGTGTGGCAGGAGACATGATCTCTGCTGCCTTTGACCCTTTATGCCTGAGTAGACTGCCCCAGAATTTGGCCCTTCATGGTGAACAATCCTAATTTTAGATTAAAATGTATCACCATCCCACCCTTTTACGGTCAATTGGCAGCACTGCTACAGACCCAGAAAACCAACATTACAGAAAATGCTGAAGAAACAATTTCTACATCATTTTAGCATTATCCTCCACTGCTTCCTTCCCTATGCAACAGCCCGTAGTTTGAGTCTACGTCCCAGACCTGGACCCGGGCAGACTGTATGGTAATGCCACCTACCTTCAACTGCAGAAAGGTTCTCGGGACTGCTGAAAAGCAACACCGTCAGGAATCATAACATTTTTCAAAGCTTTTATAAACATTCCTAATTCATTAAATACTACACTAGGACAAACTTAGGACTGAGAGATTCCCATATGGGCACATACATATACTCTGAATCCCTCCCCCCCTCCTTAAACAGAACCATACCACATGTCCCTCTGGCACACTGAATGAGTGAAAATCTTACAAGTTCTAGTTTGAATATACTCAAGCAGCAGTTCAAGAAATATATTTCACAGTAAGCTCAACTAAACTGCTGATACTTCAAAGGTTAGCATATGCGTTATTTATCATCAGATTTGTAACTGAGCTTTTGCTCAGTTCCAGCTGCAGATTCAAACATTGCAATACATTTTATGTAATGTAGTAAAGAATATTAAAGAGGTGGTTACATTTCACTGTGGATTTAAACAGGAAGCTGGAGGGGGCTGGTGCCACACTGGCAGGGTAACTTACTGATGTGCTTTTTAAAGGAGTCCTAAAAAGACTCCAAAGTCTGAATGAAAACCAGCCCCATACACTTAAATAGTATCTGTGTAACAGGAATCAGTTATGCTAGATCCTCAGATATTCCAGCCAGAACTCAGCCTAAGAATATCTTGGCACTTCAAGTGAGAAGTGGAGTGCCCTCAACACTGACTTCTCAGAACCTCACAGGATGAGGCTCATTTCATTCCTACAGTGGTAGTGTGAGAAATCAATCAGACTGTATTTTGAATTCTCATTCCAGTGAATGCATATACAGAATACAGGGCCAAACACAAAATGCCTAGTCATCAAGGACAGCAGAAGCTGCCCCGGCATGTTATCATCTTCCCTATACCCGTTATCTGAAGGTGTTATTGCCTGCAACACAAAAGGTTTGTGCTAACAGCCCTTCAAGCAACATGATGATAAACATTTAACTGTCCCAGTGCCCACTTTCATATCCTTATGCTGAGAAATGAGCACTCTAAGGGAAGACGTTTGTTGCTACACTGTTTGGCAATGTTACCAGGGCTTTTCTGGTGCCAATTTTAATATGCTCCTGTGGAAAGCAGGAAAAATGAATTTCAGCACCACACACATACAAAAAGGAAATCTATTACCTTTAACTTTAAAACACTAGCCAGGTTAACAGAAAGCAACTGGGTTCTGGGAAAGGAAAGAGCACTCAGACTGAATCACAACATAGTAATTAGGGCCAGTAGGTCATTAAAGCCACAGCTGTATAAACTAGGGGTGTAATTAACTTTCTATACTGCTTTTACACAACAGCATTTCAGTTTCTTCTGTGAAGTGGGGGGGGGGATCAGTTATATTAAAAAAGAAAAGAAAAATAACCTCTGAAATGCCAATCAAGTGCAGCAAACCATTGTATATTTTGCAGGGGGGAGGGAAGCATGTAGGAAGTGTGTTTTTGTAAGTGTGAAATACAAAGTACTACATAAGAATTATATTCATGAGATGTAGTCAGAAGGTTTGCAAGCTGCCATATAGTGGCTGTTGGGTGAGCTTCCTGTATATACAGTTGCAAGGCAATTACTGTTCTCTGTAGAAGGTGAATACAAGGAAAATGAAAAATTATACACTAGCATGAAACAGTTACAATACCTCATTTAAAATGTAAGCCTAGTGAACAAGTTACAGGGCATTAAAAGGAGCAACTGCAAGACTTTAATTATAAACTAGTTCCTACCGTACAGTAGTTTAGAAAAATCAGCCGCTTCCAAGCTGGCAATTTCCATATATAGCTCTGCTGCTGTTTGAAACAGACAACCTGTAAAGTTATCAACAACAGAAGAGGACCTCATGAAATGCTCAAGGACCTCAATGTAACCTACTACTGTCCAGTTCATTGATGTGCTAATGTGCTAAAAAAATACTCCACATTCAGTTGAGAAACTGAAAAGAGAGAGAGAAATTTACAAATGGACACTGACCATGGGGGAGGGCAGCGCGGGAGGGGAATATGAGTGAAGGAGGCAAAAATAAAGGGAAGCTGGAGCCGTATTTTTAATCTGAGAAAAGTGCTAAAATCCTGAAAAGGAAACCATGCATGCGGATAAACAACAACAGAATCACACATACACGCATAGCAAAGCTTGGGGCTTCTCAGCCACTTTTCATCAGATAAGAAATAACAGCATCAGCCAAAAACAAAGGTACACTGCTGAATAGTTGCTTGATGCATATGGCTTTTGCTGATGGCCAGAGGGGACATGGTGATTTGTAAATCCAGGTTTGAATTATATTATTGTCAACAATCCAAACATAACAGCCAGGATCAAAATATATTTGTTTTCTAAAAAAGGAGTGACAAGTCTGTCATGGGTGCCAATACTTAGTTCTCTCTAAGTAAGAGGAAGGGGGGCGCAGTTAATTTCAAAAACTCAAGACATCTAATGTATATGCCCAGCAGTCGCATTCATTTTGGAAGGCATTTTTAGAACTGCCTTTTAGTTGGCTTAAGGATCATTTCCAAGGTCTGACTTCTTAATTGGTTTTTTGGAGGGAGGAAGGGAAGGAACATGATGCCACCTCTCTGGAAGTTGCCCCCACTTAAACCCATGTCAGAATCCCGGTAGAAACTCCAAATCTATACCCTACAATCACAGACATCAGGCAAGAGTAATAGGCATAAAAGGCACCTAATTCTGTCAAAGAGAACATCTACTTGTCACTGACATCAAAAAGAAAACCACACATTTATGCTACAAGAGATGTCTACATTTCAATGATGCTTTGTCCTGAAAGCAACAAGCTTGAAGTACATGAAAAGGCAAAGAGGGAAAATGGCTGTTTGCTACTTCCTTCCATGTTAAAGAAGATGCTTTCAAAGTGTCTTATAACTTTAGTGTACTGTAATGAATTTCTAAGGGATTCCAATGAAATAGATGGTTTTTCCTATTCTTTGGAGTGATCTCGTCTAATCTTGCAATACTCCTGAGTTGCAAGGTCTTCCTAACTTCAGTATCCCACAGGAAGTCATTAGTTATGTTCTATTACCACCCTTGTAATATTATCAGCACAAATATTGCCTGTATTGATCTGGACCCACGTACACTATTGAAAACATTGCTTCAGATTAAGGTATGAAATCCTTACTTGCCAAGAGACCGAGGCTACATTACAATCTTGTATGTCAGGCACTACAAATAAAAGAAGTGGTGTATATCAAAGGACACTATCATGTAGCTTATTTTATAGGGTAATATTTTTAACACATCCTATTTTCTAATGCTGAAAGATTTTTACCCTGATCTTTTTCTGTTGAATTTAGCATAGATTTGTTTTCCCTGTTCTTTAAATGAAACATTTTTACTTTTGTCAAACAATTTAGGGCTTGTCTACACTTGAAATTTGTTTCTGATTAAGGTAGAATACAAATTTAAAGTGTGATAGCTATTCCTAAGGAATAGCATAACTTCCAGAAAAAGAACGTCCACACACGGAGTTAATCAAGAACAGTTAATCAGGAACAATTCCATGTGTCCATATACAGTGCCTTTTGATGCCAAAATGTCTTCCCTTTTGTACCAGTGTCATGTATCAAGACAGTACAGTCATGAACAGTATTAACTGCAATTCAAAAGTCAGGAGTTGGAGCCTGATATACAGTGTTATGGTAGGTCTCACAAAAATACAGAATTTATTTTTATTCTCACTAATGAAATTGTAAATTTTTGAATAAATTAAAATTGGGTCCTGAAAATATTGACACTAAACAACGTCATTTTCTTTTTATAGATTTTTGGGCCACATTTTTAAGCCCATTTTTATGAGCAAAGGAATATGCTCCCCTTCAAGTGGCTGCTTTTGCACATAGACACTGGGTAACTGCCTGCTCTAACAGGACTTTACACATGCACAGCATCTTTAAACATTTGCCTGTCTTCATTTTGAGTGTACAAATGGCTGTACCAGCTCTGTGCCTCTGCCTTCCTTATCGGAAGTTGTGGCCTTTGACAATGTTTATGTCGTTTTCATCTACTCCTTCCAGGCAGTCAGGTATGAATGAACAATGTCATCCACATACTATCAATGCTTCAGTGCACGTTAAAGAATCTCTGCATCACTACTACCATGGCTATCAGCCTGTGGGTAGTAACCTTGAGGTAGATTGTCTGAAGGTTTTGATGGAGCCTCAGGTTTGCTGCCTAGCCTCTGCCCAGGACTGGCAGAACAAGAACTGCTCCGATTCTAGGAGGCACATCCAGGAGGCAGGGTAGGAAGCAGAGGAACCAATACTTGAGACAGATTTAAGATTGCAATTCCTGTCCACCTGCAGCACAGGAGAGAACTTATCATCCCTCCCAGCAGGCAGAAATGGGTAGAAGAGAGAACTCACTTCTCCAAATAGCCACAAGAGGGCAATGAAGAGCGCTACAGGCCTGGGTTCAAGACAGCCCAACCATGAGCCCCATGAAGTATCATAGGAAAAACGGGCAGACTAAACCAGGGTAATCTGGGAAGCTGCAGGTATCTCAATCTATCTGATACGTTTCCTGTAGCATAATTTTTAGTTGTGCCCAGCTGGGAGGGCTGTGGGGGGTGGAGGAGGAGAAGACATGACACAAACTATTTATCAGACGGAGGAAGATGCACTTGAGAGGAAGATGACTGAGGGTCTGGGGATGGATCTGCAGGAGAGAGGAAGCTTCCCTCTGTGGCTGATGACCTAGCCAGTCTCCTCACATAAGAACTGGCACAAAAGATCTTAGATGTGTCTTGTGGGGGAAAATGATGGCTGAATATTGCATTCTGGGAAGGATAAGGATGGAGACCTCTAGTCTCATGAACATGCTCTGTCTCACTCTCCTAAGATCTTATTTTACATCTTTGGTTAGACCTGGGAAGATATTTACTGTAGGCAATAAATCAGTTTAACATGATCTGTAGAATACCTGTTGGTTTCCCTGTCATAGAAAGTGTCATGTAAGAGCAATATATGTTGCAATTGTTCACATCAATGCTCTGAGCTCATTCTCTCTTTTCAGAAAATAAAACCAAGACGAGTTTGTGATGACACCCTTCACCATCTCCTTAAACTTCAAAAGGAAATGCAGTAATGACCCATTAAGCAGTAGTATGGCCCTTGTTTAGCATGGGATTACAAATCTCATCCTAAAACTTAATCTCAGAAATTGTCGTGTCCGCTGAAAGGGTTCAAGGACTTTAGAGTCTCTCTTCCCTAGAATTTTGCACATTTAAATCATTTAACTTTGAACTAACCAACCTTCCTCCATTTGAAGCGGGGGAAAACCGTCTAAACTTTTAGCGCTAATAAAAAAATGACAACATTTTTGTCTAGCATAATTACTGACAGATTCCAATTGGAAAGCTGTTGCTTTTATTTTAATTTTATTAAAGAAGTGAACAAAGGCTACCCAAGGCACCACAATAAAATTACATTAACTGTAAAATCACATTATTAATTCTTTAATCTCACTTGAGGCCTCAAGCTGTTGCTGTGTCCAATTACCCAGCTAACCACCTGTCAGAATTGTAAAGCTAGTTTAACATTACCTCCAGGACAGTGGTGTGCCCTATGTTCAGTCAGGTCTGCCAGTGAATCGAAGTCCTGCTGACAGTTATCGCAGGTGTAAATTGACTCATCCTCCATGTCTTCATCTTCCTCATTTCTCTCTTCCTGACTCGTCACGCTGTTTCTCTCTTCCAAGACCCGGCTGTCCTTCACCTCATTCTCCAGCTCTCCTCCTAGGCCTCCTGCCAACAGGAAGAATATACTCCATGGTAAGTTTTAGTGGTCTGAGGAAAATTTTTTTAAAGAAATGGTCTTGCATCTATTAGATACATTTAATTACCCTAGCTCTCACTTCACATTATTCCTGACACCTCTCATTATATTAATGTGTTTTTTGTATCATGCAGTGTAACAACTCTCAATTGTATTCTTTAATACTTGGTGTGAATCCTCCAAAGAAACGTTCTTCTAATCTTCTTTAGTGTCTGTATGGTAGGAATCTCTAGGTCTCCATCATACCAACCTGCTAGCATTTCATCATTTGAAGCAGATTCACAACACATTACAAACTGGCAAGATTAATTATTGACTGTTAAGAAAAGTTAAGTGCTGGATTTTAATTCTTTAATTCCCCCCCCCCCCCCCCCAAAACAACAATCTTCAAGCATCACCAAGAAAAAATTATCTGTTTTAAGGTCCCCATACCTATTTAACTTCTGGTATGTCAGTAGTTCCACTAGACCTGAGCTAACCTAAGTCAATTTGCTAGGCAGACATGCTTTGAATTCTAGTTGTCGGGTTAACATTATGGTATTTGATATTCAGATTTCTTAGATATTCTTTATTTTAAACTGTGATCCAAATTTAGGAAAATGGAAATTTAAAGGGAAAGGAATAAACTGCAAGTTTAAAACAGAGATATAATTATGGACCTGCTTCTCTTTTCACTTACACCAGTGTAAGTCAGGATTAAATCCATTGCCATCAATGGAAATAACCCAGTGTAAAACTGGTCTAATGGAGGTAAGATTCGGGCTCTCTAGCTACATAGTGTCTTTAATGCAGTATGCAAAGAGCATGTTCAAATCATGCTATTAGACTGGTTTGCCTATTTTGACTCCTTCCATTCATCTTAAACTCTGTTCTAATAAAGTGTGTGGACTGTAAAGAATCATTATAAAATTGAACCTGAAGCACAAACTGCAATAAAAAATTTAATTCACAGAATCTTCTATTAGAAGTTCCAAGTTGTTCACTGTCTGAATTGATACGTCGGAAGCTAGTTTGTTAAACAGGACTGAGGATATCTCTTCTTGATCCAAATTTTTAATGAGATGTTATAAAGTTGTTGGGTTGTTTGTTTAAACTATGAAGGAAACACCAGTGATTATACAGATCAATCATTTCTCATATGGGATTGGATCCAAAGAGATTAATGCCAACCAATACTGAAAAAAAAAGAAGCTAAACTGAGAAATACAATTTATTCAAGATGAAAGCTAGGAACTATAAGCACTTCAATTCAGATATATAAAGTTAGTAGGGTTCTATTACTGCCATCCATTGAAAACACACATTTTCAAACATCTGCACTGAACACAATAGCGTAAATCAACTAGTATAAACTGTTCTGCAGTTTTCCATGGAGCAGTCATAGCATGACATACCCTTCAGATTGCAATGGAAATATTAAAAATCAATGTTTTTGCTTGTGGTGTATGTAGCATCTCTCAACAATTAAATGATCTACACATTTTCAGGTTCTTTTACTGTCAGTTTACACAGATATTTTCAACAGAAAATATTCATTAAAAGCTACCTATTATATTCATCTAAAGAAAACAAATCTACCACTAATGCAGTGGAAATGAATTTAAGGGTTTGGTAACAAGAAAAATTATTCAGTAAGCTCTCTACATTGTAGGCCATTGTTTGGACTATGTTTATTCAGTGAAGCACTGTTCTCTGAAACTCATGCTTTTCAGCCTTTTCCTTTAGTAACAATGTATTGTAGGGAAAAAAACATAATTCTGGTTCTCTCTGAACTGGTACCTACCCAAATAATAAGTTACATTTAAGGCTATGATAGCTTTGCTTTACTTAACACATAATTTAATGTATATATTCAAATTATCATTTTCATTTTGTCATATTTACTTAACATATCTTTTTACAATCTCTCATCCCAGACTCGAATCACAAACATTACAGCTCATTCAATCTCGTTAAAGCCTGTATGTCTTGTAGAGTTGATAGTTAATAAATCAGAATGTCAACTCTCCTAGTTTTATAAGACAGAAACCTATAAAAATAGTCCAAGTATATAAATCCAATTTAAAGAACTGCCACGTAATTCTGTTCTGACTGCTAATGGCAAACTTAGAGAAAGGCTTTCTAAACCTGGCCTTTCCAATGCCAAAAAAATAAAAAGGGCTCAGGCAGATTAGCAGAGGTTCCAGGGACCTATACAACACAGCAGAGTACAAATGTTTCCTTTTGACAGTCAACTTTAGGTCAGCTGATCATACTGCAACAAATTCATCCTTGGTATAACTCCAATAACTACATGACTGCACCAGGGATGAATTTGCTCCACTGTATTCAACAACAAATAATTTAGCGCACTGCTTTCGGAAAAATAATTTGTACAATGTGAGGTAAGACAACAGATTTCCATCTGCAATGCAACATTTTATAAAAATCTTTTTATTTCCTATTAAAACAGGAAATTTGCTTCACCAAAAGCAACCTTCCAAAGTTTCATTACTAGACATATATATGTGTAACAGCACAGAAACAAATCTTGTATAAATTGAGGTATTTAGCAGAGAAAAAATTGCTCTAAATTGAGGTTCTATATTCAAAGAATTGTACTTGTGCATGATTCTCTCCATCTTATTGTCAATCCTTATTAGACTCGTCTTCCATGCTATATACTTGATTCTTGCTTCATAAAGCAGGATCTACAGCAAGCACAATGGACAAGAAAAGCATGGTGTCTATTTTTTTAGTTAATTTCATTTACATTGAATATGAATATCAGCATGGGGGACCTCACTATCACTGACAGTTCACTTTTTTTTGTCTTTTAAAGTAAATTTAGTGCCTGTGAAAGGTGCCGGGCTGACAGACTTGGAGGCTTTTCTTTGGAAAGAGGTCTTTAGCGAGCGGCAAAGCAAGGTAAGCCAAGTTCAGTGGTAGCACACATTGCCCTATCAATGTGTCACAACCAAGAATTAAAGAACATACACTTTAGGAGTGTGATAGTTACTTCTTTGTGCCTCTGCAGAAATTGCCAACAAAGCTGTCATTGGTGGTGTTTTAGATTGCTGTGTATTTGGGATATGGCCACATAACTATAGGAAAATGGACTGAGAGCATCAACTCATTTCATAAAAGTAAGCAGTCATCAGATGTTATTTTTTTGGTCACTAACCAATGTGGGCTGATCCAAATAGGTAAGCTAGTAATTAAAAGCTTTGCATCCTGCTCCATGTAGCCATACTGTTAACTCATTCTTTAAGAATGAGTTTTCTAAAGACTTTGGCTGCGTTTCTTATGAGTTTATAGTATAACATGCCTAATCTCAAGTATTGCTACATGGATCCTAATGGAACGAATTTCAGAAGAGACACATCACATGTTCATTTTGACTATTAAAACTAAGAAAAGTTACAAAAAAATAACTTACAAAAAAGATTGTGAGTCACCATAAGTAAAAATTATGCCAACCTAATGGTTACTATCTGTGACCCAGAACTGGGAGCAGGCTCCAATTCTTACTCATCAAGCTGGTACTGCTAAGGATGCACTGTCTTCAGAGGGATCAAATCTGCACACCACCAAAGTGTCCCTTCAAGGCTAGAAATATACAATAGAAAGGGCTATTTGTACAACGCTTTTGTAGAGCCTGGGTAACAGCTGCACTCGGGAATGGAATATACCAGGAATAAAGAGGGGGTGGAAACCTAAAAGAGTCTCACAAATGGCCATAGAGACCATTCTGCTTACCTGTGAGAAGGCTCAGTTCCCCAGTAGATACGGAGGAGACAGCATGAACTAGTGGTTTGATCAGCAGGTGTCAGGAAACCTACCCTGCCACTGATTCTCTGTCTGCCTTGGGCCTGTCATTTAACCTCTCCATGCCTGTTTTTCAATATATAACATGAAGATAAGAACTTATCCACCTTTATAAAGGTGCTTTGAGATCAGTGAATAAAACATGCTATCAAGTGCAAATTTTATTATTTGCCTGAGCGGTAAATATTTACGATGCCCTTAGAGCTTGGATTGCTTAATCTGATTAGCAAAAGTAACAGTTTCCTATTGTATATACTGTAAAAAAAAATCACACTTACTGATATATCCAGGAATTCCCACAAGGTACATATTATTGAGAGGATAGCATATTAACACTGACATACTGTTACCAAGCAACACCAGGACAAATTTGTATGTAGCACAGAGGTTATGTGGAAAAGTCAACACAAGAAAACTGCTGGCACTGGTTTGTTAAAATAAATGACTGCTAATTAATTCTAATAAAAAAATCTTTGTGTTTCACAGACATACATGCTATGTACAGCTGGCATACTTGAGCTGCAAGTACATAGGATACTCAAAAAATCCATATACTGATGATGAAAGAATCAAGGTTGAAACTCACAACCACTCATACTCAACAGTGTCTCCAACAAGATACTGAACAGACTATTGAACGTCCACAGAACATCCATTTCTAATTGTTGCTTTCAATGTATTTAATCACTTGGCTGCATAACTGAAGTAGAGGCTTCAATTTGAGTTATCAGCCTTGAAAATATAACTTACTATGCCTAACGTTACAATACAAACTGGTTCTTTTCTGTATCAGGTTTAAAATGTTTGCTGTGCATCAACACACGAATATTTTACCCTACTATCTTAATGACAACCTGGACAATAGCATCAGTAAAATGTTATTTTATTTGCCACTACGGTTAGTGTTTTCAGTGAGTCAATCATTTTTCTTTGTAAGCGATGGTTTATTTTCTAGAAATAAGGCTAGTACTTCAAAAATAGAAAAGGCCAAAATATATCAGTGTTACTAAGTGGCATGCTGACCTAAGAAATACACCAAGGAGAGGAATTCATTAAATTTGGCTTATTTGAAAATTAGAATCAGTATATAATTAATATAGTGGTGTGTAGCATGTGAACTGTTCATGAAATTTTCTGTTATGGAAACCATACAATTTTTAAAACTGACACTTTTAAAATAAATTACACACACAGGGTGAAATCTTGGCCCCATTGAAATCAATGGGCAAACTCTCATTTGATTTTAATGGGGCCATGATTTCACCATTATATTGTGTATGTTAAAAGATCACCTTTTTCTTCTGTGTTTGTACAGAGCCTAGCATAATAGGGTCCTGATCCTTGACCAGGGCTCTTAGGCACTATGGTAATACGAACAATAATAAATAAAATCTATGGGCATCAACTGGCAGCATACAATTAGAGAGACAAAATGATGGGTCTAAATCCCAAGAGGTTATGACCACCTGCAGTTCCCACTGATTGGCAGTTGGGAGATGCAGGTGCACATTGCCTCTCAGGATTTGGTCTATAGAAATTAGCGATGGAAAGAACCTTTTAGGCAATTTCAGAATTGCAAAAAGAAAGGGGCAAGTAAAATATCGCTCTTTTTCCTATTATCATGGCAAAAGGCAAGCAAGATCATTTTGTGCTTGTTCTGATATATTTTCAGTACAATTTTGCAAGGCGAAGAGCAGGATTATTCCCTATAGCAGGGGTTCTCAACCTTTTTCTTTCTGAGCCCCCCCGCCCCACAACTTGCTATTAAAAACTCCATGGCCCACCTGTGCCACAACTAGTTTTCTGCATATAAAAGCCAGGGCTGGCATTAGGGGGTAGCAAGCAGGGCAATTTCATGGGGCCACACGCTACAGTGGGCCCCGCAAAACCAAGTTGCTCAGGCTCCTCCTTCAGCCTTAGGCGGCAGAGCTCAGGACCCTGGTCTTCAGCCCCATGCGGTGCAGCTTTGGCTTTCTATCCGGGCTCCAGCAAGTCTAACTCTGGCCCTGCTTGGCGGCCCCCCTGAAACCTGCTCGCGGCTCCCCAGGGGGCCCCAGACTTCCCTATAGCATATTATCTAGCACTATGTCCAATCTAGTTTTAAATTCCTCAAGTTGTGGGGCTTCTATCAAAAGTATGTCTCATAGTTGATACTACATTCATCTTCTAATTGTGCAACACTTCTTTTGTAAGTAGTTTAACAGACACAGATAGAACAGTAATTCATAAAGGAAATGCTTACACTTGACAAGTTATAACAGCTATACATGTAAACATATGCACACCACGAAAGTCACATTGGTCACTTTTGAAAACGTGAAGAAAAACAAAAAAAGGCCAAGACACTGACACCTCTGGCTCACCAACATCTTAGCAGAGCAGTCGCACTGTGATAAGATAGTCATTACCCTCTTAAGCCAACCCAAACAGGTACACAGCTTCCTCCTGGACTCGTCAGAAGAGGGGACCCAAGTCACATGCACTGAACGGAGGACATGCCCCTTATGAAGGAGAATCTTAGTATCTTAGTATTTTTTTGCAAAGGAGTTCCAAAATTCCATCCCAATATATGCAGTAGTACTTTATGGTGGGTTTTGAAGATGCATCCTAAGGTGACTATCCAGAGGGCACATTCACAGCAACATATTCATACCCATTTGATAAAGACAGTATCTTAGTAGCAGCAAAAAAAAAAAAAAAAAAAAAAAGGGCAAAATATGGCCTTACAAAGGTTTAAAATATTTCCTGAATGTTTGTCCATAGATGCAGACCAGGCGGTTGGAGCAAGTCACAGATGAAAAGGTTTATAGCCTAAGGGATGGAAGTTTTGGTGTTATAACCAGCCAATCTGATGGAGCTAAAATTAATCCCTGATGTAACTCAACTGACTTCAGTGGTATTACACCAGAAACGAATCTGTCCCATGTTTTACCAACAAAGCATAATGTTTCTGTGTTGTGATTTCATGTCGGCCAGTGAACTCCTAAAAGCAGAGGAAACTTCATATATAATTAAAAAGTATGGACAAAAGAAAAACTAAGGATAAAAAGCCTAATCTAAAATCTTATTAATAAGTGTTTTTCTATTGCTAAATGTCAGTTCAGGGTCTGTGTTTGAATTAACTGTATTAAGTTTGTTAACATTTAAAAGCTGTCTCTGATATTATGAGATAACAGAGATGCCCAAAATTATCTGCAGGTTATAGTCCAAGAACAATAAATTTGGGCAAAAAGTTATTAATATTCTCCAGTTAGAAAGAGCAAACAAATCTGAGGGTAAAGAGTGTAGGCAGAGAAGTTTCTCATTTGCTGTATATTCCCAGTGACGCATGTTTTTGTAGCTTTAAGATCTTTTTTAAAAATCCTTTTAAAATATTCAAATCTTTACCATGTTTATGCTTGTGTTATACCTTACAACTATACATATACAGCACACAAGCCGCAGTGAATGTAACTGTTAGTAGTTCTACTTTGCTATATTACAAAATAAAACTATTTCAAACACGCACAAAAAGAAACCAATGTGTTGGTTCACAAGACCAATTTATATCGAAAAATAAAAGTTCAATCTGAGCGCTACGTTTTGAGGGAAAGGCACTCTGTTTATCTCTAGTACATGCTAAGTGGATCAAAAGCAAGCATGTTTAAGACTCTAAAGTGCACAGCAGCCTAAGTCTTTCACTCAATGTCAATACACTATAAAAAAAAGAAACAGGAAAATGGCTGAAAAAACAAATGAAGACCACAGAAAGGATAGCACATGAAATACTGTTGTAAATTGCAGGCGATATCAAATTGTACGGGACCTGTATATGAAAGATGTCGAAGCAACTGAAATTCAGGTTGCTATGCAATCCACTCACTGCTCAAATAAACACTTCTTACAGACTTTAAATTCTGTGCATCAGTTCCTCTCCTCTCTCAACAAGAGGAAAAAACAATCATAATACCAAAAAAAAATTATTTGATCCAGCATGTAGTTAATGGTGTTGGCCTCCTAAGACTTAAAACTTAATAAAATTGATCTCACTGCAGTGCTGTAATGAAGAACAGTAGGATAAGGCTACCCTTGAACCATGAAAATTGTATATTGTTACCTCCTTGTGACCTCCTAGGGCTATGGCCATTCCAACTTTTCCAAGCTGTCATTTGTTTGATTCTGACAACAGACTGCAAGAATGGTACTATGGGAGGTTTTTTTGGAAGGGCAGGGATGAGGACAGGCTGCTTAATGCTAGATAACTCTTTCAAACAACAATAAATTGAATTAGTAATGCACAATGCAATACACTAACCCAACTTAAATCTACTATATGAAGTGAGTTGGGAATAAAATATTAATATGCATAGTATTCAAAAGTCAGTGTCTTTCAGGTGGTGTATATTGTAACAATGCTACAGCATTTCACATCATAATAGTAATCACCACAATATGGGTTCTGAATTAACATTTTAAATATATAAACTTTTCCTGGTGTTTTTCTTTAACTTCGTAGTTGGAGAAGAAATCCACATTGGGCTGGTGGGTAAAGAGTAATCACCACTTGTGTGTTTACTGGAAAATAATGCGTTTTAAAAGGACTATGTGACAAACTGAGCATTACATTATGAAGAGGAAGGTGGCTGTTTATGTCTCATGCTCTACAATCTGACAACTAAATGATTTCTACCACTGTACTTTTTGCAAAATTCTTAGTTATGAGGTCTCCCTGCTCTTTGTGATAACCTAAATGTAACAATATTTTGAAGGTACTACTTTATTTATAAAATATTATCAAATTAATAACTTTCAGTATTAAGAAAAAGCCTAAGAAATGGCTATTTTTAGGCAAATGACAAAGTGGAGGATCTCCAAAACACAAAGTATGTCTGGTGGGATTTTTTTCCACCACCAATACTCAGTTCCACACTAAATATTTGGTTTTCCTATGTATGCTCCTCTTCTGTTGTACAAAATAAAGAAAAGAGACTTTGGTTTCATTCTTGCCTTAACTCACTTTGATTTGAGAATATATGTTTCTAAAATTCTAATTGCTATTTCCAAAAGACATGCTCTAGTTCAAACAGGAATTATTTTGTAAAGTTCTATGGTCTGTGTTACACAGAAAGTCACACTAGATGATCATCACAGTGGTACCTCCTAGCTGTAGAGTACTGTATATGAATCTCTGGACAAGAGTTATAGTGTATTCTATATATCAAGTAACAGGAAAAATTTAAACACTGAAAATAAACAAATGTGATGTTTGAAAGTCTTAGGCTACGTCTATACTACCCGCCTGATTCGGCAGGTAGCAATCGATCTTCTGGGATCGATTTATCGTGTCTCGTCTAGACGTAATAAATCGATCCCGGAAGTGCTCGCCATCGACACCGGTATTCCTGCTCCATGCGAGGAGTAAGCGGAGTCGACGGGGGAGCCTGCCTGCCGCGTCTGGACCCGCGGTAAGTGCTGTTTAGTTCGAACTAAGATACTTCGACTTCAGCTACGTTATTCACGTAGCTGAAGTTGCGTATCTTAGTTCGACCCGGGGGGTTAGTGTGGACCAGCCCTTAGATGACCTTTCTGTGTCCTACGGAGTTCTGAGTTGTCTGTATATTTCAACATATTGCCCCTCTTGGGGCAAATACAATGGGTGAAATTCCCACCGACTTCACTCAACATCTTCATGTACTTGCAAGCACTGTCAGTGCTTAAGTACCAGAATTTGCATTTGTGAATAGTTCGTTGGACCTTAGCCTCATGTTTGGGTTTACTGATTTTGGTACATGTACATACAGATACTAGGTGTGAGCTAAAGCCCTCTGGAGTCAATGGGATTCTTTCCATTGACTTCAGTGAGTTTAGAATCAGGTCCTATGGGCAAACACACACACAAAATAACTTCCTGCAACTTTGGCTTTCTTGGATTTCAGGCCATCCATGATATTTTTTAGTCAAGATGTAGTAGAAATCTTTTATTAAATGATGCTAATTTTTTATTGATCAAACTGTCATTTCATTTTCCATTATAGAGGAAATCTCCTATAGGAGCACTCAGATTAAGTTTCTTTATTCTATCACAAGTAATGTCACATTTAATCAGTTTTTAGTTTCATTATTGCTTACAAATTAGAAACCAGTTTCTTTGCATCTTTATTGCATTTTTTTAGTTTATTTACGGATAGGTTATTAAACTTGGATATTTTAGACATGCATAACATACTAAACAAATTCCTCACCGTCTCTAACCAACTTTAGCATTAGCTTTTTTATAATTTTTAGGTTTATTTTCACTGAAAGACTGCTCGTAATTATTGCTCATGTTCTCCCAAAACACTTATGTTACTAAAGTGTGAAATGTCTTCTAACACAAAGACAGATCTCTGGGAAGTAATTACAAAAATGCATTCAGGGGCAATAATTCTATATTAACTGTCAGCTGCATACATCTCCTGAAAAGGCACTTGTTATGAAGGAATTATTTGTGTGGCATTTGAAGGCACTGAAGGCAAGAGAAAACTGCAATACATTAAACCAGAAACTCCAACTCCCTCATCAAGGGTCAATTTATGTTTAAATCATTATCCTGAAGTCAAACCAACACGTACCTGAGTGTCTATTGTAAAGACCATTTCAATACACATACAGCCTGGATGCAATTTCCCATTTACAGTGTGGTACAATTAACATCCCCTTTTTTAAAGAGTTCTCTGAGTAGCCTGTCAAAACAAGCATATCCAATAATTCAAGGCTTCTATTAACAGCTGGCTGATGTCACCAAAAAGACTCGTAAATGATTTATGAATACTAAAACTGCCTCACAACTGACCCTGCACATTAAACAGGTACCTGAGTCGTTATCAAGAAAAGTGTGAGAAAATGTGTTAATACACATTGAACAGAACTGTTATCCTTTAGGCCAATCCTGCAACCCTTAGCAAGGCAAATCCCCATGAAATTAAAGGGTGTTTCATATGAGTACGGAAGGTAGGATCTAGTTTTCAGAGTTACTGAGATAGCTCCATATTTCAGTGAAAGGGTAAAATGAACCCCCAGATAACAACATGATCACGAAATATACCTAAAGATGTTCACTTGGTGTTAACCAAACCTGCAGGGATTATTAAAACAAAACAAACAAACAGGATTAGCTCTGAGCTTTTCTAATGCTTGTTCTGGAGCTATTTACATTTTATTATATTATGCTACAATGCATTCCGGAACAAAAACAACAAAAAAGCATCTGAATTATTATTTATTTGTACAGCACTAACAATGTGCTGGGACTTTGCAAAGTGAAGCAGGGGATACATCTTATCAGTTGTTCAATATTTGGTTGGTTAGTTGGATAGATAGGGAGATGTGAGTGCTTCCCTGCCAGGAGAAATACTGTTTATGGAATTGTTGGAAGAGAATTTTTAAAAACTGGAACAGTGGGAGGAGGGCAAGGCTGACTGGGTTGTGCTAAATGTTTAACTGCTATGCATTATCCTGCTTTAGATTGTCCCCAGATTATGGGTTCCATTTCCTTTGTGCAGGAAACAACTGTGTAAAGTGAGCAGAAACCCTGCAAGTTTGATGCATGGAGCTTCTACCACTTCTCTATCCCTCATGGAAGCAGCTCAGGATTCTGTCCCCTTAATCCATGGATTCAGAAAAGGCAAGGGAGATCTAATCACAAGCCCCTTGCTTGCCCCTGCTCTGTCGCCCAGCTCCACCAGCTCCTGACTGCCCTTGTAAGCATGCCTCCAATTCAGCTACTATTCACTCCCCTATCAAGGCTGGGTGTGATTCTACAGCCTGCAGTGCAAAGAGGCCTTAGGTTGCATTAACCAGTGCTGTGTTCCTCAGCCGGCTCTCCTGTCCTCCCGTAACTGCAGGGCTAGATCCACTATCAAGGTGCTTATGCCGAGCATGGGGAAAAGGAGAGAATCAACCCATTGGCAAAACTTCCCTCTTCTGTGAGTAAAGGGTTAGGGTAAGGCACTCCATGTTATCTAATCCTAAAATGTTATGGCACTTCTTCACATCAACCTGTCCGAAGCCATTGCATTAATAGGCTCTGAATCAGTACCCCATCTGTGTAACTCATTAACTGTAGCCATGCCAACCTAACCCCTGGTGTTGGCCAGTGGAAGGCCAGAGGTAGGCCAGTGGAAGAATGCTTCTGTCAACCTAGCTGCTATTGCTCTGGCAGTAGTGTTCCTATAGTGACAGAAAAACCCCTTCCATCTCTGTAGGTTGTGTCTACACCAAAGGGTTATGCTAGCACAGCTACAGCGCTGTAGCTATGCCACTATAGCCCCCTTAGTGTAGACAGGACCTACGTTACGCACCTACACAATTTTTGAAAATGGGACTTAAACACTTTTGGAAATTTTACCTAGATTTCATCAGGCGTGTGTATTACTGCACAAAAAGAGCTGATTCGGATACGATTTCTTGAGGTTGGTATTTAGAGCATGGTACAAGAGTTCAGTTTGCTCTTTTTTTCCATATTCATTAACTTGCTTAGTAAGATTTTTATTTCAACCAGAAGAGAGCAAGGAAAGATTGTGCATCTATTCTGATGTAGGTTAGAAAAGCATTTAAAAACAGGAAACCACGTTATAAGAAAAGCCTCACTTTTGCAAAAAGCATTTCAGACCCAGTAATTCTGGTCAACCTTCCTTACATAAGGAAAGGTAATGTCCATTTCTCCCTTGTCCAGCAGCTACTCTTATGACAGCCATGTTACACACCAGTGCAGAAATCAAATTAGCAGAAAGTCCCAATGAATTTCCTGCCATTTACTGTTCCTCCCCAGCCTTTTCCTAAGTTTTAAATACAATGTATTTTTGGGTTACGGATTGAGCTTTATTTCCATTTTTAACAGGCTTTCAAATAAAAATTAATCTTCCTCAACTTTCTCTTCTAATTTCTTTCCTTGATAACAAAAATCAAGAGTATTAAGTGTTTCACTTGACAAAGCCATTAATTCTGCAATTTCAGATAATTAAATTGAGCAAAGCTAAGTATTTAAATATGAACTAAGTGAAATATACTTATGCGTGGCTCATGCTGTTAGAATTCTGCTGCACGCTATTCTGGTACTGTTCATTTATTAATGTGGTAAAACCTGATTTGAGACAGTGGTGAATAAGGAACGTACTGTTTTTAATAAAATTCAAAATAAAAATTAAAAAGTTTCACTAAGGATTGTGAAGGAAGCCGCAAATGAAATAAACTAATCCCTCTGAATGAGCCCTCAGCAGTGCACTTCCTGTATCCAATTGAAACCTGCGCTTAGGATTCGTACTTTCTTTGTGTTAACTAATTTCTGACTAGAGGCTTTCAGCTATTTATTTCTAGGATAAGAAGTTAGCTGCAACAGTCCTCTAGTGTGGTGATCTTTTTAGCGGTGATAACACTTCCTCTTAACATGTTCCATGGTTCTTTTTCCTAACGGTATGTGGTAAAGGAAGTGTGAAAAGGTATTTAAAAGAGTTAAAACAAAGACATTAAAGTCTTGTCTCCCTTCAACTCCTCCTCTAATATTTCAGGTCTTGAGTGCTAAAACAGTAGACTGAAGTGCAGTATACAACATGAAGTAACTGGCAGAGTGCTAAGAACCTGTGCACGGGGGCTTTTTATTGTTAAAAATAAATACATAAATAAAATACTTAAGTGTGAATGTTTTAGGGCAAAACTGACAATGGGAAAAAAACTGGAGCGGCCCAAAAATCCAAACAGGGGAAATACTTTACATAATTAACCAAAGTCTCTCCAGAATTTTCATTAGATTTTTTTTTTTACTATTATTATTATTTGTACTCATGCCTTCTGCTTCTCATGTTTCTTGCAAACCACCTTAATTGGGCTCTACAGTGTATGCTGAAAGTTCCTCGAGTTCGTCCGCAGTCTCGAAGGACACCTATGAAAGGTGGTACCTGAGACTGCTCATAATAACTGTTACCAGACAGAGCTAATAATGACCCTCTTTCGCTAATGAAAAAAAAAAAAAACATTGTTGCTGCTATAATTAAGCTTGTGAAGAGTTTAGTTGAAGAGAAATTAGATTTATTTACATGCTGTTCTGTTGCTGATGAAGCACCAGCTATTTGGGAGGACTTCTAATTAACCCTAATTTAGTTGATGTGCTCTTTTGCAGTCCCATTCCCTGTGTACTCTGTACAAGGTAAAATGTAATAATAATAATAAATTAGCCATTTTAAAAGAGTAGGTTTCTTTGCAGGGGACCAGCCCCAGATTTAGTCCTTAAATTATTAAATTTGCATTTTAGCATTTTAGATGCTGACAATTAAGAAACCCACACTCGAGAACTTAATTCTACACAGCAGCACATTCTACACTGAAACCCTATGAGAGAAGGGATTACATGGTAAAAAAGGGCCTTTTCTTTCACCTGCATCCTACATGTAAAGTGTTGCACATGTTGTGTTGTTGGCCTTTCCTATACCTAGTGTCTTTCTGAAGGAAGGCACCAGTGCTTCCTTTTGTGTTACATCATTCACCCACACTAAAGAACACACAAGGGGAGCAAAGTTAAGCAGAAAACTCCATAAGGAATACACAAGTGTCTTGTTGCATTGAAGGGATGGGGTTTGCTGGCCTGCAGAGAGCACAAGAAGCCTCTCTCTCCAACTACATAGCTCTCCATAGGATTTTTGCACAGATCTCAGGGGATACATGTGAGGGGTCAGCCCTTCCCCACTATTTACCTGATTGATGCCACAGCTTCTTTACCCTCTCTTCTCACTTCTGCCCCCCATATCTCACCTCTGGGCAAAACACTGTACAGAGTGGGACTAGGGAGAAGGTAATCTGAATGGTAAGCATGAACTTCCCTCATGGAGATGGATACTGTGTAGAGCAACTCTCCCCAAGCCCCGCTATCCCTGTGGGATCCGGATCATGTGGGTTTTCTGGGGATATGCCCATGTAGATTCATGGAATGAGGTAGTATTATTCCACACTGGTTCCATTCTCTTAAGAGGTTTAAAGCCAAAGGAGAGAGATTTCTCATCCTCCCACCCTATTCACAATACACAGTGAGAAGCCTATATTTAAAATCACTTCTACTTCCTATGTCTTCAATAAATTATATACTCTGATCACAAAGTTCATTAACCAGATACAGATTTAAAATATGACTACAGTGTCAAGCTAAAATCACTTAACTCGTAGGACATTTTTTCTCAGCTAACATTTTGTTAATGGTTCTGTAACACGTACAGTATGTATGCTACAGTTGTGTAACTAAAAGCACTTACAATACAAACAGGTTTAAAACTTCAGTGTACAAAAAAGACCAGATGTTCACCACTCTGTTTTTAACTGTTTTGGAGGAACATCCTTGCTAATGAAAATTCTTATTTCAGAATACACCATAAATACTGAACACAACCCACACAATGTGCTCTGACCTCTTTTTTGGAGGGGTGGGCATAAATGGCAAATAGAGACCATAGTGTGATTCTGCAAAGAAGACAGACTTGTTAAAGCATAAATGCAGATATGCAGAAAATGGCATCTATAGAGATGATGTTGCTGGAGTCTTCAACATTACAGCTGCGTGAAACACTTAAAGCAAAACCATAAGGAAAATTAGGGATTTTGCTATTTTTCATCGAGAGTAAATTTTGCCAAATTTGGCCATTAGCTAACTGGTGTTTCAGAAAATGCTCAACAATAATGTGTACATCCCAGAGGATGGGGAAGCTAAAAATGAATGATGAAATATAATTTGCACTTCTATTTGGTCTTCATCGATTCTTCCACTAAATAGCGTATGTGAATAGTACTCTAATGAAAGTAATGACTAACAGTAGTGAGTAAAGCCAAATACAAAGCAAACAGCCAGGGCCAAAATGACCTCTCGCGTAACACCACTGACTTGCTGACTTCAGTGGGATTTAACCAGGAAGGGATTAACACCATTGTACAAGCTTCCCCATGTGGGTCTGCCAAGCATCTCAATTTTGACCTGCAAAACCTGTGCCCTTCCTGTCCTGTAATGCTCCTCCCATTCATAATGGATGAATCCACAAATTCATTTTCTTTTGTTATGTTAAAATAGGTTTTTAAGGCAGGTTTCTGGAGGTAGAAGCGTTTTTTGGTAAAAAGCATCCATTTTATTAATCGGGATGTTTACCTTTTCCTTTCTCTGAGTTACCTGCTCCTCTGAAAAACACCACAAAAACTAGACAAAGAGGAAAGAGATGTAGCAGTACATACTCAGTACACTCCAGATGTTACAATGCACAAATGCAGGGATCCCTTTCATATAGTTGTCTCACAAGCTCCTAAACTGTGGTACAGGCTGCAGGAGAAATTACCAGGAATGTCAATTCTCCACAACAGAAATTAGCAAACAAAATGTATCCTCAGTCAACATAAAGTCTTGTCCGTGAAGCAAGATAATTACCTGGAATTTCACATTTATCAGGAAAGTTAAGAAAGTTATTTTACCAAGTAAAATCAATTGCTTTTGTGGTACTGTGAGTCAAATGATGTTCTCACATATACCCACAGAACCCTATTGATTTTGAATATGGTTCATGGATATGACAGAGAAATATGCAAATTCATTTATTTTGTTTAATGTGATCAAGCTTTGAAAGCCAAATGATTTTACGTGAAACATTTCTTTAATAAGATAAATGGTCACCTGTTTTAGAATTCATATTCTAAAGAAGAGCCTTATATAAAGTTACAATCAAGCAAGTTATGTACAGAGGGTGTTCATGTGTGTGCATGTCTATATATATACACACACACACACAGTTAGTTATTTTGTAAAATTGGCATTATTCTATTAGTTTAAATCAAAGATGTAGAATTTAAGACATTGCCACTGCAGTTGAAATTAAAAGGAAGAAGAGAACATATATTTTAGCTGTTTATGTTATTGTTCAAAGCTTTTATCGGAAGATAGGAATTGTAACATCGGAATTTATCAACAGTCCATGTAGTCCAGTATCCTATCTCCAAAACTGGCCAATACCAGATGCTGGCAAGTTTGTGCCAGTAAATGCACAGAAGGAAATTATGGAATAATCTTCCTATTGGGAGCCTTTGATCTGTTGTTCCCAGTAGAGGTCTATTCCAAACCAAATCTACGTATTTCCCTTCCCATTTTCATCTAATACCATAAATGGAATCAATTAAAATTAGAGATGGAGCAAAACTGGAACCTCAAATCTAAACTCCTTCAATTTTTGGAAAGGTCAGAATATAACTCTTTGGATTAGAAACACTCCTTTTGGGTTAAACTCAAAGAAAATCATAGGAGTCTACATTCCCATTTGAATTCAAATGAAATATCATAAAAACAGATCATGAGATTTCAGCACCATATAATCCAGATTTGAGCCCTACCCCTAAACCAGCCTAACCACGAACCCTAGTCTCCACCACAGCCGCCAACTTCCGGTTACGTCGGTGGGTGCTGACGCCCGGTGTCAGGGGCGGGGCCCCGCCCCCGACGCCGGGTGACGTTGCAGGGCCCCGCCCCTGACGCCGAGGCAACGTTGCCCAGCGTCAGGGGCGGGGCCCCGCAACGTCTCCCGGTGCTCCGGTGAGTTTGCCGCGGGTCCGGGGCGGGCGGGGAGTTGCCGGTGGGTGCAGAACACCCACCAATTTTTCCCCGTGGGTGCTCCAGCCCCGGAGCACCCACGAAGTCGGCGCCTATGGTCTCCACCTAATCTGATTCCATAGTTGAAGCTATCCTCAATTAAATTAGGGGAATAGAAAAAAAACACCATTTAGCTAGTAAAAGTCTTCTTACATCATTTGCCACTTTCCCCTGTTTTGTGTTTGTGTTTTTAGAATTTAGGTTAACAGGTAATAAGCCAGCTACATAACAACAGTCTTTCATGTGATTATATCATCTCTGCACCAAAATGTTCTTTGTAGTTAAGTGTTCACATAACAGATGAAGATAAAATGTATAGAGCTAGAGCTACAAATCTAATTCTGGAGCATGGTCCTCAAGTAGTTCCTTATGCCAAAATGTTTTAGTCAAACCCTTCCTTGTTATACATATCCATTGGTGTGCATATGTGTAACACACTGCACCAATATTTCTTTCAAACTGAAAATTCTCTCTAGCAGTGGTTCAAACAACAGCTAGAGGCTTAAAATCTATACACATACTACACAGAGAGCGTCACAGTGGCCATGGCTTTCTTTATCCAAATGAAAGCTTCCAACTGAGAGGTAAGAAATTTGCCTACAAGTCCCTCCATTTTATGCTAGCAAATAACTCGCTTAATAAATGCTGTAGTTTTAAGCATTAAGACATTAGGAGGCAGAAAAGTGTGGGAAGGGATGAGAAGTGGCCACCACAAGGAAAAAGTCTGCTAAAATTACCTGACTTTTCCTTCCAGCCTTTTGATGAGTTTAACAGAAGAAAATGTAACAGAGTTTGTTTGCTAACAAAACAGCAGTTTCAGTGACTGTCAAGAATTTAAGAAAACACAGATTTGCCATAGTTATAATGATGTTCACAGTGCAATAACGTTTCACAGACCTCAAGAACACCTTCTGGGTTTTGCACAAAATGTAACACAGAACTTCGTTTTATATGTAAAGTTTAAAGTTCTCCAGTTTAAAGGAAATAGGAATACCAGTTTTGAGTTTTGCTACTTCTCTCTTCTAAACAGAGACAAATGCTTTCTCCACAAATGTGGTGTAAAAGTTTTACACCAGCAATGAATGTGCTAGACTTTGCATACCTAGAAAATTAGATACAAACAAGAAAAACAAACACTTGCATGCATTCACTTCCAATGTATTAAAACTTCCAGCAAAAGTGTTTTTTGCAGCCAAAATACTTTAGTGCTGCTTAAATATCAATGAACTGAAGTAGTCCATCTTTCTCAGTCACAACGGTACTTAAGGAAACGTGAAACTGCAACGAACATGTCTAAATCTGTATGCTGTGCAGTAACATTCAGCTTTAATGTCATTTTGACTTTTGTATTCCTATTTTTTATTGCTAATTAATTTGTTCCTTTTGAAGCAAATGTCTTTAAAATGAGGCTTACATTTGTTCCTCCCTTACCCATGCACTCCAATTTCATTACAACAGAAGCTGTGTTGCCAAAAGGAGACAATTCCTAATTTTTGGTACTGTGCCCTTGAAGGCATCTTATTAGAAAAGACCATTTCTTAATTAACATTTTTGATCTTTAATCCATTACACATTCCTTTAATCCCACACGGAGGAGCTTTTGGCCCACTTCCTTACAGTGACTGTGGGATGCAATAAGCTAGCAATTTGTGCTGAGGGCTCTCTCGCAGCTGGACTCCAGAAAAACTGAGGGTAGGTCTGACTGGTCAAGCAGTATAGATTTTCATCTATGATTTTTATATACAACAACTTTAGACAACCACGACTCAGGGTTAAAAATAACACCCGGAAGTCCAGGTTTAGAGATGAGATCATACTATTAACTTCTATGGAGGACTTTTAATCTTTTCATAAATGAGTATCAAAATTCTAAGTGGAAGATTTAGCAGATCACCAACATGTAAAGAGTACGAAAAATACAAATACAAGTATATCCCTTGTATCATTTTCCTTGCAAATAATTACAGCAATTATAATGTGCTAACAGACAATTAACACTAAAAAAAAATCATAATGAGTTGTGAAGCCTGTAAATACAATGTATGTAGTCTTAAGTAAATTGATCATTTGGTTGTTTTGATTGGTGGGTATGTGAGCTAATGGTTACACATTAGATCAGCAGATTTAAGAACAGAATTGTCCACAGATAATTCAGTTAGAGGTTTGATCTTGTTGAAACTTTGTGAAATACAGACAGCATTTCCAAGCAAAAATGTAGTTTTTCATTTCTCTATTCTGTATGTATCTGTCTAATAACTCACATGATGAGTGCCAAAACCATCCAAAAGGCATGTGTGTTATAAATGAGGCATGGCTAGTAAAACATGCAAATAAGCAGGCAGTTGATCACAAACTTGATGTATATTTGCATCAAAATTCGAACTTATTTACCTTTTGTACAGCAGTATGTACACTCCCAATGCTGTAGAATAATAAAATGAGGGAAAGGTCTAAAATCTGAAAAAGTGAGTTACAACATATGGGCTGGATCCTTCTCCCACTGAAATCAATTTTTACTAACAATTTTACTGGGAGCAGGATTGGGGCTTATGCAGTTGTCGGTTCTTTTCTATGGCTCCACCTTGGTTCTTCTGGAATCAGCAAGTCATTTAATAATATGGCCTTGCTGAAGATATACCCAGAAAAGGGTGGGTCACATGATCATTCCAATACAAAGAGAAGCATGCTGAGCACCTGCCCCACCCATAGTAGAATCCAATGGTGGGTTTCTGCACACCTTTTAAACCTTCCCCTATGCTGCTGTTCTGCCTCTAAAAAGGACAACAGCCATTTGTCTCAGAGTGAGAGCCACAAGGCATGTCTAGCCCTTGAACAGTTTTGCCATTTAAAAAAAAACGAAAACAAAAGATTATAAAATAAGTCCAGGGCATAATTTACTTGGATCCTTGGCTCTAAGTAAGCACAAAAGCTTGTCTCTCTCACCACAATAGTTGGACCAATAAAAGATATTACCTCACCCACCCTGTCTCTCCAAGTCAGTTTATATCCGTTTTTAAAATAAGGGAGGGAATTGGCTATGGTAGCTCCTAACTCTGCTTCTCCCAGGGTGTCTTGTTTTAGTTTATAGTTGCACTATAAACTGTTTGAAGTGGGTGCTACCTTCATATTTACTGTCTTGTACAGCACTAAGCACAGTGTCTCTGCTTAATATATTAAAAATAAATGATTGTTCATATTCACTTAGAGCTTATGGTCATGTTGAGTAAGACCCACTAGAGGTCCCTTCCAACCTAAATGACTCTAGAATTCTCTAGTGAATAAGCAAAGATTGTTTGGGCAAGGAACTGGGAGTTCCATATAGCTCACCACTGCAGAGGGATTAATATCAAATATCCTCATTCAGCTTGGAAAAACAGTGGTTTTATTTATTCCATTTTGCATATTTCCTTCAGTCTTTTGTTTAAAATTCCCGCTCTTGTGGCTAGGATAATTTACCTTAATCTCAGCTATCAATCATCTACTGTGACAAATGTATATTGATTTTTTTCTTGGAAAACGCCAGACCAGTTTAATATGTTCTGTTATTTTTATTTTAGACCCATTCAATCTGGAAGTCTTTAAGTACCAGCTACCACTACAATGTCTTCCAGCATTTCGCAAGATAGACACTTGTGTAACAGCTGAAGAAATTGTTCATTAAGGGAGTTTTATTTAGACTCTCTAGATTTCTACTTCTACAAATATTAATGGAAAAACCACTGCAGCTGCCTCTTGCCGATTCATAGCTCTGTTGTACGGCATCCTTCTTCTCTCTCCCCTCCCACTGGATCCAAGTTTGGAAATGGAAAGCCACTGACCTACAGAAACTACTCAACAACCTGGATCAGCAAGCTGCTGTCAGTCCAAAAGAATGAGCCCCCTCGGACAATGGAGTGAGCAAGAGCTCCACTCAGTATGCAGTGGGATCAGTCTGGTCTTCTGCAAGATGGGAGAGGCATCGGAGGCCATGGTACCAGGGCCTGTGTAAAATAATAGCTAGAACGTGACGAACTTCTGAAGAGGCATAGTAGGAGTTTAGTGTTGGGGGTACAGCTTTTGTACTGCCTGTTATGAAAGGAGGAAAGAGATATCTGGGGAGGTGTGGGTTGGGGGACAGTGAGGGAAGGGATGTTAAAGGAAGTAGGCAGCATTTCTTTTAAACTTCTAGGCACCAATATAGGATAGTCAAGGGGTAGAGAAAAAGAAATAAGGGATGTGGGGGGAAGAGAGACACACCTTCCACCAAGAACAATGAAACTGAAAGTGCTTTGAAATCCCCATAAAAATGAATAAAATATCTTCTAGAAAGCATGATTTGCCTGGTCATTTAATCTTCTTTTGTCACAAAATCTACAGGAGGTTAGCATATCTAGAGCACTGTAGAATAGGATAAATTAGAGATGAGAAACACCTAGTAGGTCATTTTATCCATCCCACTGCCAATGGGAGATTGTTCCTACAGTGTATTTTCAAATGCTTTGTCCAGTCCAGTCTGAAAATGACCTAAGTGATACGAGATTATCCCACACTCTATTAGCTCTCACTATTGGAAAATGTTTCCTGATATTCAGCCTAAGATTTCCTTTGCTTTATTTCATCCCATTACTGCTAGTTCTACCCCCTTGGGCCATTCTAAACATTAGATCTAATTTTGATCTAAAAACACAGAAAATTTTCATCTTAATTCATTCCTTTGCTTGGGCAGCAGGAAAGTGACAAAGCAGCATAAAAGGAAAAACCACAGAAACAAACTGCAGTCAGCACAAAGAAGATGAGAAGGCATTGCCTCTTGTCTACCTCTGGTAAATCCCTCTAGCACAGCGGTTCTCAAACTGTGGGTCGGGACCCCAAAGCGGGTCGGGACCCAATTTTAATGGCTTAGATTTGCTAGGGCCCAGGGCCAAAGCTGAAGCCAGAGCCTCACCACCTGGGGCCAAAGCCAAAGTGGCAGGACTCAGGTTACAGGACTCCAGCCTGGGGCTAAAGCCCTTGGGCTTCTGCTTTGAGCCCCCTGCTCAGGGCACTGGGGCTGGGGCTTTGGCTCCCTCGCCTGGGGCAGTGGGGCTCAGGTTTTAGCTTTGGCCCCACCACCGTGGGCAGCAGGGCTTGGCAGGCTCAGACTTCAGTCCCCCGTCCTGGGATCCTGTGGTAATTTTTGTTGTCAGAAGGGGGTCTCAGTGCAATGACGTTTGAGAACCCTTGCTCTAGCAGATATGGCAACACCTGACCCAGAAGGAACAGCAACCCTGCTGGGGAGGGGATTTTGATAACACAAGGCCTCTGAGAGAAAGGAAATGAAAATGAAAAAAACACAGCAGATGAAAGCCCAGGATTCTGAGGTTTGGAAGACCCATCTCTGAAGGGACAAGGAATTGAAAAGGTATAGGTAAACAAGATATCCACTCCCAGCAGTTGAAACACAATTTTGAGAAATAGGTATGTAAGTGTTGGTAGATATGTGCTGCAAACCATACAAGGCACAAATTATTTCAATTCTGCATTGACAGCCATTTCATTGTCTTGCAGAGCTAAGAAAACAATAGCTGGAGTCCATGAAGAATAAAATGCATGCATATACCTCTACCTGGACTGGACTTTCAGAATGAAGGATGTCTAAGGCCCTTTGTTGTTAGTTTTTGCCAATTGTTACCAAAATATTCCCTGGTTTTAAAAAACCTTTTAAAAAAAAAAACAAAAAATTGATTTTCACCCCAATTGTGGACCACTCAAGTACATGGAAATACTTGATTATGTTAAGAAAATATAATACATTATGTGAATAATAAATTAATCTATCTAAACACATCTAAGTGTAAATAAGAGGCTGTTTGTTAAAGTAAGACAATGTAGTGGAATATACACACGTGCACGTACTGTTGATATATAAAGTTCATGAAATACACGAGAGCATTAAAATGCTTTCATAGAATCATAGAATCTCAGGGTTGGAAGGGACCTCAGGAGGTCATCTAGTCCAACCCCCTGCTCAAAGCAGGACCAACCCCAACTAGATCATCCCAGCCAGGGCTTTGTCAAGCCTGACCTTAAAAACATCTAAGGAAGGAGATTCCACCACCTCCCTAGGTAACCCATTCCAGTGCTTCACCACCCTACTAGTGAAAAAGTTTTGCCTAATATCCAACCTAAACCTCCCCCTCTGCAACTTGAGACCATTACTCCTTGTTCTGTCATCTTCTACCACTGAGAACAGTCTAGATCCATCCTCTTTGGAACCCCCTTTTAGGTAGTTGAAAGCAGCTATCAAATCCCCCCTCACTCTTCTCTTCTGCAGGCTAAACAATCCCAGTTCCCTCAGCCTCTCCTCATAAGTCATGTGCTCCAGCCCCCTAATCATTTTTGTTGCCCTCCGCTGGACTCTTTCCAATTTATCCACATCCTTCTTGTAGTGTGGGGCCCAAAACTGGACACAGTACTCCAAATGAGGCCTCACCAGTGCCGAATAGAGGGGAATAATCACGTCCCTCGATCTGCTGGAAATGCCCCTACTTATACAGCCCAAAATGCCGTTAGCCTTCTTGGCAACAAGGGCACACTGTTGACTCATATTCAGCTTTTCGTCCACTGTAACCCCTAGGTCCTTTTCTGCAGAACTGCTGCCCAGCCATTCGGTCCCTAGTCTGTAGCAGTGCATGGGATTCTTCCGTCCTAAGTGCAGGACTCTGCACTTGTCCTTGTTGAACCTCATCAGATTTCTTTTGGCCCAATCCTCTAATTTGTCTAGGTCCCTCTGTATCCTGTCCCTACCCTCCAGCGTATCAACCACTCCTCCCAGTTTAGTGTCATCTGCAAACTTGCTAAGGGTGCAGTCCACACCATCCTCCAGATCGTTGATGAAGATATTGAACAAAACCGGCCCCAGCACCGACCCTTGGGGCACTCCACTTGATACCGGCTGCCAACTAGACATGGAGCCATTGATCACTACCCGTTGAGCACGACCATCCACCCAGTTTTCTCTCCACCTTACCGTCCATTCATCCAGCCCATACTTCTTTAACTTGCTGGCAAGAACACTGTGGGAGACTGTATCAAAAGCTTTGCTAAAGTCAAGAAATAGCACATCCACTGCTTTCCCCTCATCCACAGAGCCAGTTATCTCATCATAGAAGGCAATTAGGTTAGTCAGGCATGACTTGCCCTTGGTGAATCCATGCTGACTGTTCCTGATCACTTTCCCCTCCTTTAAGTGGTTCAGAATTGATTCCTTGAGGACCTGTTCCATGATTTTTCCAGGGACTGAGGTGAGACTGACTGGCCTGTAGTTCCCCGGATCTTCCTTCTTCCCTTTTTTAAAGATGGGCACTACATTAGCTTTTTTCCAGTCATCCGGGACCTCCCCCGATTGCCATGATTTGTCAAAGATAATGGCCAATGGCTCTGCAATCACATCGGCCAACTCCTTTAGCACCCTCGGATGCAGTGCATCCGGCCCCATGGACTTGTGCTCATCCAGCTTTTCTAAATAGTCCCGAACTACTTCTTTCTCCACAGAGGGCTGGTCACCTCCTCCCCATACCGTGCTGCGGAGTGCAGCCGCCTGGGAGCTGACCTTGTCTGTGAAGACAGAGGCAAAAAAAGCATTGAGTACACTAGCTTTCTCCACATCCGCTGTCACTAGGTTCCCTCCCTCATTCAGCAAGGGGCCCACACTTTCCTTGACTTTCTTCTTTTTGCTCACATACCTGAAGAAACCCTTCTTGTTACTCCTAACATCTCCGGCTAGCTGCAACTCCAAGTGTGATTTGGCCTTCCTAATTTCACTCCTGCATGCCTGAACAATATTTTTATACTCCTCCCTGGTCATTTGTCCAATCTTCCACTTCTTGTAAGCTGCTTTTTTGTGTTTAAGACGAGCAAGGATTTCACTGTTAAGCCAAGCTGGTCGCCTGCTATATTTACTTTTCTTTCTACACATCGGGATGGTTTGTTCCTGCAACCTCAATAAGGATTCTTTAAAATACAGCCAGCTTTCCTCGACTCCTTTCCCCCTCATGTTATTCTCCCAGGGGACCTTGCCCATCAGTTCCCTGAGGGAGTCAAAGTCTGCTTTTCTGAAGTCCAGGCTCTGTATTCTACTGCTCTCCTTTCTTCCTTGTGTCAGGATCCTGAACTCGACCATCTCATGGTCACTGCCTCCCAGGTTCCCATCCACTACTGCTTCCTCTACTATTTCTTCCCTGTTTGTGAGCAGCAGGTCAAGAAGAGCTTTTCCCTTAGTTGGTTCCTCCAGCAATTGCACCAGGAAATTGTCCCCTACACTTTCCAAAAACTTCCTGGATTGTCTGTGGACCGCTGTATTGCTCTCCCAGCAGATATCGGGGTGATTAAAGTCACCCATGAGAACCAGGGCCTGTGATCTAGTAACTTCTGTTAGTTGCTGGAAGAAAGCCTCGTCCACCTCATCCCCCTGGTCTGGTGGTCTGTAGCAGACTCCCACCACGACATTACCCTTGTTGCTCACACTTCTACATTTAATCCAGAGACTCTCAGGTTTTTCTGCAGTTTCATACTGGAGCTCTGAGCAGTCATACTGCTCTCTTACATACAACGCAACTCCCCCACCTTTTCTGCCCTGCCTATCCTTCCTGAACAGTTTATATCCATCCATGACAGTACTCCAATCATGTGAGTTATCCCACCAAGTCTCTGTTATTCCAATTACATCATAATTTCTTGACTGTGCCAGGACTTCCAGTTCTCCCTGCTTGTTCCCCAGGCTTCTTGCATTTGTGTGTAGGCATTTAAGATAACTCACCGATTGTCCTGCTGTCCCAGTATAGGGCAGGAGCCCTCCCCTCTTGCACTCACCTACTTGCGCTTCCTCCCGGTATCCCACTTCCCCACTTACCTCGGGGCTTTGGTCTCCTTCCCCCGGTGAACCTAGTTTAAAGCCCTCCTCACTAGGTTAGCCAGCCTGCTTCCAAAGATGCTCTTCCCTCTCTTCGTCAGGTGGAGCCCGTCTCTGCCTAGCACTCCTTCTTCTTGGAACACCATCCCATGGTCAAAGAATCCAAACCCTTCTCTCCGACACCATCTGCGTAGCCATTCGTTGACTTCCACGATTCGACGGTCTCTACCCCGGCCTTTTCCTGCCACAGGGAGAATGGACGAGAACACCACTTGCGCCTCAAACTCCTTTATCCTTCTTCCCAGAGCCACGTAGTCTGCAGTAATACGCTCAAGGTCATTCTTGGCAGTATCATTGGTGCCCACATGGAGAAGCAGGAAGGGGTAGCGATCTGAGGGCTTAATAAGTCTCGGCAGTCTCTCCGTCACATCATGAATCCTAGCCCCTGGCAAGCAGCACACCTCTCGGTTTTCCCGGTCAGGGCGGCAGATAGATGACTCAGTCCCCCTGAGGAGAGAGTCCCCGACCACCACCACCCTCCTCCTCCTCTTGGGAGTATTTCACTTTCAATACTCTTACTTTTCTCTATTTGTTGCTATTTTCTGTTCTCCCATCCCCCAATATTAACCCCTACATTTACCCCTCCCCAAAAACTGAAGTTAATTTTTGTATCAATTTTCACATTTTTTTTTTAAATTTTTGTAATAAACACTGATAAACTCTTGGAAAATTCTAAACAAAATAAAAACCCAAAACGGAGGACCCCGAGGATGTCACAGCACCCTTAACTTGCTGACATGCACCAGGCCTACCTGTTTGGCAAATATGACTTTGAAAAACTACATTTGGAATGAGGCGAGAGGAAAAAATCAAAACGATAGTAGACCCACCCCAAAAAAGTTTTTCCCCTAAATGTGGTGAAAGAATTCACTGCTAGGTTGACACCGTGTGCATAATGTTTCAGTTCAGATGGCAATTTTTGTTTTTTAATAAGGAGAGATGCCTCCAACAATAGATTTTATAATGGGAATACCACCTGCACAGTGGTTAATAACAGTAGCACACACTACTATAATAAATGGACTTCAGTTGAGTTCAACCCAAAAGACCTCATTGAGATATGGTAGATTTGATCTTGTCTCAGACACGGATAATACATTGTAGTATTGTATACAACTTAGAAAGATATGCAATACAATGCAGTGCATTATACCATATGATGGTGTCCCAACTCTTCCCCAGCTAACATATCCAGGTAAGCACATAGCCCAAGTAGTTCAATTTGTTGGGACCCAGAAGTCTACACTGCTGCAGATGTAAGCTGTGCCATTTGAGGGGAACTGTCCTTAACCACTGAGTGGCATGACAGTGTTAAGAATGCACCATGTTTCTTTGGCTTTATTTAAGTAGCTTTGTGACTTTGCTTTCAAATAAAATTATTTTTTTTAAAAGGAGAAAGGGTGATTCACCTTGATAATTAATTTTTAAATTATCTTTTATTTTCTGCCCTCTCTTCCCCAGGAAATTAGTTTGCCTCCTAAATGCTGTAGCTATGATCTTCCCAATTAAGATTTTTAATAATAAGTATTTTCCAGATAATGCCATAATACTCAAACTGGTGATACTCACACAGGTGAGTGCGTGTAATTTAAATACTGACACACATGCTGTGCACACATCAGATTGTTCATTCTTGTAGGAGATTCCCTTCCTAAACAAAATGAGAATACCTATAGCATCACACCACCAGAGACATCTGAGCAGATTTATAGGGCAACATCTGTTTCCATGACAGATGTGTGTGTCAAAGCAGCATTACACAGCGCACGGCAACGGCTTCTGAAGGAACGGCTTCTGGAAGAATTTAATTTTTTATAGTTCTCCTTTTCCTTAAAGTGATATGGCCACAGGATGTCAGTCAAACAGAACACAGAATGCATGGGCTCTTCTGTCACTCCAGCTAACAACTTAGTGTTCAAGGAAACATTCCGATTTCTGCTGGGCTTATATAGCTATGAACTGAATTTAATTCACAGGAAGTAATTTCCCTTATAGACAAAGGCAAAGTTTCCTCAGGGGCCCCTACAGCTTGCTGTAAAATGGGAAGGAATTATGATATTTGTAATTGCCACTTTTTAGAATATAACTGGCCCCCAAAATTATTTATCTATATTAGATGCTTATATGGCCCCCATTACTATAGTATCTGAGCGTCTCAAAATGTTTCATATATTTATCCTCACAACATCCCTATGAGGAAGGGAAGTACAGTCACAATTACCTTTCTGATTTACAATAAAATAGATATATGTAAAATAAAAGATAAAGATAAAACTTAAATTTTCCACAGTATAGGAATGAAAGGTGACTCAAAAGCATTTCCTCTTCTGAGAGAATGTACAGTATTAATATATTATAACTAAACTATAAAAGAAACCTCAGCAATAGAAAAACAAAGTATCCAAAACAAAAAATACTATTCGTCCTTTAGGGAATCAAGTATTAATCTCGTTATATACTTAAGGCTTGTCTATACAGAGACTTAGTCCGTGGCAAGCCAGGATGTGAAAGTCCAGAGCACTAACTTTCCGCACACTAGTTCCCATGTGGACGCTGTTTCAAACAGCAGTATGTCAAAGCCCACTGTGGATCTTTTAGCGAGCAGCAGCAGCAGCAGGGTCCAGGCAGCCAGTTAGCGTGCAGCACACTAGAGTGCTGTAGATACACATCCCAATTTGCCACACACAAAGATCGGGTTTACACTACAGTTAGGTCGATATAAGGCACATTACATAAACCTAATTGTGTCAGTGTGCACATGACAGCCTCGTCCTGCCGATGTAAGTGCCCTACTCCACCAACATATTAACTCCACCGCCACGAGAGGCATAGGGCTTATGTCGGCGTAGTTAGGGCAAGGCAGTGTCTGCGCAGACACTGCCTTACTTACATTGGCTGTTGGCTGTCTTGTCAATTTCAGGGAACCTCACTCAGGGAGGTGAGAAGCCCAGGCAGCTGCCATCCCCCACTCCGAGCAGGGAGGCGAGAAGCTCAGTCAGCTGCTCCCTCTCTCAACTGGAAGCGTGGAACCAAGAGCAGGGGTGGTGGGGCAGCTGGGCTCTTGGCAGGGAGCCCCAACCGCCCCTCCTCAATCAGTGGAAGCACTTCTGGTGAGGACGCACACCACCAACAGGAAGAGGGTCGTGTAGAAATAGGACCTAATGATGGTCGACTTAGGGCATGTCTACACTACCGCCCTAAGTCTCCATTTAGAGAAACCCTCAACCGGTAGGTCTACCCTGCAATTAAACACCCACGGCTGGCCATATCAACCAACTTGGGTTTATGGGGCTTGGGCTACAGGGCAGTTTAACTGCAGTGTAGACATTCAGGCTCAGGCGTAGACTCAGGCTTTGGGACCCCATGAGGGAAAGAGTCCCCGAGCACAAAACATCTACACTGCAGTGAAACAGCCCTGTCGCCCAAGCCCGGCAAGCCCAAGTCAGTGACACAGGCTAGCCACAGGTGTTTAATTGCAGTGTAGACATACCCAATGTGGTCAGGAAGATGGGAAGCAGAATGACAGTTAGTAATTGTGATGAATAAGCTTGGCTGGGTCTGGGACCCAACTTCAAAACTGAGAGGAGGCCTTCTCAGGAAAGCGGAAGGCAAAAGGAGAGGGAAAAGTCATGATTTTCCTCATTAAGTTTTCTCAGTAACTGTTCCAATGGTGGGTGGTGCAGAATAGGCTATTTGGCCAACCCAGCCTTCCCCCACCCCTCGCCCCCAGATCATCACGGGCTAGATGATCAGCAGAAGACATGGGCCATCCACTCACAGGCCTGTACCCCCAGGGACATGCTGACAGGATTCCCACAGGGGGCAGCTGCCACTGGGGGTGCAGGGACAGAAGGGTAACATACGAATATTACCTTTCCAGAACGAACTCTACAGGATTAGTGTGGGGAGGATATGTATCTCCTCCTGTTTTCCTGCTAAGGTGAGCTCCTGCACGGCCAAACAGAAGCCCACCAAGGGCTGCACACCTGATGAGAGCCATGCAGGCGTGCAGCCCCTGGGGCCTGGAGAGAAGACAGACGTAGGGTGAGGTGGAGAATAGGAGGTGGGCAGAGCTACTGCAGCGGGGAGAGGCACCTCTCCCTCGGCCGTGGGGCTGCCACAGCGGGGAGTCCTCTCTCCCTGCCACAGTCCCGGGGCAGCCTGCACCCCAAATCCCTCATCCCCAGCCCCACACCAGATCCCTCACCTCGAGCCAGAGCCCTCACCCCCCCACACACACCTCAACCCTCTGGTTATCACAGGATTAACGATGTTCCACACTCCATCGATAAAGTTCTCGGGTCTTCCATTTCTTGGAGAACACCTGCTGTGTCTGGATGGATCAGATTTTACAATCCCTCAGGACAAAATTTTAGCCAGAAACTTATTCATCTTGATTTACTAACAAAATTATCGTTTTTAATAACAGAGATGCCAAAGTTTGGCTGCAGCCCTGGGGAGGGGTGATTTCAGAGTTTCTGGAGGTTTTTAATGCTCACTCAACTTACCTTAAAATTGTTCTGATATGGAGGGAACATATCCAGGAATTATTTTGCATTCTACCACTTTAAAAAGTTAAATAAGACAATAGCTACTACCTAAAAACAAAACAAAACAAAAAACAGTTTTACGTCACGGGGTGAGCCGGCCTTTTAAGGGTTGGGGGCTCAACCTCATCTGTGCCAGGTTTAACCCACCTCCCGACATGGAAGGAATGAATACCAGGGCAATGTGATCGGCAGCATGTGACTAAGAATGGGGCTTGCTTGTGGAAAATAAATTCAGTCTGAGGAGAGACACCAGAGAAAGTAGATCTAGGAATGAGACCTAAGGACCACTGGACTAAGAACCGTCAGAAAAGGGCGAGTAAGGAGGCCTAGGCTGAGTAACTCTCCAGAGCTGCTAGGTAAAAGATCTGAGAGACAGACCTGCAGGGAACAGGAACTACTTGGAGGAAAGTCTAAGTAGGGCTCAGACTAAGATCCTTGTGAGTGTGAGCTAGCAAGGAGGGCTGGGGGGAAGATATGGATTGCTTTGAACTTTAAATTAATAAATCAGACTCCCAAAAGGGGAAAGTTACTGAGAAAACACTTGCAATGTTATGTCTGATTAACTGGGGAAGACGAGGAAAACTAAGGCAGTGTCAGGGTCTAATGCCAGACTGGGTAAGTCCTTGCTACACTTACAAAAAAACAGTGCTTTCTTCTCTAATGCTCTTTCTGCAACAGAAATTTGAACCTATTCCCACAGCAGAGCATGTAAATGATACAATGCCATGTTAGCTTACTCTCCACTGGAAACTCAGGTAGTCTGAGGGCCTGGGGGTGTGAAGAAACAAAGCAAAGTTCGGCAAATGGAAAAGGAAGAAACAAGAAGGTAGAGAAGCTTCTAAGACGGCAAGAAAAACAGAAAGTAAAATATCCCCCCTTAAAAATACCTGCCCATTTTAATGTATTTGACAGCACTGAGTTAGACCCAAGTAATGGAAAGATGTTCCTCTTCTGCAACAGCTGAAGTGAGAGTTACAAATCAAAATACTTGGGAGGCACTGCACAAAGGTACAAGAGGAAAAAAGAAGTGACCACAGTCTGTATTTTGGGGTTAGTCCCTCGAACAAAATCTGCTAATTTTACCATTTTTTCCAGCAGAAAAACTTTTTAAAAAGGCAATTAAAAAAGGAAGTAGCATAGTGTACAAACCCAGCATGTGGGAGAACCCTAGTGCTGACACAGCACCAAATCCTTGTGTTGAGTGACTGCCAGCAGAACTATAGACAGTACAAGGACAGAGGGAGCAGGGGGTCCAAAAAGCTTTCTTCTTCCATTATTATAACAGGTCAACCGCCTCTCCACGTGGAGCACTCTAACCACTACTACTGCAGTGTATGCCCCGACACAGTGACAGCTCTGTGAGAACGTCCTTTATAAACCAGTTTCAGGGGTATAGCATATAAAAGATGCCATATACATACATACACACAGTTCGTTTCAGAGTTCATGTGCCTTCTTTATGCCTAGCCATGGGACTAGATCAGAGGTGGGAAAACTACGGCCTGTGGGCCACATCCAGACCACGGGCCCCTCCTGCCCGGCCCCTGAGCTCCTGGCCGAGGAGGCTAGCCCCTGGCCCCTCCCCTGCTGTTCCCCCTGCCCTGCAGCCTCAGCTCACTGCACCACCGGGCCAGGCAGCGCAGCTGCAGAGCTGCAGCATGACCCAGTGCTCTGTGCTGCGCGGTGGTGTGGCTGGCTCCAGCCGGGCAGCATGGCTGCCTGACCCAGTGCTCTGGGCAGCGCGGCTGTAGTGCTGCCAGCCACTGGTGCTCCAGGCAGTGCAGTAAGGGGGGCAGGAAGCAGGGGGGGTTGGATAGAGGGCAGGGGAGTTCGAAGGGGTGGTCAGGGGGCAGGGGTATGTATAGGGGTCGGGGCAGTCAGAGGACAGGGAACAGGGGGCTTGAATGGGTGCAGGAGTCCCAGGGGGACAGTCAGGAAGGAGATGGGAGGTGGATGGGGCAGCGGGGGGGGGGGACAGTCAGGGGAAGGGGTTCCAGGGGTGGTCGGGGACAGGGAGCAGAGGGGGGGGGCGGAAATGGGGCAGGGGTCCTGGAGGGAGGGCCGTCAGGGGACAGGGAACAAGCGAGAAGCAGGGGGGTCAGATAGGGGGCAGGGGCCGGGCCACATCTGGCTGTTTGGGGAGTCACAGCCTCCCCTAACCGGCCCTCCATACAATTTCGGAAACCTGATGTGGCCCTCAGGCCAAAACGTTTGCCCGCCCCTGGACTAGATGGTACAACAGCATATGCCAAGGCCAATATAGCAGAGGAAGCAGCACAAACACATCCTCAGTGCTATCCTCTTCTCCTCTTCTGCCACTCCCTAACTAGTGACCACTGCAGCAGAATAGCCTGAAAATCTACAGGTTCTGGGCCACCAACAGCTCAGAAGCAGATGGAGAAGAGTACCTCAGCCGATGAAATAAGGGGAGATTAGAACCCCCAAATCCTGCATGCAGATGTGGAGAGAAAAACATGCCTGCCTGCTACTTGATTCCAGAGAGACTGAACAAGCAGTGTGATTTGAGAGGGCTTGGGAAGGAAGGAGGAAGACAAGAGAGAGACAATAATTGATACACAAGTTAAAAACAGTATAAAGCTTAATGTATGTGCTGAACTACAGCATCTACACAGGCCAACACCAAGTGAATACAGCACTGAGGGCTTTAGAAATGAATGTAATAACTGCCTAGAGCTATCCCTGCCAGTCACGCTACTCCATTTCAAGGGGTTTGTTCCAGCATGGCTGCTTTATGACACAGTATTTTTAACATTTTGACTTTTTTATTGGCAATGATGGTACACTGTCCTAAAACAAACAAATTCTGAAATGACACTTCTGTAAACGTATCTATTCCACACCGGTGAACACTGTATTATAATTACCACCTACACACGCAAACACACACCACCAATTTCCAAGTGCAATAGTTCAGGCTGACATTCCATCCCTTATTTGTGCTACTGGACCATCGTTTTGTGTTTCCCCAACTTCTCAGTTTGTGTCACAACCCAAAGGTTATTGAAGCCTACTTTTGTGTTTAAGTATAGCAAAAAGGCAGTCTGGAGCTACACGCATCTCAGGAACTGACAAAAAGTGCAGGCCTTCTAGTTCACTGAGTTCCTGGGAAGAACACAGAATCTTACTCTGGTTGCCCCAGACAATTTAGCTTGGCTCCCCCAAGGCCTCCCAGCCTAGCTAATGAGAAATTCCCCAGCAAACCCCATATAAAAATGCTTTTTATACCTCTTTAAAAATGCCTTAGATTCTCTATATATTTGGTAAGACTTTTTACTTCTTTAAAATGTCCCTTGTTGCTCCTCTAGATAATGCTCCGGTGATGTATTACAACAGTAATACAGGACTGCAAAGCAATGGGCTATCCAGACAAATATTAAATCTTATTTTCCTCTTCGCTTAGAAGCAGCAGAAAACCCTTTGGCAAACCAGAGCTCTTGATGATTCTCTGTCCTCCCACTGGAAACCCTGCCCAACCTACCCTATATCTGAGATGCTTTCTGTGTTAGATGTGGGGGCAGCAGTGCAAGCTTGCAAGTGTGGCAGTCACTGTTAACAGAGAGAAGCAGGGTGAATGAGCATTCTACGTCTCTTGTCCTCTGGGACAGAACACATAACTGTGTATTAAACAACAAAACGTTACTGATCTGCTAACTAAGACCCTAAGATTCAGAAAAAGAAAAGAAAATAATTGATTCTTGTTCTTTAAATTTAAGTTCAAAAACAATTATACAAAATTGAAGAACCAGGAAACTTACATATACCCTTTGCTAGATCACAGACTAATACCAAGAGATTATTTTTCATATCATCAGAACAACCTCTCTCTCATAATTAGGCTAAGAAGGATTAGATTTTTATCAGTAAATAACAATAAACTTCGATTTCACAGTACACACACAAACCGACAAAGAATATTTCCATCTACAATAACTGAAATGTACAGAGAGGTGAAGTAAGAAAAATGCGGCTTAAGACCTTATTAGAGTTTGATTTAAGAATGTTTTATTTTGTATATTTTAACATGTGATCTTGACAATTAGCGTTTTAACGGTTATAAAGCTTTAACTTTTTGAATCTCGGTGTCTACCACCATTAAATAATTGTCAACACCCTCAATAATTTCCCACAACTATGAAAATTTTAATCCAAAAAAAATGGAAAAAAATGCTTAAAGTCCATGATTTTGCACAATTGAAAATTAAAAAAAAAATAAAAATCTTAAGTGCTTAAAAATAAACACTGATATTATACACTGAAATGATAAAAATAAAAAATCTAACTCTTCCAAGCTTACTTATAATGTATTCTATTGATTCTCCAAATTAATACACACAGCTTTTAAATTATGATAGAAAACTGTCATTTACAAAACTAGTTCAAGCCATGTTTAAAGAAGCTGAACTGATTCCCTAATAATACAGAAGTCCAAGCCTTCTTAAAACCTTTCAACTAGACCGATAACTGGGAGAAGAGCTTTTAATCTCCAGTCTAGGTAGAGGTTAAAATTTTACATAAAAAAAAATACAACCAACTGAACTAAAAAGGCAAAATCCTTGCAGTAAATAATCAATGTGATGCATAAAAACATGGCCACATGAATTCCATTGACAACACGCACATTGATAAATCTGCACATGTTGCATTAAATATCGCCTGCAAATCAATGATTTGTAAGCATCTTCCATTGTTCAGAACCTCATTGAAACTTTGACAGATAAGTGCTATTTTTTGAAAAACTGAAGTAGCCACTTTAACCAAGTTCTAGCATTTGTGGTACTTTGAAAGCTACAACACCTCCACAAAAGTTCTATTTCCATCCTTCCAAAATACTTCTAATTTACAAATTACAATAATCAGGAAAGCCAGCCCAGCAAACACTGAAGTCAACAATCACATGCTTTCAAACCTACTGAGCTAGCTCTTGCAGTTGTGGAAAGTTCACTGGCTCTGCATTTCCTGACTTGCAGAGATCATAATGCCACAGGACTGGAGCTTGTAAACTCTGCAGTTCTCAGCTGAACAAGGGCTCTGCTTCAGCACAGTTTAAATACCGTGTACAACTAGAGCTTTAGTCACACCTCAGGGGACATATTCAGCATTGGCATGACAGAGAGATTTCGTTAACTGCGGTTCAGATAATTGATTATACTCTACAATAAAATATTTTGGGAAATTAATTTTTTGGAAGAATCAAAAAAATTCTAGTTGACTAGCTACTGCTTTGAAAACGCCTCTTCAACCCTAGGATTTGGATAAAATTAACCATAGTATTTTTTACAAATTAAGATTTATTTTAAAAAATCTGTTTTCTATACAAATCTAAGCAAGAGAGGCTGGGTTGTTTCTGCTCAGGCAACAACATACATTCTCAGCTACTTTAGTGTTGTATGGAGAGGACATCATTAGAAACAGAACTTAGTTTAAAGCTTGCAATGTAAGTGTCCTGCTATGCAACTAAATAAGGCCAGGTCTGCACTAGAAAGGCGTGTCAGTACAAGTACACCCTCCTAGTACAGAGGCGGCTTATACCAGCAAAAAAGTACTGTTTTAGCTTATACTGGTTCAGAGAGCAAAGTAAACTATATCAGCAAAAGCATTTTATGCCAGCATAATGGTCTAATTGAGCTTTTGCTGGTACAAAAATTCAGTAAAAATAAAAAATAAAAAAAAAATCACACGTCTAACCATCATTGCTGTAGCAGCTAAAGTTACTACTGTAGACTTGGCCTAAGAAGCTTCATTAGCTCAGGAAAGACAGTGGTTGTGCACACAAGCCAGAAGATAATTCCTTAGAAGTCACAGTGGATCTGTTTGCATCCACACACAGATGTGCACAACACCTGAGAAGAAGAGTGAGGGAACATGTTAATTTTAAACATCTGGCAAATGGTTCACCTTTAACAAGTACAGTTTTTGGACATTTTTTTTTTTCAAGGGGAAAAGGTATATTGTTGATTTGGGCTGGGGAAGGTAGGGGTATGAAATGAGAAGCTGAAGCATGTTTTTCCCCCTTTATTGAAGTTCTACATCACACTACTAGAGTTAATGCAAACCGGAAGATCATAAAAGAACATAATGAAAGTCTTGCACACTGGGACTAAGGGACTGGTTTCAGTTACTGAATATAGCTTTGGAGGCACACCACACAACAGTGAGTAACTCCACAGTATTACACCACTATATATTATGGCTTCTTAATGCTTTTTCTGTATAGCTCTTCAGCCTTATTCCAGTCTGCAGCCTCATGCATTGTACCCTATCCAATATAAAAGGTTTATAAGATTAAAATTCACCTCTACAAAGTGTGTCAACATGCATTTCCTTAAATTAGATGTAAAGTAGATCACACACACAATACACAATTGTAATGTATCATTCCAAGGGTGTAGAGTTAGAATTACTCGAATTTTTGTAACAGGATACGCTGTTGCCCATTATCTCAGCTCTGTGAGAAAACGGGAGCAGAAGTAGCTAATTTGTGAAAACTCTTTCACAAGCTCTTCTTATACCTTCAATATATTCACTAACCTCACCCAGAAAACCCAAATGCACTCTATCCTAGTGATGTGTATAGATATATTTTTTGTACCTCAGCCTTATGTTATATTTAATATAATCAGGATTTTTGATAGATAACATTGGTTACTCTACTCCACTGCTGTTTGAGACTAAGGTCAAGCAAGAAAGACTGAGAGTGCTCTTTTCATGCACTGTTAGCTCTAGGCACAAAGGGGCCGTCTGCATCACAGTCAGGGGTTTTCAGCAGCAGGAATATTTGCTATCAAAGAACAGTGAAAATACAAATCGTTCAAAGCAGCCATAGTGGAAAAGATGCTGTACCCAGAACAACATACACTATGTCTTGTACAAAATGGAATGCCCCATTTCCCGAGCAAAGACAAATTTGTCTTAAAGACCCGCCAGATACTGACTATGGTGAGAAAAATCCCTTGTGAATTTGTTTCCCAATTATTCTTATAATATCCACATGGAATGGGGATTTATGACCATTGTTTATTTTCATATTACTGTTTAGCATCTATTTAGATTGTGAATTCTTGTGGTCTACCACTGCTATAATACCATAATGTGTTTCTATATTAAGACAGTATTGAAGCAGAGTTAACCATTTTATCACCTTATAATCAAAAGAAATTATATACTAATGTGTGTTCTGAGAATTCCATAGATATTACACAGAAAAAATATGTACTGCAAATCAAAATAGCATTCCGTACATCAGATTGGGTAAATAACTTGCAATCAACCACACACCTAGACTAATCTGACATCCTAACTTGCTTAATCTACTTTAGTTTCTGAGCCCCTTTTTATTCAAATGTTCAATGTAATATAGGTTAACAGGTTCTGGACACATGTCAGGTTTACACAGAGACTGGTAAATATATTAGATTTTTCCAAACTTATGTTCACCTGGTCTAAGACTGCTTTGTAATTTCTTCCAAGAAGAGCAATACACACATTCCAATTGAGACTGAAGTTTAAAATTCCTATTAGAGTAGTTTTTATGTAATTAGATTGGAATGAATGTGCAACAGTGCCATTGCAGAAAACTTCAAAGCAGTTATACTGGAGAAATCACAACCCATTTCTATGTGCCCACAAGAAGAAAGAATGGCTCTCTGGAGGATAAGAGTATATTAGTCTCTGTATGTAATAGATTTTATTGACCATATGGAACTGATATAAAAATTGTGTTGCAGTGGGTAGTCTTGGATTTGAGACAGGAATGTGAGACAAAATACAGTTTCTGTAAAATGCCTGGCTGCTTTCTGGCAGCCTTTGCAATCAGAAAAACCTAGAACATTTACCTGATTGAGTCACTGATGAGTCCCAGTTCAAAGCAAAATCTGAAGATTCACCCTCTTCGACTGAAAGAGAACAAAATACAGTTTGTGATTTCTAAACAAAATGGGAAGCACGAGATAATTAAAATCCCATATACCATTAAAGTGTTACAACAGATTTCTGCACCAGTGAAGAAAAGATTATTTTTCATAAAATAATTTTAGGGTGATAATTTAGTAAAGTTTCTGTCCAAACATTTTCAATTTGGCTACTAAATTTGTGCCTGAATATTTTTTTCCCCATGTACAAATTACCAAATTTGCACATGGAAATGTGAGTGAGGTTTAACTACCATAATGTATTGTGAATGAGCAGATTTAGGGGGCTGGTGCACACAAAAACTGCAAAATTGTGGCTGCAAAGAGATGGTTTTGAAAATTTCATTGTAACATATCACACCAATATGAAAGCAATATTGATGGACATAATTAAACAATATGAAGAACTACAAAATTTATGATGTTTTTATTAAAAAGTTTGGTATCCAAAACACTATATGTTATGTACGGACACATTTTGTAATATTGCAGTCACATAGGCACTTTTTCTTTGAATATTTATATTGTAACTTAAGGCCTGATCATGTGAAGACAATGGGGGTAAGATGCTCAGTACCTTGCAGAATCAAACACTTATCTAGCACTTGGGAAAGAAGTAAACACAACATTTTATCTTTAGCTGTTCAAATTTTGTTTAGCCAACCTTGTGCCCCTTAGAAACAGCCAAGAGACCAGCTGCCAACTAGGAGCCCAATTCTACTCCCACTTCAGTCAATAGCAGTTTGTCAAAAGAAGTTTGTCAAATTGTGTGCATTTGAAAGTCAAAGGTGCAGAGATTGTCAACATCCCCCTTTATAATCATATACAACAGTGTCCTTATTTCTCCCTCAAAAATATAGTTTGGATATTGGACCTTTATCCTCTGACATACACCATTTTACTGTACACTCAACACTACTACCCCCCCTTAGCCACACCTCATTTAATCTAAAAATGGACATCTACGGGATTCTGCAGCTGAACTCAATGTACCACTCTAAACTCACATTACATAACTCCCATTGACCACACTGGTGGTTGTATGCCCACACCTTAGAGCTAGGTTTATGACCCTTAGATTCAATGTTTATTACGTGGAAGCCTCTTTTTTTTTTCCAATGGGCTCTAATATCCTTGATGCAGTTCTAGCAAGTTGATGTAGGTGATTTTAAACAGAAATTGGGAATAGAAAAGATAACTAAATGGGTAACATAAAACATTTTTTTGATGCACTGTTTGTGCAGATCGCACAACAAATGTACATTCCATAGAAGGCTACAACTACAGTAGTGCTATTGTATAATTTTATTACTTCAACAACGATTGGCCACTTCAGTTGATGCTGATGATCCTTTAAAATTAGCCATAGTCTTTTAAACAAACCTACATGAACACAAAAGCACATTTCACAAATTATAATATTTGGAATGATGGAAAAAGTATAAAATGTGAAAATCAATAACAAAATTCCCATTTATTTTGACACAAGTAGGATTCGGCCAAACATTTGCTCTAGTAAAAGGTTCACCCACCATTTTGTCTCTCTGAGACCACCATCTCGTTTCATTTTTGTGTCAAGTGCTAAAATGCAAAAGGAAAATTCTGGACATAATGAGGCTAAATACTGCTTCAGCTCTTACAACAGGTATGTTTGTGTTTCAACAATAAAATTACATGTACTTTGGGAGAAGACATTTTTCCCCCAACATGTCAATTAAGCTAACTTTATACTGCATGTCTTATTCAAAAAGGATAAGCAAAGTGTTTTAATTTTATTATGGAAATGTTTTTTAAAATCACTTTTCTAATGGATAAGATAATAAAACTTACTAAATCTGCTAAAAAATATGGCAAGGCCTTAACTTCAATAAATATATGGAACCACTGTTGGTCATCTGTTATTTTAACTGACCAACTCACATTTTGGTTAAACACAGGAGACTGCTACAGTCCTTGAGCTGTAGGTCACTTGATTTCAACAGTACAACAACACTACACTTTTAGGAATCCCTTAAATGAGGCTAAAGGTTAAATGCTTAAAAGGTTAAATGAATGCCTCTACTGGCATTAATTTGTTTTGCTCTGCTGAATGGATGAGGGAGGGAGAACACTACATTTTTATATTTAAATGAAGATGACAACACTTAAATTCACTGAATATTATTGTCATGATTTCAGGTGCTTCCCCACACACTCATGTAAACACATCTCATCTAACATTTTCAAGCAGCAAGGGAGTCGATTGCCTCACTAGTTTAGACATAAATGCATTTTAGATGTTGTTGCTCGTCCCACTAATTTTTTCCTCTCTTTTTTTTCATTTTCTTTCTTTTCCTTTTTTCTTCCACTTCTCTCTCTCTCTCTTTTTTTCCTTTTAATAAACACACTATCTTTATAGGATCAAGGATGAGAAAAAGTAATAGCAAACCCCCTCTAAGAGGTATTGTTACATCTGACTACTGTGCAACTGAACAGGTTTTCTTTATCCAGTAGAACAGGAGTTCAAATTGGTCTCTTCAACAATAAGGTAACTGGCAGGGGCGATAGGAAAAAAAGAAGCCAGATCACTTCACACTGTTTGAGATGGGTGCTTGCTGTGGAAGCCGGAGCACGTAAGGTAGCAAGAGGTACAAAAAGGCTGTCATGGTTAGTCTTGTACATGGGAAGAAATGGGATTCTTACTATAGAAATAATTATTATTCTACAGCACCATAACAATGCATGGGGCCTAAGGGACAATTAGAAAGATAGACTAATCTCTTTGGACAAGGGACCTAAGAGGGGCCTGCAAACAGTTAGGTTACTCATGTGCCCAACTGTTTGCAAGACCAGACCCTAAATTAGACATCAGGCACCTAGGGATGTCAAACAAAGGACAAGAATCAGTGACGTAAGGAAAGCATTTAACATAAAAATATTCAGTCTGCACATCAATATGATTAACAAGCCAAAGCTATTTAACTATCTGTTCCATTAATATCCTGTCCTGTGCACTTTGGCAGGTAGGGAGGGAAGGATGGCCCCAGGATTAAAGTGCAGAACTAGGAGTCAAAAAATCTTGGTTAATTTTCCAGCTCTGTTATAGACTTCTAGTGTAACCTTAAATTACCTAACCTCTCTATTAAAAGGGGATAATACCTCACAGAGGTGTTGTGAGGCTTTTCTCATTGGCATTTCTAAATCATTTGGACATAAACTGTTATATAAGCACACATATTTGAAGCGGGGGGAGGAGGGGAAGGTTATGTCTGCTGAGACAGTTAATATCCAAGCATTAAAAAAGTTGACAGGACAGCATGACCTTAAACTAAAAACTTTAATACTTGACCATTAAGGGCTAAATTCTGCCCTCTGGTGCATGAGTCCTCTGTTGATTTCATTTGGAAGGACAGGATCCATATGTTAGAAGTTCCCTGTGTTGGTTAAGGAAGGGCTGTGTAAAGGTTTTGTCCAAACTGGAGGTGAAGTCCCAGCTCATCCAGTGAGTGGAATAAAGGTTGAAAATTTTGCTTACAGGCTCAGCAGGTCCTCCTGAGGAGCAAACAGCAGGTCAGACTGGGGTTTGACTGCTGAGGTTACATAGGCATCTCCAATTCTCACCGAGAGAAGTGAGTCAGAAAAACACTGCTCATAATTTTAGTTAGGGAGCTGTTTACTTTAGTTTGCTCTCCCTGTCTGTCCTTACGTGTTATCTCTTATTTTCTGACATGATTTGAAACTTGGTTCAATTTCCCTTTTCTATTTTGTATATTTCTTTATAGTAGTAGCGTTAGACTTTGTAAATAAATGACACCTTTTTATCTCTGTTTCCCCCTACCTTGTGGAGACTAATTTATTTAAGACAATAATAGTAATAGGTTCAGCAGAAGGGAATAGAATCTAACGGGACCACTCAGTAATATATGGGATCTATGGAGACCATTCTTAACCAAAAAAAGGTAAATGCTAAAAAGAACACTACATTGGTGGCACTAAAAACCTATCTATTGTGTAAATCCTCTACCAGAAAGACCCACCCAACTGTGTCGTGCAGCTGGCTGACTGGTTTAAAGATTAAAGGTTGTCACAAATGATAAATGAATTATGCCAAAAATATAATGCCCAGAACCGGTCTGTTGCTAAATAGGCTAGTGCCATGTCCAAACTGATGGGTAGCCCTTATGAAGTTCAGAGACTATGTGGGTCTAGGATCGATTTCGACGCTGACTCTGAGTGACAAAAGAAGGTTGAGCAACATGGAGGTTGATGCATGGGCTTCTTGCCTGGACAGCACAGCTAGAAGCCAATTGTTGAGACAAGGAAACACGAGGACACCTTAACATCTGACATAAGCTGTTATGATGGAAAACACCTTGGTGAAGACCTGGGGAGCAACGGCTATTCCAAAGGTGAGCACTCTGTACTGGAAATAGCGGGCGCCCACTGTGAATGTCTGTGGGCTCCATGCATATCCATGGGAAAATAAGCATCCTTCATATCGAGAGCCATAAACCACATGCCTTTCTCTGACGACAGGATAATCGCTGCCAGCATGACCATACAAAACTTGAGCTTGTGAAAGAAGTGATTAAGGTGCTGAAGAGCGAGGATTGGTCTCCATCTTCCTGTCTTCTTGGGTATCAGTAAGTAAGCTGAGTAAAACCCTGTTCTATCGCTTCATCCAGAGATAAGGAGGGAAATCTAGCTGGTTGTGGAGGCACTTTCAGGACCAGATTAAGGGATTCTTCCTCTACTATAGGATCCGAACACCTGCTGGAAGGATCCCTTAAGGGGAGGCGGGTGAAGATTCCCTTGTGGACCGGGCTGGTTCTGAGGGGGGGAGGTATAGGGACAAGATTTCCCAGTGTGGCCAATAGGCTGGATCCCAGGGAGGTTGTGGTGGTCCCCACAGCATGGGGTACCAATGGCTCAGAGATGGCTGAGGTGGTAGATGCTGCCATGGACGTGGCAGTCTCCGTGAATGTGCGTAGTGGTGATAAGACGTGGTCAGTTCCTCGCCCGGTTCTGATTCATCGGAGAAGGAAAAGATTGACTCAGGTTCCAAAGGCAGTACCATTGGAGCCAGTGGAAGGGTGTCAGAGCGGATGGTGAGGGATCCAGTACCTCGGGCATATCCTATGGTAGAGAAATTCTCTCTCTAGAAGTGGAGGGGCCTGATAGATGGGGTGACTCTGGGTTTGGCAAGGCGAACACATCCTGAGACACGGCTCTGGCTCCAGATCTCCCCGCTGTAAGAGGCACCCTCTCCTCCTGGGTATCAGTGCTGGCGCCGTGGACTTTCCTGGAACAGGACGATTCCACATCTTTTGGGATGCCGGTGATAACAATACCAATGGACCAGTGCTCAGAACCGCCAGATTCCATTGCTTGTGTGACTTCTTCTCATGTCTATGGGACTTAGCGCGTGATCTGTCGCCATGTCTCGAACTCGTAGAAGGAGTGTTCACTTTCTTTGATTCTGAGGAAGACTTAGTCCCATTCTTATGGGTATGCTTCCTTACCTCATGACTAGGCCCCCCTATGGTTGTTCCAACAGCACCGGATTTGGACGTGGTAGCGGGAGACATGCTCCTCACTGATTCAGTCCATGTATGTGGGACTTTCCCGGCCTGGGTCCGAGTGAGGTCTCAAGGCGAGCTCCATGAGGTGCTTCCAGAGGCAGAAAGCCTGGCCTTCTCGGATGCAGCTGGGGAAGGATAGGCAAATACTGCACCTGGACACACAGGAGCTTCTCCCAAGCAGGGCAGACAGCACTGGTGTTCGTCGCTGACTAAGAAGGAACGCAGGCAAGAGGCGCAGAGTTTGAAGCCCGGGTCCTGGGCATAGTCCAATCCCTGCACTGGCATGCGGGTAAGGTGGGAGGGATTAGCGAAGAAAACAAAAAAAATAAACCCAAATCTATCTAGACCAAGTACTAAAACTACAATAAAAGTACAATAAACTGGTAAAACTAGTCTAAAAACAGGCAAACTATGTCTTATTTCAAACACCGTCTTATTTCAAAGTGCATCAGTGACGAAGACACTGAAAGTTCCAACCCAGAGCAACCAGCAGTGAGAAGGAACCGCGGATGCAGTCAGTCTGCCCCGCCCTTCATCGAACGAAAGCACAAGGCGAGCCAGGGCTCAAGCAAGGAGCAACAGACACTACTTTCAAATTCTCTGACTCTGGGCACGTAGCACGCATGCATAACCCTCACTGGAATACAATAGGGACCCTCACTCAAAGAAGAATGTTTTCTGAGAAACAAGGGACAAAATCATAATTAACCAGAATCAAGGATTAGATCTTTCCATAGGTGCCATTTAATCACTTTGATGATGCAAACACAGAAATGTACACTACTATTGTGCAGCAACAGCACGATGCAGCTACTGCTAAACCACTGAGACAGAGGTGCTGACTTTGTGATTTCCTGGGGGTGCGCGACTCCTGCTCCACCCCTTGCCCCAGCTCCCACCTCACCTCTTCCTGCCCCCGCTCCAGCCCCGGAGCACCCACAGAGTCAGCGCCTATGCACTGAGAGTGAGACCTGATAGAAAGACGCATAATACTCAAAACTTTCTCCTTCGGAAGTACAGCATGGAAATATTAAAGGAAAGAGGTGAAGTTTAAGGATGCAAGCCAAGATTTTAAAAAGCAGCTAGTGATTTTGCCTCAACTTGAGACACCTTAAAGGGGCAATGCTCAGCACTGCATTAAAAAAACAGTGCCCTTTAAGGTGTTTCACACTGGACTGAAACATTTTACAATCTTGGCTATGTCTACATTTAAATTCCAATCATTCTTGTCAGTTACACACACCCTCCTTTCCCCCACTTTTCTCCAAACAATGAAAGGTGTTTGTGCATTCAGCTATGGTTGTAGCAAGAAACCACCTCTATGTAAAAAGTTCATACTATATCTGCTCTCTGAGTCAATGTTTTGAAATGTCTTAAAAATAAATGTTCGCTCCTATTAGTAACGCACAGCCGATATAGCTAGAGAACCGCAACCTGGATTGTATTCTGCTTCATGCATCATCAACAAAAGTGTCAGTCATGTTCAAAGTGCAGTATATTATTGGTGATTATGTCAATTTTCAGATCTCAGGTTGAGTTCAGAGTCAATTTAAAAAAGGAGTTAGAAGTAGTTTCAAAGTACTAAACTCTGAGTTCCTTTATCAGTGTTTGTGGCCTTACCCATATTTTTGTTTATTGTTAAAAAGTTTCTCTCTCCCCTGTTGCTGTGTGAATGAGCTACATAAACCACAGTGGAGATTGACTGACTGACTGAACAGATGAAAAGGGGAAACAAACCGTGTACCCAAACGGTCATCCAGTGCACGAAGGAAACAAACTGGAAACAAAGAGAGAGGCACTCTTTTAGTCTAATTCTTCTACTACAGTAATCTTTAAGAGGGGTAGCCGTGTTAGTCTGGATCTGTAGAAGCGACAAAAAGTCCTGTGGCACCTTATAGACTAACAGACGTATTGGAGCATAATCTATAAGGTGCCACAGGACTCTTTGTCGCTTCTACAGTAATCTCGGTGCTACTGGTAAATATGGTCATAAAGAACTTTCACAATTTCTAAACTGACAGAATCCTTTTAATGAAGTTTATCTGGGAAGCAACTATGAAGTTGAAATCCTCTAGAAAAAAACAGTCTTGGAATGAGCTCCATACAAAGAGCTTTGAAAATGTCCTTGGGCTAGCACATACAGAAAATCTTCTTGTGATATACTCAAAGGGCCAGATTCTCCAGTTCACTAAGGCCACTTTGTGCTGTGCAAGTGGAGAATTCCCCATGTGGAGGGGGAATCTCTGCTGGCATAGAGCTGCCAGAGGAGGCATAGCACCTTCATACACCAGTTGCCGCCTCATGCTGACATAAAAATGAAGAGGGAGCAGGTCAGGGATGGGCTTGCTGAAGAAATGTTGGGGGTGTGGCAGAGGTGATTCTACTGTTATACACAGTTCTCCCCTGGCATAAGGGACCTGAAGCCAGCAATGTGAGCAGCATTAGAACAAGATGCCTTTCTGCTCTAATTTATGACAGGAGTCGGCAGTCCTGAATCAGGGAGCCACAACCAGATCCCTCTGGCCACCACTCTTCACTACAACTGAGCACAGCTCAGATGCAGTAGGGAACTGTGGGCAGATACTCCGTTCATTAAACAGTATTACACAAATCCAAATGTTTACATTTTGCCATCTTATCTTAGATGTTCTCAGAGGATATTTATTTTATTGCTAGGTCACTGGTGCTAGAAACTAAAAGGTTTTGGTCCTCTATGCTCAAAGAAACGTCAGAAAGAATTCAGCATCCATTCCCCTGTGAATCTGAAAATCTATTTATGGGTGTGCCATTACCTAAACTCCATTCATAGTCACAGTGCTTATTTAACACTTGATCACTCCCAGGAAAGAAGTTAACCTTATCAAACCAAGGCACTTCTGAGCCAAATGTTGATTTCTAGATGCAATCAAACCTTACAAATGAGCAACAGCCCCTTAACAGCTCAGATTGTATGTGCATATTTCTTATCCTATTACATAGTCTTCAAGGGGTGAAGAGAACTATTGACATGATAGGATTGTACTAATATTTGCCCTAGAATAAAAATGCTACAGTGCTCTATCCTAAGAGTCAAAAACAATGGCATAATATTATTGGCCCCAATTTGGAAAAGCACGTAAGCACATGTTTAACTTTCAGTGCCCTGTCTAAATAGGGAATCAGGTTACTTTCCTGAATCAGAACCATTGTGTTTTGGACCCTTACGGTAGAGTACTCTCGCCATTTTGTTACATCAGGGTAACCTCTCTGAAGAGAATGATGAAATGGTCTGAGCACAGAAAATGGCCATGTTGGGTTTTAGTTGATTGGGTGTTAGATTATGTTATTCTAAATAGGATGGGTTTATTTCTCACATAAACTACTACAAGTTGTATCAGTACTGTCTGTATATTAGCCTGCAGTGTGTGTGTGCAAACTCTCATATTTCCCTCTGGATAAGTTTTGTAACAAGATCCTTTATTATTAATCAAATCATACAATAAATGCATATTTTCCCAGACCTAGACATAGATACTTTTAAGCTAGAGCTCAGTGATTGCCACTTCCCTGAAACATCAGTTCTCGTATACTTTTTACACTTCTTTATGGCCTTCCACCCTCAGATACATACCCTTTCAATGCCTTTAGTTTTCATATCGTCTCCCATCTATTCACAATCCCGCTCTCAAAGTTTTCCTTCCTGCCTTTAAAAAGGGATCATATGAAATTATAAGCCTCCAAACCAACGAACAACCACACACAGGCCTTGTCTACACTACAGAGTTGTGTCAACGTAAATTACGCCAACAATCAAAAAACGGTATCATTACATCGCTTGTGCGTGCTCACACAATGCTGCTTCTGTCACCAGAGAGCATCCATAGCTGGTGCTCTAGCACTGACAGAGAGAGCAGTGCACTGTGGGTAGCTATGCTCATAGTGATCCTGGGAGACCCAGCATACCCCTTACTCCCATGGCTCATGAGGCCTTACCCAGGAAACCTGAACAGCAGCAAGGAGTGCTTCAACAATAGGCTGAGCAGGTGCAGAACAACTGTAGAAGGTGTCATTGGCAGATTAAAAGCCTGCTGACACTGCCTTTATGGCAGGTTAGACCTAAAAGAGGAAAATATTCCCATGGTCATAGCAGCCTGCTGTGCGCTCCATAATATTTGTGAGGCTAAGGGTGAAATGTTTCTCCCACTGTGGAGCACAGAGGCAGATCGCCTGGCAGCTGATTTTGAGCAGCCAGATACCAGGGCTATTACAGGAGCACAACGTGGGCTATTTGAATCACGGAGGCTTGGAGGCACCATTTTGACAATGAGCTCCAGTAATGTGTCTTTCTATACAGCACTCTGCCTTGCTTGGTTAACTTGCTGCCTTGCATGAAAATTTTGATGATTCCTGACCATGATTTGTACTCCGCAAATGATCAAATTGCCACTGTGTATTAATTCCACCATGTGTAGGAGACAAATAAAGATTGGTTATCTTTCAGAGATTATGTTTTTATTAAATACAAATTAACAACACAGACAATAGGCTTGGTGGGAAGGGAGACAACTATGAAAGGCAGTGTAGGTTCTTATGGCTGTGCGCAAGTCCGAAGGGGTGAAGTGAACAAGGTACAGGGCCGGGAAGTTGCAATGAATGTGGGAGGAGTTTGAGGAGAGTATGAAAAGCAGTTCTGTATCAGCTGTGGGGGGTAGGGGGGATGGGAGTGTTGCACACACATGAATTCAGCCTGCAGCGTGATTAGGGACTTCAATCTCCGTTTGTTCCTCTACCACTTTTATCATCTGCTCCTGGCTCTCCTTTCTGTCCTGCCTATCTATTTTATTATTTTCTTTTAAAGTCTCTCTCCACGCGCTGCGTTCTCTTTTTTCAGCCTCCGAGGATTGGAGCACCTCTCGAAACATGGCCTCCTTGCTCCTCCTTGGTCGCATCCTTATGTGGCAGAGGCACTCCGCCGATATGTAGGGGGTTCCTCTAAAGGGCACATCTGAAGAAGCACAATAAACAATAAACAGAAGCATGATTCTTAGTGCACGCATCAAATCACTATAGTGAAATGCACTGTTTTTAAAAACACAAATCAGTTTCTCCACTCTCCCTTGGCAAGCAAACAGCTCAGCAAATGCCCTAAACATGATGAGTTTGCCCCAGAGGCAGGGGAGGGGTGAGGGAAAGGGGCTCAAGCTGGGCCAAAGAATCTCATGGTTTTTTAAGGGGATCACTGCAGGTGACTAGGGGAAATAGTTTAAAAAAAAAAAACCTGCCACCATTTTCCACAGGCGGGGGTGATTGAAACTGATATCTCATTCCTGAGGGTAATCAAGGATGCATGGGTGCATCTCTCCTGCATGCGCGCGGCATCAGACTGAGTCCTTATGCTGCTCACCTGTGTGCCACTCTGGACCCTGCGTAAGTGATTGCCAATTGCCACAGGAAAGTTTCCTGCAATGGGGGAAGGAACAAAGCAGCTTTGCCAAGGAACCTTCAGCAGAGGATTGGTGAGCACCTCCCGGAGAGTTTCCTAGAGATCTCGCTGGAGGATTCCCGTGAAATCTCGGTGCACATTAACAGTGTTCTGCCGCACCGCTTAGCTGCGCAGGGGAATGTGAAGCGCACACAAACACAGCTAGTCTGGTACATTTCTATCCTTCACCCACTTCTAGACTATGCAACGCAAAGGACATCACATAACCGAGCAGCATCTACTCAAAAAGATCACTTACCAGGGCTCTCCTCTCCTGCATGATGCTTGCCAGAGATGGACTGCTGGGACTGGCTAGACCCCTCCAGAGTGGAAAAGAGGCCCTGACTCACCCCGCAACTGGACAACCCTGCTGTACGCTCCACATCATCCTCCAATTCAACCTCCTCGTCCACAACTTCATCCTCAGGGTTGAGTCTGCTGTCCGCTGTCTCTAGCCCCACTGACGTATCCATGGGGCTCTTGGCGGTGGAGGTGAGGTCCTGCGGGGGATGGCGTCCAGCTCCTTACAGAAGTGGCAGGTCTTCAGCACAGGACCAGAGCAACGGTTTGACTCCCTTGCCTTCTGTCATGCTTGCCTCAGCTCCTTTATCTTTGCACAGCACTGCTGCATGTCCCATTCAAAGCCCTTATCCAACATGCCACAAGAAATCGGACTGTAGGTCTCGAAGTTTCTACAGCTGGAGCGGAGCTGGGACTGCCCAGCCTTCTCTCTCCACAGTGCCAGCAGACCCAACGACTCAGGTGTGCGCCAAGTGGGACGCGTTTGCCGTGTGGAGCCTCCATGGTCAGCTGGGAAGATGTGATGTGAAGTCTCCATGCCAAGCAAACAGAAGGTGGAATTTCAAAAATTCCCCGTCCTTTAAAGAAGGAGGAGCAGAAGCCTGTGTATGTGGGTGCAGTGCAGCAGATTTCAAACTGCTGACCAGAGCGGTCAGGATGGCCATCGTGGAGAGGCCATTTACAGTGACATAACCAAGCACGATGTCTACACAGACACTTTGTCGATATAACTTTGCCACAAAAGCTCTACGCCTCTCATCGAGGAGAGTTTTATTGGCAGAAGGAGCAGTGTAGTGTATATACCTCCACTCTTTTGTCGACGAAAGCTGACTTTTGTCAACAAAACTCTGCAGTGTAGACAAGGCCAAAGACGTTCATTCCAGCACCATTCATCCTCCACACACAGAGCAGCCTCAGTATACAATACCTTACGCTGGTCATGATCCCGTCAGGTGCTGAGCACCATCAATTTCCATTTAAGTCAAAGGGAGATGAAGATGTTCAGGATTTAGCAGGATCAGGGCCATAAGGAAACAGTTTCAAACTAACCTTGCAGGAGCACAAGGCAGATTAAAAATCTTTAAAATTTAGCTACATGACCCAAGTGTAAAAGGATGCGGTATTGTCTCTCTGGCGTAGGTCTACACTGCACATTTTTAAAAAAGGGGTGGGAGGTGTCCCCAACAAGTTAAAATAGCAGTGAAGACAAGGCTTTTAACTTGGGTTAGCAGCTTGAGTTCACCCCAGGCTCCCCTACAGGCTTTAACTCAAGCTACTAACGCAAGTTAAAACCTAAGTTGCCATGTCTTCACTGCTATTTTAACCTGAGTTAGCTAACCCAGGTTTGCTACCCTAAATCAGCGGTGCCCAAACTTTTCCTCTCATGCCCCCGCTTATCAGCAATGGAATGCATCCGCAGCTCCCCTCTCCCTCCGGGGGCCGGGTGTGGAGTTGCAGCCGGGCCGGGGGCTGCAGCCCAAGAGCAGAGCCACAGCCAGGGGCTGGCAGCAGAGAGCAGGGGCTGGGAGTGGGGGCCAGGGGTGAGTTGTAGACGGGAACGGGGGCCGGGCCGTGGCCGGGAGCAGAGGCAGCTGCGACCAGGGGCTGGGAGGCACTCCCTCTCCACCTCCTTGTGGGGGCTGGCCCAGGCCCCGCCATGCCCCCCACGCTGGACATTCCTCCATGCCCCCCTAGGGAGGGCACACCCCACAGTTTGGGGACCACTGACTTAAATTAAGCACACACCTTTTTGCAATGTAGACATACCCTGAAGTCTGCAGAGAGCCTGAAACAATAGCTCTGATAGGTGTAAACAGGCCCATTCATCTTAATGGGTTAACTCAGAAACCTAAAGATGACAATATAGGGCAACATTATTAACTATTTCACTGATTTCACTGTAACAGAAAGCTCCAGCTAACATGCTAATCTTGAACTGCCTCCAGTGCCTCCTCAAGGTTTCAAAAGCTTATCTGCCCCCCATCCAGCTGCAAGAATATCTATCGTCCTGCCTGACAACTTCTATGATGCAGTTCTGTGACGTTAATACCAAAAACTGACAAAAATATTGAAAGAGGAAAAGGTGGGGACAGCATAAAATACACTGAATTTGTTTTTTTAAAATTAAATGAAACTGCTAGAGTTCCATTCTGCCACACTGGAGTGCTGCAGAATTCAGGGACCTTGTCACAAAAACTAGCTTCCGCATACAGTGGAGCACATAGGGGCTTGACTATATTTGCTGTCATCTCAGTGTAAAGTTCTTTCAAAGGTGCATGGAAGAAAATTCAAATGTAAATGATGAAGTTTTGTGGGGATTTAGCAATTTAATGAGAAATACACATACAAGAATCATCATGAATTCATCTGGTTATTCAGCAAGATCACCTGGACTTTTGGTTATAGGGTAACACAAGTAAACTCATCTATTGATTCAACAGTTACTTTCAAGGGAAGTAGAAAAGAGTCCAAGTTAGACAACCAGGGATGCTTTGTACCAGTAATTTGAGCAAGTTCATCTACACTGAAACAAGTACTGTACCACACTACTGCTGTCATGTCCAACTGCAAGTTTCAGCTTACTAGACATTTTGCTTGTCTGCACTGACTTTTGCCATCTAGCATAAGTCATAAATCGTCTTCTTTCAGTGTTAGTTGGACGTTGGCATTTTGAAACAAAATCCCATCTAGCTGGTTGACAGTATAGTCCTTGCTCAAGTCCCAGCATACATGATCCTATGCAGAACATTTGAAAAGCTACAAGTTCTCCTCTGAGTTTTTTCTAAACACAATTGCTTTCAGCTTTCTGAGTGGATCAGCACAGCAGCATTCTTGTTCTCCTCACCTCCATACAGGATTCAGTGAGTGGTGGCCTTTGGCCAGGATTTTTTTCTATCCTAAATAGGATCATTATATATTTGTTCTTTCATGGGCCAGCAGGTCAGAGAATAAGACAAGAGGGTTTACTGACACAGCTTATTTAGATAGTTCAGAGCCTAAATTCACATTAGTTCTCTAGCTGCTTTTTTCCAAAGTCAGTAACAGGGCTTGGCAGAGTGTGTGGTTTTTGCTGGCAAAGTCAGCCTTTCTGTGGGATACCCAGACTGCTATGCTCTTTAGGTCAAGGAAAAAAAGGAAGAAAGAAGAAAAAAAACTGTAGACTGAATTCTAAAGAAAAACAAGGAAAATACATAGAAACAGAGAAAGAAGTGAAGACCATTAAGGAGGAAAAGACAAACAACAAAATAAGGTAGCACTAGCAGGTTTATGCAAAGAAGATCTAATTATGGGTGACTAAATCCTCCAAGACATTAATATTCCAGCGTAATGTGCCTAGTTTCCTCCCTTCCAGACATGGCAGGGAGGAAATGAGAATCACTTAGACACACTGTTTAATGAGCAAATGATGGACGATCACCAAACACAGCCTCCCTGATAAGTATCCATTAGCTTAAACTTCTACTGTAAATCTGCACACAGCTAACGGGCCATGGTCTTAAAATACTACAATGAAACTTAATGTAACCACGTTAAGATAAAAGGGACATTCCAAAGAAAAAAATCTCACATCTAAAATAGGAGAAAGGCTATGGGCCATTTGTAAAGGCTAATCATACCCCATGACACAGACTCCACGCCTGAATCACAAACCATAGCACATTTATTCCCAGTGCTCATATTTAGTCTTTGTATTTCTAATTCACAATCTCCGCTGGAGACGCACATTTCCCCTCAAAATCCACTATGTATAAATATACATTATAATAAAATGCATTCAATATTTCTGTTTGCTCTCAGACTCAACATTTAATACAGAGAGTGCAATTAAAAACCACAATGCTTAGAACTAGACCTATGTATGTACAAACTCCATATTTGTGAAGGGGCGTCTTTTCATATGATTTTTAAAAATCTGACCATAATGGAAAAAACATTTCTGGATTGGAAAACTAACCCTGTGGATTAGGGATTTTTTAAATAAGATACTTGGGGTTTAACCTGACAATTCCATTAGTTCTGGTGATGGTGTGCATCAGTGCCTATTTCCTCACATTTCTTCATTTAGGGTCTGACACACATGAGACTGGACAAGGAGCCTTATATTTCAGAGTGGCACGAAACAGCAGAGGACCCTGGGCCAAACAAGGGAAACTCCTTTTCCCAAGTGCCAATGAGCAGGGGAAGTTCTGATGATATTGTCCTCATGATGATGCATATTTGGGGAAATCTGAGATCAGGTTGTATTGGGTTTACTCCTTAGTACCCTGTCATTATGTCACAGAGAGCAGTCCCAGTCTTCCTGAGTGTCCTCCACTCATTCGCGCCATGCTGCTATACCCCCGCCCCTTTATATGATACTAGTTGTCTGTCATGTGAGACATCTGCCCCACACACACTGCAGTAGCTTGGGATTTTATGAACTCCTCATGGGGGTGGGGATCAGAAATGACCTTTCAAGCCGGTCCCCACCATTATCTTGCATCGCGCTAAGCAAAAAGCTGAGCCCCTCCCTCCATTTACATTGGTTGGGAAACAATTAAATCTAGTCTCTGTCCCAACCCCAGCTCTTCAGTAGCCAGGTGGGGAGAGCCGAGGACCCCATCTAAGCCCACTCAGCTCCCCTGCTTGTGCAGGCGCTGATGGAGCAGCTGCAATATAGCAGAGGGAACATGAGGTCTCGTGTTCCCTCCCACAGAGTTCCAGCAACTGTCCACAGAACCAGGGCGTCCCACTAAGTGGTACTTCCCACACCCTGGGGATGATTTTTAGGCTGTGCAATCCCTGTGACTGTGCAGCAAATGTAAAGCCCCAAGTCTGTAATCCTGCAGTCTATTTCTTTAAGTCTGTCTAGAGTCTTTTCCACACACCCAGTTCAGTGGTTCCCACTTTCTCTCTCTCTTTTTTTTTTTTTTTTTTTTTGGAAACCCCTTTGTGATTGCTGGCAGATGGGCCATCGTCTCTTCATGGCATGTCCTGGCACAAGAGCTGCCTTCTCTTGTATTTCTCCCCCTGCCTTCTGTGTCTCTCTCTTCAGGCATTTCTGCTTGTTTCCTTTTGCTCCTTCATCTTGATTTTATCCTGGTCTGGTTTTTAACCCGCTTTTCTCCCCCTTCTGTATTTTATTATTTTCTAGTCTCGCCCTCTCTTTTGTTCTCTCCTCCCCACAGCTTGAGGTGAGGAGGGGCTTCGTCACTTGGCTCCAGGGGGCCTAGCACATGCACTCTCCTTTAGATGCCCAGAAGCAGCAGAGAAGCAGGGGAGAGCAGGATGCTGCCTTAGCCTGCAGCCATGAGCGGATGCCATTAGGAGCCACTACAGGAGCAGAGAGAGGAGACAGGCAGCTCAAAGCGCCACCTCGTCTTCACACTCAGCTGCAAGAGCACATTTGTGGGAGAAGAGAAAAGATTGGGGGTCATGCAGCTATCCTTGTTCCAAGTGTCTCTCTCCTCTGTCCCATACCCTAGACTATTCTTGCAGACATACCCCCCACCTCTCCGGGGAACCCATCCCATAGACAGGAAAACAGTGCCTTTGCTGTTTGGCATAACACTTACTCACTGAAACACAGTGCATCCCAAGAGACATCATCTTCAACTTGTTTCAATTGGAAATTAATCATCTTCATTTGAGGGTGGAGCATTGTAGAGGTACCCTGCTACTCAGATTCCCTTGTGAACGGGTAAGACAGGACACACACACACACACACACACACACACACACACACACACACACACACACACACACACACACACACACACACACACACACACACACACACACACACACACACACACACACACACACACACACACACTCTCTCTCTCTCTCTCTCTCTCTCTCTCTCTCTCTCTCTCTCTCTCTCTCTCTCTCGCAGGGGATGGGAGTTCAGAATGCAGTTCAGAGAGATAAGGACTGGGGAGTAAAACATACTACTGTAAAAGTAGCCAGGTTGAAAAAGCAATAAGTTCATCTGTAGAGAGAGGCATGTAATCTAGGATAGCTACACAAAAAGAGTCAAACCATATGCATTATTATATGCATTTCTAAGGCAACTGTCACCATAGTATCTGAGCACTTTACATAAATGGTACTATGAGTAAACAGATGTTTTAAGGGTCAAGTGAAACAAGGCAGCTGAAAGTGACTTTTCTTGCATTGTTCATAAAACCACACATTATTGCATTTCAGAAGCAAAAAGTTTAAATATTTTTGCTGCATGCAAATGATATTGGATGATAAAGAAAATGTAAGTGTTGAAATTGTAGTGATTCATTCACAAGAAAAAGAAGAAAAGGCCATTCAGAACAGGATTTTAACTCCACTGGACAAATTCAAAGGTGTTGTAAGAGTATCTTACTAGCCTAAGGGACCCCAAGTGGGTGTAATTTACACAGAGCTAGAAAAGGGGAGGGAGAGCAGGAAACACAACTGACAGGAGGGTGTAAGAAGACACATGCAGTCCCACACCACGCACACACACTAACTTACAACTTCTTACACCTTCTTCTGGACTTTAGCCTGCAAGTTACAACCTTAGCCTGCCTACTACCCCCTCACTGACATGTGGCTCTCTCCATCTCATACAGCATACCAAAGATGTGAGGTGAAATTCATAGATGATGTCCTGAAACTATCCCTAACAATAGCACAGTCGTACCATGGCTAGCAAATAACCCAAAAATGCATGCTATATTTAAAGCTATGTTTTAGTCAGGGGTATTTTTAGTAAAAGTCATGGACAGATCACGGACAGTAAACAAAACTTCACAGCCCGTGACCTGTCCATGGCTTTTACTAGATCCTCCTAACTAAAACTTGGGCAGGGGGCCACGGGTGATCTTGGGGGGGGGGGGTGCCACAGATGCTGGGGGGGGGGGGTTTCCAGGACCCCCACTGCTGCTGGGGGGGAGGGGGGGAGAAAGCAGCACGCGGCCCAGGACCCCCACTGGTGCCACAAGCTCTGGCTCCACAGCTCCCATTGGCCGGGAACCACATGGAGAGTTTGGTCTTTTGAGAAAAATTCACCCTGAGGTAAGCGCTGCCCCACGCACCCCAACCCCCTGCCCTGAGCCCCCTCCCACACACCCAAACTGCTGGCGGCCCAGGGGCTGCCTGGCTTGGGCCGCCCCATAGCCAGCACCGGCCACTGCAGAAGTCATGGAGGTCACAGAAAGTCATGGAATCCGTGTCCTCCGTGACAGACACACAGCCTTAGCTATATTGGGTTGAGGAGTCTGTCCTATCACTGCTTCTCAATAGTGCCATGTTTTCTTCCTCACTTAGGAAGATATAAAGGAACTGACCTCATGTGATTTTGGAGTAAATGGTCAGGTCAATACCCTACATCCCTCCCTGCCCCCCAATCCTATTTTCAGTAGACTGTAAATATTCTTTTCTTCTTTCGTTACAGAAAACTGACTTTGGATATATTTGCCAGCGCTTTGTATCATCCCCATAAGCCTTTTCTTCTGACGCCACTTTTCCCATTATGGGCCTGCTCCAAAGCACGTAGAAGTCAATGAAATCCACTGACTTTGGATCAGGCTCTATATTATCTTAAGCCTGATCTTGTTTATGATGGCAGGGGAACCAGAATTGTCTGCTTATCCCCACTCTGACATTGGAGTCCAGCAACTCAAATACTTCAGCTCTTCTGGCCACCTACTGCCACAACCATTCTGGACCATCAAAATGACTACTCCCCCCTTCTTCCCTCTGCCCCCCCCCACCCCCCACCAAAATTTCCTCATTACCAAACTTGCAATTTTACATGGAGAGTTTGGTCTTTCGGGAAAAATTCACACAAGAACACTGATAAATAGGATAAAAATCCATCCATTTATTTAATCAGTGGCAATGATCATGGAGAGGTATATAAAGTGACACCACACATGGAAAATGTATTCTTACAAAGGTTTTATTATTTTACTTGGTAATTCTGACCAGGGGGATTCACTGTATTCTGTTTAAAAAGCCCATCCATGCTAAAGTGAGTTTCAGCAGAAGGCAGTGTTTTGCCACCCCAAGCACTTCATTTGGCAAGTTCACCTTTTATAAATATCTCATTCATCATTGAAGGCTATTAATCATCCCTGGGGGGAAAAGAACTCTTCAGCCAGATTTCTACACCTCTGCCTACAAAAATAGTTTTGCTGCTAGTCCTTCAAACTTAGAAATTTTTTAAATGGCCAGCTATTTTTCCAGAATGAGTAGCACAGAACAAGAGAAAAGGTTTTTCCTGACCAGCCATTTTAATTACAGCTATGAGAGCTTAGAAAAACCCACCCGGTAAGTGGAGTTACTTCCTCCAGCTTCCCTCCCTCTTAAAACTGGTCTCACTAAGAAAAAACAAAATCTCCAACTGCATAAATATGCAGAGATATCAGAGCTGCTTTGCTCTAATCACGGGGACTGGCCCTGCTCCCCTTGAAGTCGGCAGATTTCTTCAATGGGAGAAAGAGCAGGCCCTTAATAGTTGAACAGCACAGTTTTCACAAGCTTTTCTGAGTGAGTGCAGGTTGTAGAGGATTGTTCACAGGACTTCACTTCTCTGGCAAACAGCTTGTTATGGCGCTTTTTGTGTGGTGGGGGGCAAATACTCCCCAAGCTCTCTCTCAGTTTAATAGTGCTTTCTCCCTAGATAAAAATATGTGTATTCTTGTTAAGAAAAAATGTGCATTTATGATCATTTCTGGTTCATAAGTCCTATTTTAATAATAAAAGAATACACGATTTGGTACTGGCTCTTAAATACTAATAGAAAGGTTTTGTCTTGCTAGTATACAAGCCAATATATTTTGGCAAGGAAATAGAAAAATGGTCTTAAATATATAATACGAGAGTCAAATATACATGAAAGGACAAGTAAAAGTAGGACTTAACGATAGCAGAATACACATTGGGAACCTGGCACCTAGTCCTGCATCCTCGTTCATGTGAATTGCTCTGTATAATTCTATGAAACTATGCATGTGAGTAAGAGTCGCAGGCCTCATCACGGGTAAATGGTACACACTTTACCATAAAATTTTCTTATTTGGGTCAACAGAAATTCCCCAATAGAGGATATTTTTTCTGGTCTTGAAAGGTAGGGTTTGTTAGCTGCATTAAAGTGAAAGAAACTAAAATGAAGGAGAGAAAGTTTTATATACCACAATTTATTCCCCTTCCCCGCTATAATTTCAAATTTAATTTGAGGAAAAACCAACCCAGCCACCATAAAGTGGAAACTAATAATTTTTATGACCCCTTAACAACCTGTCCTCAGTGCTAACATACTGTAAATAAATTTCAACATCTTGTTAGACACATAGTTCCATTTTAAACAAGGCTAAAAGGGGAACACACTTCTCATTGAAAACTGGCATATACACAAAAAAAGGGCAGAAGGGTGCGGGGGGGGAGGAGGGGGAGGGGAGAGCTGGCTTTTAAAACCTTATTCCAAAGCCCAATTTTTTTATTCATATTAAACTTCCAACCTTTCCACTCAAATAAAACAGAGACTGTATCCAAAAAATGTATAATTCTGAATGGATTTCCCCAGTGTAGAAGTAATAATATTTTTACATTTAAAAGATCCACTGCTTTAATAAGCGTGATTTGTGTATTTAGAAAATTCATTAGAGCAGACATTTCCAGACATTTCTGGATTTATTTATTTATTTTATTTATTTATCCTAATTTGGGTATACTACTTCAAAAGAACGCTTAGAGCTTCCCAGCTCCTTAGTCACATACTAATAACATCTAATAATTAATAAAGACATGTAAATTCTTAACTCCCAGAACTATTTCAAACTTACTATCTGTACGCTAAATGTCATGTCTCACTTACGGATATCTGCATTACTTTGTTTCATAAAACACTGAAGGGACATGTCCTTATCTTGCTCTTCTACCATGAAGTGAATATTCAGCCCTGCTGTAACCAACCAAATCAAAATGAAACTGATGCCCTAGCAAAGAATATCTTCCATAAGATCTGAGAGTTTAGGGGGGCTGTAGTGGGGTCACATTTGTGGTCAGTTTAGATGCACAAACTTTGTGCCAAATTTGTTGGAATGAATGCCTCAATTGCACATCGAAGTCAGGTAACTGCACCTGTAAATGCATCTATAGCTGCCATTTGTGCAGGCATTTTTGCACACAACTGAAACTGCATCTAAATTTTGCAAATCTAAATGGTCTAAAAATCTAACAATGCGCCTTTATAAACATTTAAAAGATAGGAAAGACTGAAAATCAAAATCAAAGTTGTGGAATGGATGGGAAATGCTCAGTTTATGAATGAATGCAATGCTTGGGAAAGTGAGACTAACAGAGTAGCACAGAACTGGCCTTCAGTGCACCCGATAACCTCTTCCTGTACTGCTCAAGGACAGGGACTGCAAGTGAGTCAATGCTATCTGAAAGGGTTTAACCAATCCTTGCAACCAACTTTTGTTGGAAGAGATACAGTCAGATATGTATTGTGAAGGATCCACTCTGACAAGTTCCTTTTTCAGTTTTCCTCATGTTCTGTGATACTTCTCAGTCATGTTTATTTGTTACTTTTGAATGTTTGTTTTCTGTGGAGAGGGGAGATGCCAAAAGAAAGTACAGTTTCCTGAAACTACTGTTAGACCTGAAAAACTCTACATAGAACCAAACACCACATTAAGGGTGTACCGAACTAACTTTTCCCAAAAAAGAATTATCATTATTTCCAAAATACAAGAAATGAGCCATCCAAGTTGCTATGTTCCAGGTAAGTGTTCTGAACTAGATTCAAAATAAACTTTCCACATCAGAAACATACACAGAAGCAAGCTCTCCCTCTTGGTAAAACAGATTATAATTGTGTTAGGCAATTTGAATATTAAGACAGGTCACTCAGTTTAGAACTAGCTCTAACTGGAATTCCCACAATCTGCAATATTCTCTTCCTCAAAACCCAAGTGGAAGTCAGAAAAAAGGAGAAAAAATTCCTACATTTCAGAATGAAGAATTTTATTTTCCAATCTGATCTTACAACCAAAAGCTACACTAATTATTTTATGCATGAGGCAAACATGGATAACTTGTAGGTAATATCTTTTTGAAATTAATTTTTACCCATAGCTGATAGGTCACTAAAATTGAATTCCTCTATAATTCTGTAATGAAACCTGGAGATTTCAGATACGCGCTATTTGTTCCATAGCAATAGGATTTGTTTGCTGCTTTCCTATTTTCTGATAGGTTTACATCGTGTTATTAGTGAGATATTATGATAATAGAAAGTTATACTCTGCTGTCTAGCACAGGTATACATTAGCTAAATAAAAGCAACAAACCAGGAGAAACAGATGAACCAGGAGAAATGGAGATTCAGTAACTGTTTGAACACTGATAGTGATGGGATTCACTATTTCCACTCTTTTTGTGAGTGTTAGGGACAGTGTGGTGTTCTAGTAACCATCAATTTATAGTAGTACGGACCGCTTTTAAGAACCGACTGCTTAAGTGAACTGGTCAATCAAGTGTGTACCTTCCTATTGATTAGAATGTTGACCTGTAATCAGCGAAAGAGGCAAACATCCTTCCTCCCCTGTGATGTCTTTTCTTTGCATAAAAATGTGAAATGGCTGCTCTTCATTAGATGCAGGATTTGGTGACAAGCCTTATATGTCTGTACAGTGAGAAGCACAATTTTATGGTGATGTATAAATAAATAAAAATCGATAATAATAATGGTACAGCACAACTTTACAGGCAGGTGTGAGGTTACGGTTAACTGCATGCTTGTTCCTGTGTTAGCCTTTTTGCAAGGTTCTTGATTGGCAAGGTTGAAGGCTTCCTTTTGCATTTTCTAATGTTCTATCTTCTTTGACCTCCCCACAATCAGCCTAGATACCATTATAGTTGCTGAGAGGAGTCCATAAATCCCTTCTATTCTGAAAGGCCAGGAGGAAAAATAACAGTTACCTCCCTATAACTGTTGTTCTTCGAGATGTGATGCAGACATGTATTCTGTGTGGGTGTGCAGGTCCTATGCGCCAGAGTCAGGAACTTTGCCTATCAGTAAGCATAGGAGTGGCACTCAGGCGCTGCGACAGTAGCCTCTCCCCTGGCCCATACAAGGGCAGCACTGCCCCAATTCTCTCAGTTGCTTTACACCGAACACCAGAAGTGCAGAGGGGACGGAGGACGGGTCGTGGAATATACATCTGCATCACATCTCGAAGAACAGTTACAGGTAGATGCAGTTTTGCATTCTAGGTCTATTCCAAGATGTGCTAAGATGTATTTTCAGGACGTGGGGCTTAGAGTCTATATAAAGAAAGACTACAGGATTGCCTTCCCAAAGTTTGCATGTAATCTGGATGCAGCCATAGCGACATAGTGGCTTGAAAAAGTATGCACAGAGGATGAAGTAGCCACGGTGAAAATATCCAATATAGGAAAGTCATTTAGAAATGCTGTTGATGTCACATGAGCTCTCATGGAATGAGCGAATATCTTTTGAGGCGGCATAGCCTAGGGTACTTCATACACTGCCATGATACAGAAAAAGTTATCCACCTGGAGATTTGCCTGCAAAGAGATCACTTAACCAGTCATTTGGTCTGCCTATGGAACAAACAGACACGGTGAGAAATGGAAAGGTTTAGTGCTGTCCAGATAAAAAGCTAGACATCGCCTGACATACAAAGCGTGAGATGCTATTCTTCTGGGGTTGAATGTGGCTTAGGGAAGAACACTGGTAGATATATAACTTGGTTCAAATGAAACTGGGAAACCACCTTAGATAAAAAGTTAGGGTGTGGCCACAGGGTTACTTTGTCTTTGGCAAATTGTGTGTAAGGAGGCTCTGCCATCAAAGACCGCAACTCACAAACTCTCCTTGCAGACAATATCACCACAAGGCAGGCAGTTTTCTGACACAGAAGGGAGAAAGAAGTTACCAGAGGCTCTAATGGAAGTCCCATAAAAGAGTCACGAAAACAGTATTAAGGTCCCACAAAGGAACCAGCTCTTTAATTGGTGGGTGGAGACGAGAGACTCCTTTCAAGAACCTCACCACCATGGGGTTTGAAAGCCCCGACTTCCCATGGATAGGTGGATGAAATGCCAAAATCACCACCGGGTGGATTCTCAATTAACTAAGTGCAAGGCCAGAATATTGAAGGTGTAAACATTACTCCAAGATGTCCTCCTGGACATAAGCTCACACTGGTTGAACTCCATGGGCTAATGACCATACCTAGAACCCCTTCCACTAGACCAAATAGGCCATCCTGGGGTAGGGCCTCCTGCTGTTAAGCAATGCCTGCTGGACTGCCTCCGAACACTGTTCCTCCTCTCATCCTGGAGGAGGTATCCATCACATCCAGGGCTGCCTGCAGTGATACTGTGGTCACCAAACAGCCCTCCAAAATGAACACCTTGAACTCTCCCCTAGAGACTTCTAACAACTTGACCATGAATTTAGATATGGCTGCCCAACTGACAAAATCATATTTTAAGAGCAACGCCAGCTGGTTTGCAATGTTCATCTGCAGGAAAGAGGAGGTATAAATATTTCTCCCCATCAAGTCCATCCTCTTGGACTCTGTCTTTGGGTGTAGATGTACATCTTCCCTGCTGAGCCCAGTCATTTGCTGCAGTCACCACCAGGGAGTTAGGGGCCAGGTGGGAACAGAAATGCTCAAACCCTTGTGTGGGAACGGTATCGTTTGTCAGATGCTTCATTGTAGTGGGCAACGACGCTTGGGGTATTCCAGAGGGTATTTGGAGACTCCAGAAGAGTCTCATTTATTGGGAGGACTACTCTCTCTGTTGCTGATGGTTGGACAATGTGTGTATTCTCCTGAAGGAATTCTGCCTAGATACCCAAGCCAACAGCCATACACCTCAGGAAGTCCTGATACACCTTAAACTCCAATGAAGATGAAGATTCAGACACAGTAGAATTATCCGGGGAAGAGGAGGAGGCAGTTTGTTGTGTCAACATTGGATCCTGTTCTTGTATCACAGACTCAGCAGTCACAGGTAGGGTGACCAGATGTCCCGATAAAATCAGGACTGTCCCGATTTTTGATCATTTGTCCCGCCTTTTGTCCCGATTTTTTTGCTCAACAAGTTCTGGCGGAAGAGGCTCTTCTGTTTTTTTGCTCGACAGCTTCGGGTGGGAAGTCCCGATTTTCAGGTCTTCTCATGTGGTCACCCTAGTCACGGGAGCCACTCTCAGGACCACGCTCTTGCTCTAGAGCAGTGTCAGGGTTCCCTCCCCACTCTAAACTCTAGGGTAAAGACGTGGGGACCCGCATTAAGAGCCCCTAAGCTTATTTTTACCAGCTTAGGTTAAAACCCCCAAGGTACAAAATTCCCTGCACCCTGAGAAATGCTTCTTCCACTGCCACCATCAAGTGTTCTAAACAGGAATCCAGGAAAGGGGACCACTTGAAGTCCCTTCCCTCCCCCCCCAAAAAATATCCTCTCAAGCCCATACCCCCGTCCTGGGAAGCTTGGGGATAATCTCCTAACCAACTGGTTACACAGTGATCTAAAAACCCACCCCCTGGGTGTTTAAAAACCATAGAAAACAGTCAGCTTCTTAAAAGAAGGATTTTATTAAAAACAAAGAAGGTAAAATCATCTCTGTAAAATCCGGATGGTAACTATTTTACAGGGCACTCAGAGAGATTCCCCCCCTCTGGACAAAACCTTAAAGTTACAGAAAAACAGGAATAACCCTTCCCTCTCCCACAGGGAATGTATCAAGCAAAATAAACAGAAATCTACTCGCTATGCTATCTAAACTTACTTTAGAAAAGTGAGTATTGGTGAGGGGGTGGATTTTCTGTAGGTTCTTTCTGTCTTCCAAGATCACTCTGAGTCTGACAAAGACACACACACAAAGCCTTCCCCCCTCCTAAGATTTGAAAGTATCTTGTCCCCTTATTGGTCAGATGCCAGCCAGGTCAGGTGTCAGTCTGGCTACCTGCATTTCTTCACCCTTTAATGGGAAGAGGATTTTATAGTACTGCATCAGACCCACTCCCTTCATATTTATGACAAGCAGGTTGAAGAGTAGGACCTCAGGGACGGAGGAGTGTCCCAGGGATTCGAAGGAGGCCATGGAACATATGGATAAGGCATTGGTGTCTAATAGGTTCTGGGCCAAAGTCCCAGTCCCCTGTGGGACAGATGCCAATCTTGGTTCCGACAGCAATCGAAGGGTGATTTCTGGTGAGGAGAGGGAGAATGACCCTGGCCTGGACCTTAAAGAATCCCAGACATTCTATGGTGACAACGGGGGAGAGCCAGCCCTGATGGAGCAAACAACCAGTCAGATTCGGTTGAAGCCCAATAATGAGGCAGCACTGGTGCTGAAGAGGAGTGCGGAATCAGCACCACCAGCACCAAATGAGATATAGTCCCACCTGCCACTGGGGGAGGCACTGGCACCAAGGCAGTACCAACCTTGATGATGGGATCTGCTGCCAAAACAATGGTGGTGCTGAAGGATGCCCCAGCATTAAGGAGGCCTTTGGTGCTGGGCGTGTCCTCGACTCTATAGTCTGTGGCCCAAGAGTCTGGGATTGAGAGGCAAAGCAGGTCTGATGCTGCCTGGTATGCCATCAGCGTGGAGACGTTTGGCACTGATGCCGATATTGGTGGTACTCAGATGCCCTATGGTCAGAGCCAACAATATGGGCCCTTGCTGCTCTCAGTGTGGAACTGGAGAACACTCAGCTAGACCTGCTCCAACTTGCATGCTGGAGGGAATATGGTGCCGGTCAGCACTCATACAAGAGAAGAGGGACTCTCCCTGAGCCCTGGAATGGTTCCAGTTTGTTTTAGGAGACCTTTTCCTCACCATACCAAAAGGGAGGTGAACAGGGGTGGGAGGGACACCAGAGCCTGAACTTGGAATGGCATCACTTACTGGGTCCAAAGACGACTGCTGATCAGACAAGGGCTCAGTGCCACAGTGAGCCTCATGGCCTGCTCCAGGAGTTACTGTTTCAAACCACACATCTCTCACCATCTCTTATCTTTGTGAATGAGCTGCAGATGGAGCATCTCTCTAATGTGTCCCTCACCGAGACACAGCGAGCACTTCATGTGGGGCTTGCTGTAGGGGATGTCTTCCCCCGCCCCCCCCCCCCCAAACCCCCACTACATGACAGACAATACTTGAACCCTGGTGAGGGCATCATACAGGGCAGCCAACTACTCTAGCTAATACTAAGCTAACACTGAACTAAACTTAAGGTACTACCACTACCACCTACAAGAAAAAGTTCTCAAAAACTGAGACAAAAGTATGAGGTGAAGACAAAACACAGAACTCCAACTCTAGGCCATGGGCAGTGAGATGAAACTGAGGGGTCAGGGCTGTGCGGCTCTTATACAGTCAAGGGAGGGGCTACAGCCACAGAGCATGAGCACGAGCACCATCACCACTATGGGTACTGCCAGGCAAAGTTCTCTGGCTCCAGTGTGTGAGGCACCGTCCCTCAACACAGAATACATGGCTGCATCTACTCAAAGAACAACAGTTTTATTCCAAATTCAATTTGTTTTTCTTCTGTACCTTTAAGTTAGGGGCTTGTCTGAGATTCTGGTTTTCAGGCAAATTGTCTCTGCTGTATATTGTTAGGTTTTGAAATTATTCTTGCTCACTAAGGGCCCAATCCCACATTATGAATAAGGTCCTCAGCTCCTATTGACTTGAATTTGTGATAAACTACTTTGCACTGCAATAGCTTATGAATGTGCTTTAAAAAAAAATACACCACCACCCACCCTCCCAGTATGAGTGGAATAAGCAAAGGATAAAAATTATTTACCAAGGGTAAATATAAAATATTGTTGTAAACTTGTACTGAGGTTAATGAACCAACGTTTGACTTCTCATTGAGAAAAAAGTGACTGCCCTATAAAAAGTAAATGTTTGATTAAATAATCGCTGCAGCAAGCAGGATGTGCTGAACTCCCACTTTCTTCCTCTCACACAATGTCATACAGGGCACAACTCATCTTACCCATCTCTCTCTTTAGAAAGTAAACACCAATCCTCTCTTCTCTACGCCAAGTCATTGCTTGCAATCTCTTATTTCCTGAACAGATAAGCCAGACAACAAAATTTGTACCCAAAATTAAAAACCCTACTCCTCCTGTATTAAACGTGTCCAGTGGTGAAGGGAGAATTTTTCAGTATGTCCAAAGAATAAACATCTCTACTGTAAAACCCTCATTCTTCCTCACCAAAAACACCCAATGTGTGCAAGAATAGTAGCTTGGCAACAGTCTACTCAGCAAGTTATAAAGTATCTTTCCTTAAATCTTATTTAAGGGTGTGACTTGATTTTTGGCAAATATAGATATTTATGTTCCAGAATAAGAAATTTAAGTAGATTCCTATGGAAGCAGTAACTATAGCACACACTGCACTGAAGTTAAAACAGCTTTTTAGTCTCTTTTTTAGTACTGTAGCACTGCTGGAAGAGCTGGTGTATGTTCTAGTGTCCTTAAAATATGAAAATAAGCACACATTGTAAAATAATTTATACAAACACTCAGAAGCTTTAGTTGTCCAAAACTCATTTATTTGTATGATAAATATTTTAATGTGCCTTCTCTTAAAAGTCAATTAACAAAAATTGAAAGGCAATAAAAATGAATGATTTTCATGCACTTAGTTGGCCTCTGTTTAAAGCCAGCTTCTGTTTAAAGCCACAAGTTCATTCCACTAAACCACCACGTTTACTCACATTGGGTCCAATCCTGAAGTCCTTTTAAGGGTTTGAGCATACATAACGGGAGTCAATGGGAATTTTGTCTGAATAAGGACTTCTGTTTTAACTAAATTCATCAATGACTTAAATGGTAGTTTAAGTGGGTCATAAAACGGATGTAAATTGTAACAATTTAACTTGCACAACCGGATAGTTAGTGAGTGTATAAAGAAAGTGTAACTTGCATGGTGAGGGGACGAAAAAGACTAACAGAAAAAGCAACTAACGGGAGACACTGAAATGAAGCAGCTCCTTCTTTATTTTAACCTTAGCACTTTCCTGTTCTATGATCCACCCATATGTAATTTGCAACACCAATTCACTGATGGATTTGGCCACAGACTTCTAGAGGATGAACTTTTCGTCCTATATATTTATTCCCTTCTCTACCACACACTTCCCATGTAACTTTGGGCAAGTCACTTAGCCTTTCTGTGCCTCAGTTCCCCATCAGTAAAATGGGGATAGCAGCACTGTCCTACCTCACAGGAGAGTAGTGAGGAGAAATACATTAAAGACTGGGAAGCACTTTGAGATCTATTGATGAAAAGCATTACATAAGAAAAAGGCATCATTATATTCAACTGAGCCATCTTTTCTCAGATGTAAAAGGTAGTTATCAGCCATGAAGTATCAGCCATGTTTAGCTTGAATGCTGAAGTCAAAAGAATAATGTTCTACTAGTTTTATATTTTAAGATGACCTTAGGCCTAATTGTTTAAGAAACACCACAAATCATTAAGGCCCGGTCTACACACAGTTTTTGCTCAGATTTAATTATTTTGGTTAGGCATTTGATTTTAACAAAACAAAAAAAAGCACCCTAAATCAGTGGTTCTCAACCAGGGGTACATGTACCCTGGAGGTATGCAGAGGTCTTTCAGAGCCTACATCAACTCTTCTAGATATTTCCCAAGTTTTACAACAGGCTACATAAAAAGCACTAGCAAAGTCAATACAAACTACAATTTCATACGACTTGTTTATACTGCTCTATATACACTGAAATGTAAGTACAATATTTATACTCCAATTGATTTATTTTATAAATAGATGGTAAAAAGGAGAACATAAGCCTTTTTTCCGTAATAGAGTGCTGTGACACTTTTGTATTTTTATGTCTGATTTTGTAAGCAAGTAGTTTTAAAGTGAGGTAAAACTAGGGGGGTACGCAAGACAAATCAGACTCCTGAAAGGGGTAAGGTAGTCTGGAAAGATTGAGAGCCACTGCCCTAAATCAGTAGATACAGTCAAACCAGTATAAAGGTGCCTTACACCAGCCAAGCTTATTCACCTTCCCATATGGGAATAAGCTATATTGATAAAAGGCACCTTTGTACCTGTATAATTGCGTCCACATTAGGGAACTCTTTTGCTTTAACTATACCAATGTCAAACAGATATGGTTAAAGCAGTACAAAAACTGTGCATACACAAGACGTAAATGAGAGTAAAGGCCCATTTAAAAGTGCTTTCCACTTGCACAGATTTCAAGCTGGTATCCGAAACCAAACCCTGTAAAAGTAGTACAATTTTTTTCAGCTGCAGATACATCTATAAAAAGACAAAACCTACTTAAAGAGATATAGGGTGGGATTTTCAACAGCAACTAAGTGACTTAAAGAGCTCAAGTCTTAAAGAGCAACAAAGTCAATAGACCTTGTGCCCCTAACTCACACGGGCACTTTTGAAAATCAAACCAATAGTTCGCTCTGTGTTCAGTAACACTTTCTAAATGTTGTTAGCTGCAGAAATTTGCTTTTCTGGAATAGTTACCAGGTGTTTGTTTCATCTGGGAGGCGGGGTAGTTTGGTTAGGTTTCTTAGTATTTCAACACTGCAACACAGTTTGGTAAAAATATTGTGTCAATATTGTTCACTGGAAAGAACACAAAATGACCATCACTTCCTTTCTACTGTGGCTGTGTTGTCATCAAAATACCAGTTCACAGCTTGGGGGTTTAATATCATTTTCACACTTGTGACGGAAAATATTTTCAAAACTAAAATCAAAATAAATAAAGGTAAAGTTTTATAAAGGAAAAAAATACCCACAACAAAATGTCTAGTGTGGCTTGTTTTGAACATCAACTTTTGTTCCTACAATTTTACAATATAATATTTGTCTTTGTGTTAAGAAATGTTCTTAATTACCTGAATATATGTATGTTCCTTCTCTTATAAAAGAAGATTCAAGAATACCCCCTGGAAGGGGGCGGGGGAGGAAAGGGGAGAGGCAAAAGGCAGAGAAATTTAACAAGCAAGACCAAAAAAAAAACCCCAAAAAACTTGAAACTCCTGAAATAATAGAAGGAGAATTTCATTTGACTGTTAACAAAAATTGAACTAGAATCATCTGGTTCTATCCCAGCTATTAACACTAATTCTTTATTCATAGTGCATAGCTTTGATCAAGCTATAGGTTCCATACACTACCAAACGTTTCATTTAAAATATGTGGCATTAAATTGGTCTTCAACTGCTTATGCCATAGCCTCCTGCCATTCTACATTTTCTTAAACCTTGGAGTCCAATTCACAAATGAAGTCTGATTATTTTATTCTTAGTATAATATAGATTGGATGTGATTTATTTCAAATCTGCCAAAAAGAGTATGGTTTCAAAGCAGTCTTGTATATGTTTATGGTCTGATATAAGAACAAAAAAATAAATGTAATAAAATCTGAGAGGTTGAAAAATGAAATCATTTACCAGCAAGACTAAGAACAGCTTACACGTATACAGAGAAAGTATTCTGAAAAAGCCCCAAAGGGCAGACAACAAAAATTAGAGCCCACCTGCTCGCTAAATTTTTATTCAGTAACTGTTCATAGGAAAAACAAGGATTTTGTCTCCATGCGCTTAACTAAAGGAGGGGTTTGAAGACAAGTCTGCTCTCAAATTTTTTGTTGGAACTGTGAACTAGTTTTGTCCACTACACAGAAAAGAATTCACGAGTGGACTCTTGATTGCCCATGATAATTAACTTAATGCATGTTTTTAAGAAAGTCAGTTTAAAAAATTCTAACATTAGAATGAGCAGTGCTTTTCTTTAATCTTCAGTGCTCCTGAACAGCACAGATATTTTGGTTGTTTTTTTCCGAGGTAAAAGCCAGGGGAGACACATTTTTAATTGCAGTGGTTTGCGTAATTGTAATAAAAGAAGTTCTTGCGTTTATATGTTCCTAAAAGTAGACAGGCCTGGCCTAGCTCTCCATCCACTCAGTAGGACTCATTAAAAATATTTTAAAAATCTCAATATAATCTACTCATAATGGGAACAATTGTTCTCTGTGCTGGATATTAAAGAACAGGTTACAGGTGAAAATAAAAGATTTTGAAAAGAGTAAATTCATCCAAAACAAACCATTCTATTTTAACGAGGAAGTGAGCACAACAATATCTATAAATACTAGTCTTTATATTCCTCACATTTTCTTCAGAATAAGTTAATGCCAACAGCAATTTAATTTGAGATTCACAGGCTGCTTCATAATAAATGTGATTCTGGGATTTGGTTGGTTGGTTGAAATCAGGCATTTGCTTATAGAACTCAGATGGGAAATTCTGGTGACAAAATGAATACATTGCCCATGCAAACCTTCTATGTTTATCCATAGTACTATATCTACAACATGAAAATGAAAGACTAGAAATAAAAAGAAGTGGAATTGATTGAATGGGCGTGGAGCAGTTAATGTAAAGAAACAAACAGAAATACTTACAGTATCTAACAGTTATACATACAGCCCAATTAGAGTTTAAGACCACCAGAGCAATCGATGGTTGGTAAGTGTCCAAGAGACTACTTTAAACAAGTAGAAGCTAATAAGGAGACTGACATCACAGAATGATAGAGGAATATAGTGAGCTTTAGTAAGAAGGTGAGCGGTCCCTTCATTCCTCATGCACCCAGAATTCTCACTGTTTGCATCACACCCATATTATTCAAAAAGATAAGTCCACGTTTTCATGAGGTTTAGTCTGTGTTCCTAGATTTGTCCAATACATTAACAAACATATAACACACACATACATGAAGTATGGTAGTATTTTTAATATGTATTAAGTTAATGATCTCCCTTCTTACAGACACACAACAAATATATAAATTATGGAGGTGCCAAGTAACAAATCCTGTTAGGGTTGTGCCCTAAAATGGGGCCTAAATTCCTGTTTAACTGTAAAAGTCGTGTCAAAACAGTGTGACATTTCTCACAAGGTTAATTTTCATGCTCTGAATTTTCTCAACGTTTTTTGTTTGGCTTCTCTTCATACATTTTTAACAGAAAGTCTGAGTTTAGGCTTTGACTGATTTTATTCCTTGGAAATCCTTTTCTTTGTTGACTGACATCTCTTTTTAAAAAAAGTATCTACTTGCACAAAATGTTAGATCCTGAATGCAATGGGGAAGCTTTGGGGGATTTTTTTTTTTTTTTAAATGCTGGATGTAGCATCATTTGTAGCCATTATTTATGTTACAACTGAAATGTTGTGCCCTGCATTCACAAGGCAGATTGGCTAATTTGGGCTGGGCACACATAAGACATCTGTTAGTAGCTCCACTTCTCTATCAGATTTTATTCAACAACAGAGAAGGATTCAAGAGCAAAAATATTCTCCATCAGCAGCTGCACTTTTGCCCTCCCACAGATTGAAACCCCCATCCTCATCCAACCCTTTCATTCAATTAAGCACTAAAAAACCCTACAAAATTAGCACACAAATATTTTCATTGTTTAGCAATAAAGGTAGGCGTGCGCACACATGACAGAAGCCCACAAAACACATGCATTGTAATCTCAAATCTGCCCTCATTTAATTGCCCTTCCTTCTGCCTACACTTTACTATACTAAACCAAACCTCTACTTTCATAGGGAAAACAATATGGTGAAGGGGGAAGAGGAAGGAAGATGAAGCATAGGTAAGGGTGCAGTGCATGACATGTGGTGTACTGAATTTGTTTTAATGGTAAGGTATATGCCTCTGGGCTCAGGACTAGAAGGTGTGATCTGTTCAGTGGCTTAGCTTTTCATTTTCTTGGTTTTGTGGGTTTGTGTCAGTCATATTGTGTGTCTAACAACCCTGACTGTCTTTATTCTCTCTGTCTTAAAAGTACAGCTTTAACAGGCAACCTACAATAGAAAAAAATAAAACAGTACTTCCAGCATTCCAGAGGCATTACACATACAAGCTTTTAAAATGGAACGTATTAAAAAAGATGTAAATTAACTCAAGAAAGGATGTCTTATTCACCTTTATTATTTTGTAGTCAAGCTTAATGAAGACAGGAGTAAATCACCCCCACTGTTGTGGGCAGGGTTAAATTAACTTCACATAATGGTTTTCCTTTTTTTACACAGGATTCACCCAGTGATGCTGAACAGGTAGATGTAGCATATGTATTTCCATATTCATATATAAATGCTATGGCAAAAGTCAGCACATCAAACTACTGGAATGCAGAGACAGACTAATGAGTTAGTAAAATATCGCAAGCTGAGTAAAACTTACTCCCCCTGCCCCCAAATTGTTTAAATCAATCCCAGGAAGCCAGGCCTTCAGTTCATGTTCTTAGCTGTGTCCGAGCAATCAATCATTACATACATTTTCATCCTACCACAAATTTACACACACCTCCCCCCCGCACCTCCAAAAAACGAATAATAAGAATAAGACTGTAAGGCCAGATTCTCTCTACTGATCTGGGCCCTTTAATCTGCTCAGGCACACGAAGAGGCCAATTATTGGCTGTATCTGGCCACCAAAGAAGTCCATTGGTACATGGAAGCTCTAGCATAAAGTTGATATGTAGCTGACTCCTATCCTCCCCACCTGGTAGAGGGGGCATGCCAGTGGCTAGAGCAAACATGGCTACAGTGTCCACCAATTCTCAGCTAGTTGATGGGGCTGACATAGGTCCCCTTGGGGACCAGGCCTGCTGATATACATTAGAAAAACACCTACACAATTTTAACACCTCCAAGAGCTGGACTCGAGCTGGGCAGAATGTAGAATTAGGGAGCCATAACCAGCTCCCTGATGGTCAATTCCCTTCTCCTATACCGGACAGATATGTGGTCCAACGGGACTAAATTCTGCCCCAATTTACACCCCTTACAGCTCCTTTGAAGCAACAGAAGGAAAGTCAAAGCCGAATTCTTCTCAACAGCTTTAGAGAAAACTTTAAGAAGATTAAAAGGGTCATGTTATAAGACATGCATAAAATTTTGCCAACATCCCACATGACTACACTTGTCCCCTCAGTGACTGTCAGGCAGCCTCACTACATTGTAATACAAGGACACGTGGGTAGGCACATTGGTTTTTTCAGATCCACAATATTAATTTCTGGCATGCAATACAAAAACATAAAACCCACAGCATTCTAAAAGCACAGCATTGTCACATTTTATGCTGCTGATCCGCAGTGAAGTACATGAGTCCCCACCCAACTGCCCCAGGTTAGTAGCCACTAACCCTATCATTTAGTAGCTCATCGGCAACAATGGGAAAGGAGTTACCAGATTAGGATGTGGCCCCTTTGTTAAGTTTTGGTAACTTTAAAAACATAAAAGTTTGTCCATTTGTGGTGAAAGCTCTTTATCATGCCAAAAGGCAAAATCGTGACTCACCCTACACAGCTGTATGGGGTCTTAAAATGTCTCTTTACTTCTCTGTGAGCAGGGGGGTAGAAACTGGAGGGAGGAATCAGGTTCCTTAGGGCATCTTCTGTTCCTCTGCCCCCTGCACAGGTAGACAGGAAGTGGGCAGACCCTTGGCACCACTTCCTCCAACGTGCTGGCTAGCACAGAAGAGGAGGTAATCCGTGTGAAGTAAGGGGCTGCCGCAGTTTGCTGTTCCACTGTAGCAAGAGAGAAGGAACTCTGACTCCAAGAGTCACAATTTGTTCCCTGAGCAGATCCTCGGGCAGCACACCTATATACCATCTCTTACATAGGGCAAGATACAAAGGGAAACATTTCCAAAAGTGACTAGTGATTTTGGATGCCTTATTTTTTAGGGTGCTGAACTGAAGACAAGGGCCTAATTTTTCAAAGGGCCGTGCACGGCATTTTCTAAAAATCAGGCCCTTTAATGGGACTCAAGTTGGCCACCCAGAAAACTGAAGCACCCCAAATCACTAGCCTCTTCTGAAAAATCTTGGCCAAACTTCAATCTTGCCTAAAAATTATAAGCCAGATTGTAAGGAAGAAAGCCTGTCAACAATCAGACTACATCACAAAGCAAATTCAGAATTTTAGCCAAAAAAATATTAATGAATTAACAGAAGTGGAAAATTCAAATCATTTCAAGCATTTCTTAAAATAAATCTTACATACTAATCTAAAATTACTAAAATCAAATCACTGTTAAGTAGACGTCCTTTGTGCTTTCTCCAAATTTAATTAACCTTATTGTTCTCCTGCTTATAGTGCTTAGATTTGCATTTTATCATCAGAAAATCACTTCTACATTACTACATGATTTTCACTGGGTAAATACATTTGTATGTGGATTGGATTCTATTCCCTTGGCTGAGATTCTGATCATTTAACAGCAAGACTGTTGCTATGGCACACAGGATGTCACTCAGGATGTGACCATTTCCTTTGGTTTCAAACTACTTTAAGAAAAAAAATACTTTGTCAATATAGAAGCAAAGTACCGTTTTTGATCCACAGTAGTGGAAACGGTTATGAACACTGGGCCCAATCCTGCTCCCACTGAAGTAAGTGCTAGTTTTGCCTTTGATTTCAATGGAAGCAGGATTAGTCCTTACAAACACAATACCTAAAGAATACTTTGGTAAAACATTTGCATCATTTCCTCACTGGCTTCCTGTGTCCCTGCCATGACATCCTCACCCATCTGGAGTAAGGTACGTCTGAATAACTGCAGACTGTTCAGAAAAGACAGCCCTGCAACACCAATCTACTATATTAATTTGCCTAAAAAATTATTTTTTAAAAATATTACTCAGGTTTCCAATAAGCAAAGCAACAGAAACATAGCATTCTTAAAAAGCTTTAGGTTTTGTTGCTAAAGAAAGCATCGTCAACATAAATATCTTCTAAATAATGAGACAATATTTATAAATAAACATTGTATAAGTACTAAGAATTCATATCATGCTGCATGCTTACCCTTCTAACATCCAAAAACATATTGCTAAAAAGGTTTTACTCAAGATGTACTAGTTTATTAATGTTTTAGTAGACCAGATATACAAACAATAAATTGGGGGGGGGGGGGGGGTTGGTTCGATCTAAGATATGCAACTTCAGCTACGAGAATAGCGTAGCTGAAGTCAACGTATCTTAGATCGAATTAAAATTACTTACTTCGGGTCCACGCGGCGCAGGCTCGCTTCCCCATCGACTCCGCTTAGTCCTCGCACCGAGCTGGAGTTCCGGAGTCGACGGGGAGCGCTTCTGGGATCGATTTATCGTGTCTACATGAGACGCGATAAATCGATCCCAGAAGAGCGATCTCTACCCGCCGAATCGGGCGGGTAGTGTAGACGTACCCATAACTGTGCAATGGAAGCCGACAAATATGAGTAGAAAAAACTTATTTTACTGATACACATCATCCTTTTTGTACAAAAACACAGATACCTGAAGCATTTAGTTGTGGAAAAAAAATTTAAGAGTTTAATAAGCTTCCCCTTTCTGACTTTAGTTTAATTCATATTTATTTAGAAATATCATTAACTAAGTTTGTATAACCAAAAGCACCCAGAAAAACAGCAAAACAGAAATAAAGGCCAAAAACTAAACTTTATAATGAACATTTGAAAACCTTCGATAACGTACATTTTTCATAAGGTTTCAAGGACAATTTTATAGATGGATCCTAAATCAGTTGGGCCATTCACAACCTGTACAGCCATGATAACTTGACTTAAAAGGCTCACATCCCTTATTGCTTAACTTATCCTTGACTTTCTGCTATTTGTCTTGGTTGACCTTTGCTTGAATAACCCATTTTTTGGGCTAACAACATTTTACTTGGCTTGCAGGCAACATCCTGGTAAGTGTGCATTTCCCATTTCACTTTTTGATCATTTTCTTCTCCGGGCAGTTAATTGGACTTACAGAGACATGTTTTGCAGAAGTTTAAATGAGGCATAGTTAGAGCTTTCAAAAATACATATAATTATTGACACCTACAATTTCTATTGAAAAAAAATACAGCTACGTAAGTAAAATCCTAAAGGAAACAGCAGGATATTTGCAAAGTTTCTATTAAACATAAATGGCTACATATCTGGAGCTTATAGCAGATAGAAAAACATTCACAAAATCCAACAACCTAACATTTTACACATTAGTATCATCATTTAGCTGACTAATTCCAGTACAATGCTATAGTGAGTGAAACTATAAAACTGTATGGAGCAAGAATCTGATGCAAACCTTGTTACTAGAGGGTGAACCTTAACTTGTCCTAATAGAAACCTTGACACAATTGTAGAAACATGGTTCATCCCTCACACACGATGGAACAGGATGCAACACCATGAGCAGAATATCAGACTGAAGTCAGCTGTATGGAATATCGAAGCCTCTGCAGAATGCATGTCTGTGTAGAAATCCCATCAATAGTTATGGAATAAATCCCTGAAACTGCCTGCTTAGAATTCAGCTACAAACACAGAAAACCAGCAATACTGTTAGTAAGGGATGAGCTGACATGCTTACAGGTAATTTCGAAAAAGGGTCTCGCTTAATGAAAAAAGAAAAAAAAAAAAACCCTGAAAAATCAAGTTTCTACATTAAATTTAAATACCACAGAAACTCATGTAAAATAGGAAGGTAGCACATCTTAATTCTGTGTAATAATGTGACAGATTTTAAATCTAACTTCCTCATACCATTCAATCCATAATAGCAGAGTTCTGGTGCTTTCCTATGGGCTGTAGTGGAAAGGTTAAAAATCGCAGCAATGGTGAAGGAAACTAGTAGCTGGATCAAAGACTGTGTGCTTAGCCCAGGAAAGGCTGAAGGATGACAGCAGGAAAGTAACAGTGAAGGGGAAACAATAGAGAGAGAAGCCAGGAGTAACAAGAGCTATGTCTGCCCAGCCAGTATCATTGCAATCTGTAAACCACAGAAAGTAGTGGATCATATGCCAGCAGTCAGGAGGAGATAGGTCCTGGTACAGAGTATGCAGGGAGAAGGAGAGTGCTATAAACCAGCAAAAAAAAACAAACAAGAAACTTCAAGAAAGAGCAATTCCCCCTCTTCTACAGAGATTAATGTGTGATACTAAATTAAGAAGGGTTCCTTAGGAAGTGAAGAAATCAGTAATTGTCTCCGTGGACCATTACTATGAATTTGTAAAGTGACAATAATATACTCAGCTCTGTACAAAAAGCAAAGGAAGACAAATACTGCACCATGGATCTTATAATGGAACTTAAGAGCTAAAACTAATTGGGTCAATAAACAGCTCTAACTCAAGTGGATCAACAAGGTTAGGGTTATATCTTTTACTGGACCAACTTCCCTTGGTGAGAGAGAAACTTTCCAGCTACACAGAAGAGCTTTGTGTAGCTGGAAAGCTTCTCTCTCACCAATAGAAGTTGGTCCAATAAAAGATATTACCTCACCCGCCTGGTATTTCTAACATCCTGGGATGGACATGGCACACTGCATTCAAGGTTAAGTCATTTGAGCAAAGAGGATGGGAGAAGGTAAGTGCAGTGTGGGTGAAATAATGGGATGAGGGGAGGGGAAGGATATGTAGTGGGGAAAGGTGGGAGGCAGAACAGCATGAGATGGGGAGAATCAGTCTGACCAAACCTCTGACCCCCCTCTACTTAGCTAGTCCATTGAGAATACACTTGCCAGCAGCCACTGTAAACAGAAAACATGTCAATAAGGAATATATAGATAGTTTGTCTCTACTTAACAAGACCCTCAAAGGCAGCGCATAATAAAGCTGAAAGGTGCCAGGCAAGTAAAGATTACAGAAACAGCAAAAACGACTGCCAGGTGGACATCTCGTCAGCTTTCCCCATCAATAACTCTGTGGTTCCATTTGGGGAGGGAGAGAGTGACAGAAAATCTAAAAATACATAATACATTTATTGTAGATCTTTGGGCTTGTGTGCGTGAAACGCCAGTGCCATTTGTGGAAGCAGTGGCTTAGGTATGTTTTAGCAATTTAAGTGGAGCCTAGCAGGAGATTCCTGCAGGGAATGAGAGGCTGCAATGTACAGCTGAGGCAGGAAAGGATTATGCCAATCAGGATCTCCTCATTTCAACAGGTAGTGAGTGCCATTGGAGTCCTAAATTAAACAACCTCTGATGCATGGGAAAGAAGTGATGACAGTTATAGTCTGATTACCCTACCACTCATTGAGGTGTCTGTATAAGCAGGGTTGTTCTGGATTCATGGGCTCTTGCACCAGATTACCAGATACCTTAAACTGGTGGCTGGGGAAAATAAAATAAAATAAAATAAAATAAAATAAAATAAAATACACACACACACACACACACACACACACACACACACACACACACACACACACACACACACACACACACACACACACACACACACACACACACACACACACACACACACACACACACACACACACACACACAGTAAAACAGGAAGAGAAATCTCAGGGTCACTTCAGTGGGGCTACAAATAGAAGGCTCCTCTGGCTGCAAAAGTAACCAGCTGATGCAATTATTATAGCAGTCGCCAATAGACCATCTGCCCGATTCCCTGGGCTGTTGTTGTTGCAGGCTCAGCAGGGATCACTCCCCTAAGAGACAGGCCCCCACTATTTGGAGGAAGACCATCTGCCTGATTCCCCAGGCTGTTTGTTATTGCAAGCTCTGCAGAGGCTAGTCCCTAAAAGACAGACCCACACCCAAGGGCAGCAACCACAGGACAGAGTCTCAGGGTGCCGACCATTTGTGGCAACTGGAATGGGCAGCTGCATTACATTTCCTGTTCTGTTTACTCTCCTCCCTTCCTCTAATAACAGCAGTTGTGTTTTTCGAGCATCTTCATGTCTGATTGGATTTATGGTTTGCTTTTGTTTTGTTAGTTTTTATATTGGGAGTCTGTGCTGAGAGTACACTATACTTTTTGAGGGTTCCCCCTCTTCTGTTTGTTTGAAATGTATGGGGAATGAGCAATTGGCTGAGATGCAAGGGGATCAGATTTTTCTCTCTCCCTGACCTCCCCTCCCACACCACAGAAAAAAGCAAAATACTTTCCCTCTTCTGGTTTGTGTTTTTGTGATGTGTCTCTCTGCCTTGGAGCAAAGGAACGAGGGCAACAACTTTTTTTTTGGTTTTTTTTAAAGCTTAGTGTTAACATGGGTGGAAGTCAGCATCTGATGGGGAGGACACAAGATGAGTGAACCAGATGAATTAGCAGGTTTGAAGTTACTAGTGAGGTTAACAGCAGAAGGTCCTGGTTTTAAGGTTCCTTTGAAAAATCCCTTTAGCTTCTATTTCTGATAAACACATGTGGTCAAGATGGAACAGATACATTTGATTCCTCTGGACATGAAATTCTTGTTTGGTAACACCCCATATATTGGGAATAAATCCAACACGCTACAGAGTTGTATGTTGGATCATCACCAAGATCTGGCTTGTACCACCAATATTTCCATTGGATAAGGTAGACTTGACGGATCCATTTCCACAAGTACTGTGCTGGAAATTCCCTCTTATTCCAAATTCACACAGAATGAAGAGGGCAAGAAGGGCTGTGATTTTTTAAGATCCTCTGAGTCACATGAACTCTCCAATCACAAAGATTAGTTTAATTTGAGCAGGGGCAATCTCTTGTGCCTCTCAGAGCAGGGATAATTTCAAACAGGAGATCTCAAACTGCAGGTTCATCTTTAATTATTCATACATTTCAGGCCATTTCACTTCCCAGAAATTCTATTTTTCACGCCAAAAACATGAAAATGTTCACTTATTTTCAATGTCAGTTCATTTTCAAACATCATTTTTTAAGTTTCCAGTTTCAAAAAAATCTTACAATTTTCCACTCAAAAATAAGAAGGAATGAGGTAAACAGGACCCTGGATAGGGGCAAATTTACACATTCCAATTTCAGGGGAAACAGTGTCTCCCACATGCTGACAGGATGTTGGGTCACTTGAGTGTGAACACAGCAAAACTGGGTGACAGTTGGTGAGATGAAGTTTTACAGGCACAAGGAAAAATGACTACAGTAAGGTCTAATATCTGATCCACCCAATGGTTAATAAATACGAGATGCCTACAAGCTTGCAGAAGACAGACTGGTAATTTCATGAGGGTTCTCAAAGAGTTGGCCTAATTGTACTTCAGCTCCAAAGCAAAAGGATAATTCAGCCTACTTTTTAAAAGCTTTCATGTACTATTGATGAATGACTAAGACACTACTAAGATGACCCTGGCTTGTGGAACTCAATTCCCCTCTATATGTGTTTCAGCCTATCCATTCCAGTATTTCTTTTTTATTTTCCCCTCTCTCTTCCTCTCTCAACCTTAAGCACCTGTCTTGACAGGGATGAGGGGGTCTTTATAAATAATTGCTTACTTAGCTCATTGGAAGCAGTATTTACATTTTGAATTGAATTTACTCAGTGCCTGGAAAACAGTTATTAAAAGGGACAGTTAAGCTGTTGAACTGCAAAATATCAATACATTTAAAATGAGTTCTGATCTAGTTGGAAATATTCTTGGCATTCTAAATATTTAGAATTTAAAAATTCCTTCTTGCCATGAAGCAAAAACACAGAAAGAGCTATCTGTGTGATCACAGCTTGAGACTACATGCATACTCTATGCCTGAGTGACCCTCAGGGCTCTATGCTCCTATTAAAACTAAACACTCATTTTAATAAAAGAAAAAACAGCGTGCAAATTAAATTATTCGGGCTATTATTAGGCCAGATTTTCCCCCACCCCCAGATCCAGACACAGAGCAGACCCGCTGCACTTCTGCATGGAGAGGGATATGGGCTACTCCACAAGTACTTTTCCATCACCACCTCTATCCCAAAACCTCCAGAGGTCTGTCCACATGTCCTAGGGCCAATACAAAAGCAGAGAATGGGCAGAAGAATGGGCAAGCCAGCAGTGACTCTCTCTCTCTCCAGACCCCAAGGACATTAGTAAAAAAAAATATAATACACTCTGGGTCTGTATTATCCTTGCAATACAGAACACATCTTTGCCCCTACTCAACTCCAAGGTTCAAAGGCAACCCCTAGTAGCCAGAGAAGCACTGAAGGCCAGAGCCAATATGAAGCTACAAGGCCTCCATTTGGATTGCCCTGGCCTCCAGCAGACCCATCCACATTCGTCAGGTTTTGGGTAGCTTAGCTTGGCAGCCTTTTCTGCAGGTGTGAGGAGGATCCTGCTTGTCAGGATGATGTAAGAGAATCTCAGCGGGATCCTCATGGAGATGTCCTCCTACTGTGACCTCTCCCACAGGTTTTCCCAGAGGAGGGGATGACCTGGTCCACAAAAGTATTTTCATTTTTTTTAAATGTGCGTTTATCAAAAGCCAGAGTGAAGATGTGGTTGCACGGAGAACTATAGGAGAGCTGCCACATTCTCTGCTCATCTTCTATATACATTCACTCAGTCCAGTGCTCAAAGGGTACCACAGGGCACCAGATGATGTTACACAGGCACAGCTCAAATCATAGAATATTATACAGGGCTTTTTTTCCTATTACCTGAATAGTGTGTGGCCATATAACTAAGGACCAAAGTCAGAGGGAAATCTAAACCAGCCTGTGTTGGTGTAGCTTATATCTTCTCCTGATCCCTCAACCTGTGTGCTACACAAACTCCCTTCCCTAGATTCATACCACTTGTATGTGTATTTACAAACAACTCAGTCAGAAACAGAACACCTCTGATTCAGACTCCCTGGACTGAAGGGAGTCTAAAATAGTGAGCTCAAAAAACTGAGGGATCAAAAGACAGGAGCACAGCAAGAGAAGTAACTAGCACCCTATTTTAACTTAACTTGTAAGACTGGGTATATTGACTCACCAATCTAAGAGTCTAATTTTAAGGGCATCTAGGTGAAAGGAAATCTATGTTACATCAATTCTGAATATGGCCCAAACACCATAATGTAATGCATACAACCCAAGGGAACCCAGGAGGGATTTATCATTTAAATCTTAATGGGGTATTTTCTGACTTCTGAGTGGTTAGCTGTGCACATTGAATCATCCTTTAACAAAGATTTTTGGTTTGCTTCCTTGAGGTTGTGTTTGTTTGTTTTTTAAATGGACTAGAATAAAAACTGTAGCTTTCAAATTTCCTATAGCAATGTGGGATGGGGTAAGGAGAGCATGTAAAATAGACGAGAAAATCCAGAACAATAATACTAACACAACAGAAAAAATGTGAATTCAGTTAATTCTTCCACATAGGAAGAGGATCATTTCAGGCCTATATTGGCATCAGGAGGATATTCCCTACTTGTGAAAATCACCATCCTTCCAACCAGGAAGGACTGGATAAGATTCTGTGCAGTAGGGAGTCACCACTGATTTTTATTCATCTGCAATACCAGGGGTTGAACACACTGGCCCAGATCCTTAAATGTATTTAGGTCCCTAAACTCCTACTGATTTCAAAGGGAATTAGGTGCCTAAACACCTCTGAGGCTCTGGCCCACTGTCTCTTCAGCACTCCCAGATCAGAGAGGTTCAGAGATCATGATTTATTTCATTCTACAAAATGGAATAAAAAGCTGTGAGCTTTTTTCATATGCTTTCAAATAACACTCTCATTGGTGTAGTTACCAAATGTAAACGAAATAAATAAGAACTATGTAATTTTAAATACACAGTAGTTATTGTTGCAAATGGGGGGGAGGGAATGTAAAAATCAAAACAAACTTGTATATTTCTTGTGGGAGCTGAACTACAGACTAAACGCAAAGCAAGACTCAAACTCCCCAGAGAGTCTTTTTTCAAATGGGAGAATAATAATAATAATAATAATACAGTAATAATCAGCACTTATATAGCGCTTTACATTTCCAAAACGCTGTGCAAACATCAACTAATGGGACACACTAGAATAAGTAATGTCTAAAATGAGTTTATATACTGCATTATATTTTTCTACAAAGTGGCTACGACTGTTTTCAAAAATTAAATTTCCCCACATATTGATACCAGTGCAAATGGAAGAAATAAAAAAAAAAAAATGATGCAGACGCTTTCCCATCAAAGTACAATGTTTCTCCACAACCTACATAATTCCAAACTCTGGCTCAAAATAAGTAATTATAGGACTTCATAAATAGAAAACTGATATTTTGTTTCTTAAGAATAATAAATATGCAGATGAAGTCCTCAGGATAATACATGTGGGCAGTTATAGACAATTGCCAATTTTTATGAAAAGAAACTGCATCATTCAAATGTAAGACCCACAAAGTATTTAAGCAAAGGAAATGATTAAGTAAATTTAGCACATAATAGAGGTTTTCCTTGTTTCAATCTTACAAACAAAGAGACATTCCTTATTCAGCAAGACAGTGCTGTTCAAATGAAAAGATTTCTTAAAGACAGGCAAATGTTACTATTCCACAACTATTGAAAGCAAGCGCTTCTTAATCTTCAAATTCTTAGTGGGGCAGCCTGACTTTTTGGGGTTTTTTTGGCAGAGTGGGGTTGGGAAACCTTGTAATACTTCACAGTTGCATCACTTCACATTTATTCATCCCAGGATCTCAAAGTAATTTACAAACACAGATCCCTCTAAGAAAGCAGAAATGCTATTCCCATTTTGCACACGGATAGACTGAGCAAGAGAGAAATTAAGTCACATATCCATATTCATACAGTCAGTGGCAAAGCCATGAACAAAAACTCAGAAATCCTGACTCCCAGTCCTGTTCAAACCCCAGGCCGTATTACCTCATTATTTCATGCTAGGGTTTCCATTATTTTTTATTGTTATTTGAACTGCAGTAGCACCTAGGAGGCCCAGCATGGACCCGGAGCCCATCGTGCACATCTAGCTTTAAGCACGCACTTAACAGCAAGTATGTGAGAATAGTCTCAGTGACTTCAGCTTGGGGGTTTCTAATGGTTGTACAGTTTTCATAACTATAGAAAAACCCAGACTATCCAAACCTCCCTTTCCAACAAACTGCCAGTGTGACTGCCTGTTGTGCCAGGTCGAGATTATCTGAACGTATTTGGTATCATCTAAGCAGTTCTGATACCGAAGATTCCGCCGAACTTTCTATCAGCTGAGCCTTAAGGAGTCTGCATAAGGGAGTGGCAACAGAACAGGCCATACACACCACATGTTACAAAACAGAGAGAGAGAGAGAGAAAAATGCAAGTTTTTTAAAAATACATCTGCTACATGGGCCAGATCATAACTCAACCAAAACTGCTGCGCAGATACGTTAGGGGTGAGGTTCTTACTCCTCCTTAAGCCCTTTCACACCCTCCCCAGGTCTTGGGTACTGGGTATCCATGCATGTAGGAGTAAGAAAGCTATGCACAATCCTTCCCAAGCAAATCCTTGGCTCCATCCCCACAATACACTAGCCAGTATAGCTGAGCCAGCATTGTAGTAGTAATCTGCTACTGGTGAAGGCCAATAGCAAAGAGTGGACAGAGAAGCAGCTGAACCTCGAAAGCAGGCCTGCACAACTCGTAAAGCGGCGAGGGCCATATTACTCCAAAGAAAATAGCTGACGGCTGAAACCTCCTCTCCCCCTCCCCCCCAGCGCCGCCCGCCCCGCGGAAACAACCCCTCCTTCCCCAGCGCTGGGGTGTGGAAGCCTGTAGAGGGGGAAAGAAACAGCGCACATAGACCAGATTACAGCAGTAAAATACGACCCGCCCCCTCCCCGCTCGGCCCCACCATCACACCCCTCTTCACCCCCCTAGGGGTCACTATATTACTGCACACAACAGTCAATCAATGCAGTTGTAGATAAATCTCTGTTGAATGAATGAGGTGTGAATGAGGAAGGCGTGGAAGGCAGACACCTCCAGACAGCTGCAACCCTTGCCTACTCTCACACACACACACACACACACACACACACACACACACACACACACACACACCCGCCCCCGCGGGCCGCGCAGTGAGCCCACGCGGGCCGCGCGCGCATGTTGTGCAGGCCTGCTCTAAAGCAAGATTTACTCCCTGTGCTGCTCCCAGGGCAGTGCAGCTACACTCACCCCTTACAAAGGGAAAGTTGTATCTGCTCCGTCTAGTCACATGTTAGTAGTTAAGAACAATGGTGAGTATAGCATCAATTCAGAGAGAGGGACAATTTGGCATCACAATTTGTAGAGATATATTGCTACTAATGCAGCTAAAACTAAATTCACATCATGATGCATTAAAAATATGCATCCTTAAAATTCATAATTCTTAAAAAATACCTCTTATTTAAAGCACAGACATGGAAGAAGCTGTGGATCCACCACTTAGCATCTCAAGAGATCAAGGGTATTGAACAGTTTTTAAATTCTTTTACACCACTGCATATAAACCAAATAAAGATACAAACACCATAAACAATAAGCTACAACAAACCTGTTTTCCTATTCGAGACATTATCTGTGTTAATACAAGACCCAAAACTTCTACCAAAAGCAATCAGGACCTATAATTACAAGGAAATCAAAAAAGCAAAGGAATGATGTACACCAGCCAGGTACTTATATTGGCAAATATCCAATTCTTTCATTTTCTACAACTGAAAAACAAACAAAACATTGCCCTTTCTCAGCATGAAAAATTTGCCACCTCAAAGATACTCTAAATAAAAGACTGAACAACTCAAACATATTACTGTAATAATAAAAGGTCATGACAGCCAACAGCTGTGTTATGGCCAAAGGAGCTGTTGTTATATTGGACAAAAGTAGCCCTAATCCTTAACAAAAACCATAACTACTTTGCAATTGCTAAAATGTAAGAAAGCCTTGTAAACTAGCTTAGAAGAGGAAGTGACATTTGAGTCAACCATAGTCAAAATTCCCCTACAGGAGAAATTAAGATTGTACAAAATTGCACTGATAGAATAGTGATACAGAACATAGGAAAATTTGATACTGTTTCACCAATTTCTGTGTGAACAGTGATTCAGCATCACAATTTGCCTTCCAGGCTATGAGCGTACAGCACAACCTTATGTTAACGCACCAAAAACTTTAATTTGAATGCCAAGGGTCAAACAAACAGCCAGTTGGTTGGGTGAGATCATGCTCTGTTATGCACAACCTACAATACACAGACAAGGGTGAAAGTTAAAAATATAGCAACAGTTTTAAATCTCTTTTCTTTACATTTGTGAGCCAGTCTTATTACTCATGTTGCTTTGGGTTTGCTAAGTCAGACAAAAAAAAATTGTTCTCCACTAAAACTTGCTTGCTTCAGCGCAAGGTTTCTATCTGGTTCGCTGTCTGTAACTTGGATACAAAATGTAAAAATGGAGTACAGGAATTCCAAGTAATACCTGTATACCTTTGAACTCTGGATAACATCTCTGCTCCCCAAGTATTTTGGAGACTTTTCTCTGGTTTACACTACTTTCAATGTCACTTTGCCTGGACCATTGAGATTACAAGCAAGAGAAAGATTGTGGTCTCCTAACCCAGAAACTACATGCACAGTCTCTATGGGTATGTCTACACTGCAATAAAACATCCACTGCTGGCATTTGTCAGCTAACTCAGCAAAATGGTGCTGCCACAAGACAGCAAATAAACAGGTATGTCTACACTCCAATGGATCATCCGCATCTGGCCTACGTTAGATGACTTGAGCTAGTGGGGCTCTGGCTGCAAGGCTACAAAATTGCAGTGTAGACGTTCAGACTTGGGCTAGAGCCTGGACTCCTGCCCAAGTCTGAATATCTACACTGCAATTTTTTAGCCCTGCAGCCTGAGCCCCACTAGCTCAAGTCATCTAACATGGGCCAGATACGGATGATCCATTGGAGGGCAGACATACCCTACATGTCTTCCTCTTCAACCACCACAGCAGCCCTGGAATTGGAGCTCTAATGTCCCACATAGTAGCATAAGTGACACATCTTATCCAATCCATATAGGTTAAGAAAATTAGGAGCAATGGAGACAGGAAGGAGGAGTGTAAGAAATTAAATTTCAATTCAGCCCTTACATAACTGCTTCAACCTATGTGTGATGGTTCCGATAGGCAACATAGCTGGCTATATGTATGTTATCTGGGCAATTCACACAAACAACAAATACTTGGGGAGCAGAGATGTTATCCAGAGTTCAAAGGTATACAGGTATTACTTGGAACTCCTGTACTCCATTTTTACATTTTGTGACCAGTGTGACCATGATAAACAAGACATTTCTAGTACCTCTGCATTTTGAATAAGTAGTTGGACCCTGTTTCAACTGTTGATTGGTAATTTCTCATATAGAGACTGAATTAATGGAAGTTTGATGTTGACTTTAACAGGAACAGGATTAAGGTACTGACTTTCAATGGGACTTGTGCATTTAAGTCATTTCAGCACTTCTGACAATCCCATTCTTAATGCTGATCTTACCATTGTATGGTTAGATAGAAATTCAAAACGAGTCACAGACATTAGCTTCACAAGGCTTGTCCATTTCAGTTCATATTAATTTCAATAAACTTTACAGTTTCAGCTCACATGGTTTTGCACCCTCTGCAGTTTAAGTTTCAGCATTTGTTTCAATCCAATATAATGAAAGTGATCATCAAAACAAAAGTGCCTAGTTTCACTAAGCTCCATATATGGGGCATGATTTCACTCTACCCAGAAACCAACCACATGGCCAATACAAGTTTCATTATAAAAGAAAGATGAAACCAGGAAACTGTTTACTAAAAACTTATGTGCGTCCAGGGGTGCCAAAAAGTTCTGCTTTCGGTTTCAACTTCAGAGTTGCAGAGGCTCTGAAAGAATTAAGTGAAACTCTGCTTGTTTCATGCTTGATCCAAAAAGTTCATAGCTTCACGTGATTTCAGATTTGCAGAAAGTTCACACCGCTCTAGTACAAACACTAAAATTGCTCAATTACAGATACATGGATGGGACTCACTTCTGTGCACAGAGCCTAAGCAAAGATCTATGCACCATATAAATCCTACATAAAACCTTATTTTACCCTGGTGCAGAGACCTTCTCCCAAGAGAATTTCAATGATAACATGCACAGATTCAACACTGACCAGGAATGGCAAAATAACACCTGGGCAACTCATTCACCCTCATCCCAATCCACAAACAAACAAACAAAAAGCAAGTTCAGAAGTGGTAAAAAAGGTGGAGGAAAAAATAAATCCTTTCAAAATAACAGCACTGACATTCTTCAAATTCAGAAAGCATAGGGAAATAAATTTACCATCAGGGAGAAGTGACAGAGGTGAAGCAAAATGGTGCTGCCACAAGACCGCAAATAAACAGAACCAAAGAGACAAGACCACAAAAAGGATAGTTTGCCATTTTTATTTGTATAAAACAGTAAGAAGGTATTATCTTCAGTAACTTCCTAATTTTGTTTATGCTTTGTTTACTGGAACAACACAGTTACTACTGCTAGGTATGCCATTGCAATGAGTTCCAAACCAGATAAATATCCACACGCTAGATGGCAGAGGTAATGTATACTGAAGTGCTTACAGTAACACAGTAGGCATAGCAGAAGACTATCTAATACAAGTATTCCCTGGGCACTGGAAAAATATAGGGAATAAACCTTTGAAGCAAGCCATCCAGGTGTGTAGAACTGTTCAAAATCAGTCATGTTGACTGAGACTTGATGAGAATCAATACATCGTGGTGGGGGTAGTATGCAGTTTTACAATGCGCCTCACATTCATTTTCCTACAAACCCAAAATAAAATGCCAAACATACACAAAATAAATCAGATGTTGTTTCCTCTTCAACACATTTGAGCTTTGACAGTTTTACTATGACAGTGGCAAGTTGTCAGTGTAATAGCCAGTGCCTGAGAACTGGTTGCTTTTGGAGATCCTTTCATCATATCTTCTATTTTTGCTGTTCTAAACTAACAGAATAAGTGACTGTTTTGTTTCCAAACATATACAGCCACATGGAAACACCACTCAGCAGAGATCAAATGCTGTATTTTGTCTACAGATCAAAAACAAGGGGGGAAATCCAGACAAAGGGCCTGATGTTGTAAGGTGCTGCTGATCACCAATTAAAAGGTATTCAGTATCCTCGATTCTATTGAAACTAAAGGGAGTTCCTCTGCACATTCAGAGATTGGGCAAGTAACAAAACACAAAATCACAATGCTTTTACCATTAAACCAATTCCCAAGGCCTTCTCTAAATGGGTTACCAATATGTAAGGTTTGCACATGTGGTTCTTTTCCACCTATTTTGCTTTCTTCTGAGACAGAATTCCACCTCACAACCACAATACCTGGCTCCATGATAAGCTCTCATATTCCATCTCCAGCTAAACACTGAATGGAGAGAAGTTTGGTGCGTATTTTTTAAATATCTCCCCAAGGCAGAGTTTTCACCCTTCAGCTCACCCTATATTCAGACAATGTATATATATATTTTTAATTGTTCTTTCCGTTGCAAGTTAACTTGAATACACATCAATCAGTAATTTAAAATAGTGTATTAGGGATCAAAATGTGTGGTCTGTTTTCTTCTTCCTGTCATGCTGGCTTTGTTCCACAGTCAAATCAATGGTTGCATCAGTCTATAGGTCACTTCCTGTTTTGCAGGTGTGCGTGCAGCTATACCATGTTAATTTAGACAAATGCTTATCTATACAGTTTTAATCCCACCTAAATACAAGTTCTGATATCAAGATTTTTTGTAATATTCTTCAAGGGTTGTGGTCAGGTTTCCCATAAACCTAAAGAGCAAGAGCAGAGAAAACTCACTGGAGGAGTAGCAGTCAGGTAGACTTACATGAAATTCCACAGGCTACAAATACTAGAAAGAAAATATGAGAAAAGAAAAGGAGGAAAAAAAACATTTTGTTATATAGATATTTGTACAATATTTATATACATTACATTACTTTTTAAATAAGATATCTTGGGGCTTATTTTTCTTATTATTTTTTCAAGATTCCTAGATGATTTTAGCACTCAGATATGATGATAGACACTGTAGAAAACCCATAATAGATTAGACAGATATAACACACACAAGTATACCAATAGTTTATAAGCTATTTGTTTGTCAGCACCTGTCGTTATAGTAGCTGAATGGGGACACCATGCATGCATGCATGCACGCACGCACGCACGCACGCACACACGGGCCTCTCCAACAGAAGCCAAAAAAAACTGAATTATATACCAGAATTGACTAACAGTAAATGCATTGTTAAATCATAATTTTGAACAGCAAACTATCATTCTCCCATATGCAAAAAAGAACTACCGAATTTCACTCTAGATTAATTTTAGATTAAAGAAAACAACCAAAACAATGAACACAAGTCAGATCTCTATTACAGAACACAATGTGGGTCTCCCTTACAACATGCTTCATCAATTCTACCTCACAAAATGGCAGCTTACCTCTGCAGACATGCAGACTCCTTAAAAATGTAGATGGGCAGTACTGGTAAAACGTAGAACAGTGATACACACCAAGTAAGGCATGCCCTACTCTATGGGTCTGGCTACAGTCATGTCTACACTAGGAGCACTTTGCCAATATAGGTACAGCGACTTGCAAAGTGCTCATAGAATGGATGAGTCTTTTACCAACAAAACTGCACTTAGGGAACGGGGAGGGAGTGCCATCCAGCCCCACTCTACCCCCAGCTCTGCTCCAGCTCCAGCCCCTCCCCCCAGCTCAGGTCCTGGCTTTGGCTCCCGGACCCAACCCCAGCCCCTGACCATAGCCCAGCTCCTGGTCCCAGTCCCACTCCCGGCCATGTCTCCCACTCCCGGCTTCCAGGCCCGGCCCAATCACAGGTTTGGCTCCCAGCTCCACTCCTGGTGGCAGCTTCGGCCCCCAGCTCCCAGCTCCATTCCCAGCTGCAGCCCCAGCCCCACTCCTGGCCCCAGTTCCCAGAGGTGTGTGGACAGATTACATTATGGGCAAAGGAAGGGGCGTGACATAAAAAGTTTGGGGACCATTATTTTAACATGACAAAGTATTTCAAAATTGGTCTAATATTCCTTTGACCCCCCCTTCTATCTGTCCCTAGGTTAAGAATTATGCTAGCAAGATTATACCTCGAGAAACAATTTAACATTTGCTGGTAGAGAAAAACACATTTATTAACTGGAATATTCAACACCCCAATAGCTCAGGCAGATAAAAAGGCAGCCTAAAGTGAATTAATGCTCTCCAAAAATTAAAACTGTAGAACCTATATTTAATTTTAAACAATGAATTTAAGTGGACTTTTAAAACAGATCTCTGAATGACAACACAAATAAGTTACTTTGCTACCCTTTTCCTCCCCTTCCCAAAACAGAAAGCCGAGAAAAAGATCAATTTTTGGAGGCAACTGCTTAATCTTAAAATCTATTGGAGGTAACTGCTCCTCTAACAAACAGCCTTTTGTTTGCTTGCTTAGGGTTTGATTGTTTTGTTTTGCTTTGTATACAACAATCAGACAATAATAGTTTTTAAACAACTGGTCTTATGTCCCCAGTTCTGCCACTAATAGCTATGAAACACAGAGCATTTCTTGGATGGATGCGCACAGGGATACAAAAATCTCATTTACAATTTGGCATCTCAAGTAGGACAGGGTGGTTCAACAGCAGGTGACAAATTAAAAGCTCATTTTTCTACGCATTTTCTTTAGAGCCACATTTTGAATACAGATCCACTGGCAAGAAAAAAAAAAAACACTAATCAGATTATTCTTTAGAAAACGAGAATGTGGTCTCAGGTTAGCTCCTAGTCAATCTTACCACACACTGCAAACCACATTGACATAACCTTGAAGTTTATGCTACAAATAGTCTCACAATTGACTACTGCAACTAAAAGGATATCTTTCTTCAACTTGTTTTCTTGTTTCTCCAAGGTCTCTTGAGGAGCACCTTAAATAGCAGTCAGGGAAGTCTGTATTAGAGATATCAACACTGTGGATAACATGCCAAACGAGAGTTGGCGAGAACCACAAGATTTGCACAGATCTTCCCCACCTGCTCCTGGCCTCACTTTCAGCTCCCTTGTATCATTTCTTATTGGTTGTTAAAGCAGTGCTAGTACTGTATTTACTGTTCATTTAAAATCAGAGACCAGGGAGCCACATTGTGGCTCTTTCAGATAGGTCTGTGGATCTTCCTCCAGACATGTATTTAATTTCACTGCTCAACAGGTTACTTGTATCCTAGAAAATAAATTTTCTTTTTTTAACACTAAAATTAAAAAAACAAAACAAAAAGTAATATCAACCTAAAAAAGCAAAACATAGTTTTACAAAGGTTGTCATATGCCTGTTATGAGGCAAGAAAAATTAAATTATGAAAGTTTTTTTAAAGCCCTTTCTGCACTGAAATCAAAGGAAAAGCAATGGATTGTAAACATTAGCATCAGTTAAGTTTCAATATAAATTGAAGTTCAGGTAACCATAGTTTTTTGTTTTAACATGACTGGTATTGTATTTTATTGACACACAGTGTTCAGGAATTTCAGATTAAGTCTATCATAGGACTAGAAGGGACCTCAAGAGGTCTTCTAGAGCAGTCCCCTGCACTCACAGCAGTAGTAAATATCTAGAATCTAGACCATCCCTGACAGGTGTTTGTCTAAGCTGCTTTTAAAAATCTCCAGTGACAGAGATTCCACAACCTCCCTGGGTAATTTATTCCAGTGTTTAACTGCCCTTACAGTTAGGAAGTTTTTTCTAAAAAGTGTCCAGCCTAATCTCCCTTGCTGCATTTTAAGCCCACTGCTTGTCTTGACTTGGGGGGGGGGGGGGGGTGTTTTTATATGGAGGTAGCTGTGCCCCTCTCCATCTGGAATTGATCTCAACTCACTACATCAGCTAAAACTGCCCATGCCATGTCTCCACTAGGATTTTACATCAAGATAGTTACCTGAAGGTAAAAACGAACTTATTTTGCAATGAAAACATAGCCTAAAATAAACAACATGAGCCCTTACAGCCTTCTCCGAGAAATGGCCCATCTTCCCTGCTTCTCCACTCCAGTGCTCTGAGACCAGAGTATTTGCCCACACTTCACATACCTTCTGGGGGAATGGTCTGGTCAGAAGAAGCGAAGGAAATTATGAAGAGCAAAGCACACCATTGCTCCAGAACTTTATCCTGCCCTCTTTCTTTTATCTGAATGTGAAACTTCTCAACCTCATCTGACAACAGAAGAAACACACACTTCACCCCCTACCCAGTAAACCTTTACAGCAGGGGTGGGCAAACTACGGCCCAAGACCATCCTATCAGACCCCTGAGCTCGCCAGGGAGGCTCCCCCCGGCCCCTCCCCTGCTGTCCCTCCGCAACACACCGTCGCGTGGGCAGCGCTCTGTGGGGGCGGGGCTGCGCACTCCGGCGGGGCAGCACAGCGGCGTGTCTGGCTCCAGCCGCTGCTCTGAGCGGCGTGGTAAGGGGGCCGGAGATGGGGGATTGGATAAGGGACAGGGAGTCCCGGGGGGCAGTCAGGGGACAGAGGGAGGTTGGATGGGGCAGAAGTTCTGGGGGGGGCGGTCAAGGAACGGGGGGGGGGGGGGGGTTGGATAGGCATGGGAGTCCTGGGGGTCTGTCAGGGGGCGGGGGTGTGGATAGGGGTCAGGGCAGTCAGGGCACAGGGAGCAGGGGGGCTTAGATAGGGTGTGGGGCCCCAGGGGGGTGGTTTGGGGCGGAGGGTCTCTGGAGGGGGTAGTCAGGGGACAAGGAGGGGGGTGGGTTGGATGGGTCAGGGATTCTGAGGGGGGCAGTCAAGGGATGGGAAGTGGTAATGGGTGGATAGGGGGCAGGGCCAGGCTGTTGGGAGGTGGGGGGCGGGAGACACAGCCTTCCCTACCGGGCCCTCCATACAATTTTGCAAACCTGATGTGGCCCTCGGGCCAAAAAGTTTGCCCACCCCTGCTTTACAGGATCATTCACATGAGGAAAGGATTTGAACAAGTGAATTAAGACAAAACTGCATTTACCGGTTAAAAAACAAAATAAAAAAATTAAATTACAGCTATATAAAACTGAAAATTTACATACAAATTGTGTTAAAAATCCCAGGCCTTTTTCCCTCATCCCCACACAGAAATTTTGGGTTTTTTTAAACTTTCATTAGAAGTCTTCATTGGACAAGTTCAAACACTGCCATAATCACAAAAAAATTCTAACTCCAGGAGTTACTGTCTTAAATAATGTTTTTGTTTACAATTTTTTTAACTAGACCTTTTTGAGGGTATACTTCATTGTACACTTTCTGGTAAGAAAATACTCTATATAAAGACTAGCAAAAAAATATTGGCAGAACTAAAAAGGAGCACTTTTTTTGTGTAAGGGTTTAACATTTTTAGTCATTTTTTATTTTTCCCTGTATGCTTACTTGTTTCCTCTTATTTTTGTGGCATTTGTTTGGATTTTCAAAATGTGTTTGTGCTGGTCATTTTGAATTTAAAAATTAAAAATACATACACACACTTCCAGATGAGATCATGTAATGTCTGTGCCAAAGGTCACAGCTAGTCATCAGGTAGCTTTTATGTTCAGATGTCTGCAGCAGAAATAGTGTTGGGCTCAAAGCACTTTTTTCCTGTATTTTCTTTAGTACTAAAGGGGAAAAAACAAGACTATCATGTCTTTAAATTTATTTTCCTTCTGTTTTTCTTTCCCTGAGTGTTCAATGTTGCATTTTTCTCTAGCATGTTTTCCTCAATATTTCCGCTCCCCTCCTCCCAGTTATTTTTTTAATTTGGGTGGCGGGGAGGACTGAATACGGCAGACTATTGCTTTTAAATTTCTTCATTTCACATTTTTACCTACCTTTTTAAGTGGATGTTAAATACACCTCTTGATCTTCTAAGTTTTATTCACTGCCTGTAGCTCCAGAGCACCACTTTTTCCTTTGCCATTTTAACCTGCCTGGTGCCGCTGCTAAAGATTAAGTTAGGTCTTGTCTACGCTACAAAGTTTTGTCGGCAAAAGGCAGTTTTTGTCAACAAAACAGTGGATTTGTACACACTGTGATGCGAATTTTGGCAGCAAAAATGCCCTGTTTTGGTGACAAAATAAAACTACCCCGACAAGAGACCTAAGACTTTTTGTGCAAAATTTTTGTCCACGGAGTTCCACTGGATTTTATTGCTTTAATTGGCCTCCAGGAGGTGTCCCACAATGCCCATCATGACCATTCTGGTCAGCAGTTTGAACTCCACTGCCCTGTAGCCAGGTAAACAACCATCTGCCCCTCCCCCGTAGAAGCCCCAGGGATTTTTGAAATTCCATTTCCTGTTGGCTCGGCATGGAGAGGTCTCCTCGCATCTTCCCATGTGGCCATGGCAGGTTATCGCAGCAAACACTCTCCCACTTGGACCACTGCGGAGCTGCTGGATCTGCTCAGTATATGCAGAAAGGAGGCAGTGCAGTCTCAGGAATATTGATACCTACGGGCAGATTTCTCAAAGCTTGTGCAAAAGGCGCTATGATCAGGACACAGTGCAGTGCAGAGTGAAGATAAAGGACCTGAGGCAGACGTACCATAAGGCGAGGGAGGTAAACCGTCGCTCCAGTGCTGCACTTAAGACCTGCCAGTTCTATAAGGAGCTGGACGCCATCCTCGGTGGTGACCCCACCTCCACCGCCATGAGCCCCGTGGATACTTCAGCGGGCCTGGAGGTGGTGGAAAGAGGACCTAACCCGGAGGATGAAGTCACTGATGAAGAGGTGGAGTTATATGACAATGTGAAGCTCCCAGTGGGGTTGTCCGGGGGGCAGGCAGCCAGAACTGTTCACCATTCCGGAGGTGTCTAGCCAGTCTCAGCAGTTGTTCTCCAGCGAGCAAGAAGTAGGAGAGGAGACGCCTGGTAAGTGGCTGTGGTTTAAGCAGTGCGGAGGTGGGTTCAGGATATAGAAATGTACAAGGCTGGCTGTGTTTCTGGGAGCTGGACATTTACCTGTGTAACTAATCAGTACGGCAGAATAGGGTGTTGATGCACGCCGAGATCTCACGGGAATCCTCCAGAGAGATCTCTAAGAAAGTTTCCAGGAGATACTCAGTAATCCTCCACCGAAGGTTCCTTCACAGAGCTGCTTTGTTCCTTCCCCCATTGTAGGAAACCTTCCCGCGCCATTCGGCAATCACTTGTGCAGGGACCAAAGGGTCACATAGGCGAGCAGCAAAGGGACCAAGGTGGAAGACACAAGCATGTAGTGGATGTACCCTTGTTTCCCTACTTACCCTCAGCAGTGAGGCATCTGCTACAATGACCCCCGCCTGTGGAAAAGTGTGGGAGAATTTTATTATTTTTTCCCTAGTTGGCTGCATCACGACCCTTGCAGAGTGTGTGCTCTTTTCCCCATGTGGAGCGCTCCCTCTACCCTTGTCAACACTCACCATACTTTGGGTGTTCACAGAGATGCATGCCTGTTACGGGTCAGGGCGGAAGTGACTGTTATATCGCAAAGCTTTCACCCTTAGCTTCACAGAGATTATTCAACATACAACATGTGGCTATGACCATAGGAATATTATCCTCATTGAGGTCTAACCTGCCATAAAGGCATCACCAGCATGCCTTTAATCTACCAAAGGCACATTCCACTGTCATCTGGCACCTACTCAGTCTGTTGTTGAACTGCTCCTTACTGCTATCCAGGTTTCCTGTGAAAGGTTTCATGAGCCATGGCTGTAAGGGATACGCCGGGTCTCCCAGCATCACTATGGGCATTTCAACATCCCCCACTGTAATCTTCTGGTATGGAAAGAAAGTCCCCGCTTATAGCTTTCTATACAGGCCAGGGTTCTTGAAGATGCATGCGTCATGCACTTTCCCGGACCATCCCGTGTTGATGTCAGTGAAACACTCACGGTGATCCACAAGCACCTGTAACACCATGGAGAATTACCCCTTCCTATTTATGTACTCTGTTGCAAAGTGGTCTGGTGCCAAATTGGAGTACATGTGCCATCTATCGCCCCTCTATAGTTAGGGAAACCCATTTCTGCAAAGCCATCCACTATTTCACGCACATTTCCCAGAGGCACAGTCCTTTGTAGGACCATGCGATTAATTGCCCTGCACACTTGCATTAATGAAGCCCCAACGGTCGACTTCCTGACTCCAAACTGATTCGCGACTGACCGGTAAAAGTCTGGAGTCGCCAGCTTCCACATAGCAATTGCCACATGCTTCTCTACTGATAGGGCAGCTCTCATTCTGGTGTCCTTGCACCATAGCACTGGGGCGAGCTCCGCACACAGTTCCAGGAAGGTGGCTTTCCGCATCCAAAAGTTCTGTAGCCACTGCTCGTCATCCCACACCTGCATCATGATACGATCCCACCATTCAGTGCTTGTTTCCCAAGCCCAAAAGCGACGGCCCATCCTCTGCAGCTGTTCCATGAATGCCAAAAGCAATCTTAAGTTGATCCTATCCATATCATGTAGCATGGCAGGCAACTGGAGTCTTCTTCAGTTAGGAACTTCGTAATTAACTGCACTGTCATCCGTGATGTCTTCATGACAGTTATCAGAGCATAGGAGAACAGTACGGGATCCATCCTCTCTCCCAAAGATATCGGGGTGCGCAGCAAAAAAGGGCCATTGGAAAATGCCACAAAAGAAAGCTTTAAGCCCATGGAATGCTGGGACAGAAAGCAAGGCATCATGGGACATTGAGCCGGTCACAAAATGGGCCACGATCCGCTCAGCCTTCCCACGAAACCTAGTGGCAGAAGGTGTTGAGCTGGACTGTGGGATAGGTACCCACAATGCACTACTCACACTGTTGATGCTAGTGCCACAAGTGTGGACGCGCTCTGCTGACAGAGGGAGTGAGTATGAACATGCAATACTGATTTTTATTATAGCGCTTAAGTGTCGACATAACTTTTATCGACAAAACTCTGTAGTGTAGACAAGGCCTTTGAAATGACCTAACAAAATGGGCAGATAAAAGAAGGAAGAGATGTTCTCTGTTGTGTTGGGTGCTGAGTGAGTATTATCAATGGATAACTGAAGCTCACTTGATCTCTCATTTCTGATGTAAACAACACGGAGGATGAAATACTGGCCCCCTTGCAGTCAAAACAACAAAACTCCCACTGACTACAATGGGATTAAGATTTCACCCGGCAAGACTGCTAGGTCTGTTGCAGCACCACTGATGTCAATGCAACTTTTGCCATTAAATTTCAATAGGAACAGGATCAGACTTTTACTATGTATTTTAGGGATCCAATCTTGCTCCAAGTGAAAGTCAATGAGAAAACTCTCATTAACTTCAAAAAGAGTAGGAGAAGGCACTAAGTGCTCTCCCAGTGCAAGGCTTAATCTTTTTTACTCCCACTGGAGTCACTGGATTTCAAGGTATTATATACTGATTCTATCTTAACAAGAGACCTTCCACACTCAGTTCACCAAACTGAAAGCAAGACTAATCTATCTGAACATTAAAAGTAGAAATCACTGATCTAAAGGCTTGTCTATACTTGAAACGCTACAGCGGCACTGCTGTAGTGCTTCGGTGTAAACACTACCTATGCCAACAGGAGGGGTTCTGCCACGGGCATAGGTAATCCATCTTCTCAAGAGATGGTGCTGTTTACACTGGGATTTCGGTCCGTTTACCTACGCGGCTCAGGGGGGTGGATTTTTCACACCCCTGAGCAACGCACCTGGGTCAACCTAACTTTTTAGTGTAGACCAGGCCTAAGACAAGTGAGGAAATCAAGAAACATGCAAAGGGTGGCAACAAGAACCAACCTAGACCAGCCCTGCTGGATTCTCTCTGGAGTACTGCCCACTGCTCTCAAAGATCTGTGGAGAAATTCTTTCACACAATAACTAACAAACAGCTTTTGTGGATCCAATGAACTGGGTGGTTAAACCTGTGGGTATCCAACAGAGGGATATATTTTCATGGTGGAGATGAAAACAAGGGACATTTTTATAGTCAGGGGGTTGGAGAAGGATAAGAATAACATTCAAGGATTTTCACAAAACATGCATATTACAACAGGAACAGGGAACTTGCCTTTTTTGCCCTTTGTATTTAAAAAAAATAATCTGGAAAGCAGAAGTGGGCTACATTTGACCAAACCTCTGGAAGGTGTAACATGAATCATACATGCCAAACTGTAACTGTAACACAGTAACCATTTAACTTTACCTTTGTAATCATAAGAGATCATTAGCAAATTCACTAGCAGGCATTGAGTTTTCCACAGCATCCATACATTGCATTTAAACAAATTATTTTTCTCTGTATATGTATTTTTCTCTATTGTGTCTTAAAACAAATACATCTTTTCGCTTTCTCTAATCTGAATTAAATCTAGTTGCTCTGCTTGGAGAAATACTGACTGTTACTATTCTGAAGGAGAGCATTATTTACCAGGTTTCAGCTACAGAAAAAGGTAATAGGAGAAAAGCCTTTTTGTTTGTGTTTGTACAGTGCCTAGCACAATGGGGTCATCGTCCAGGACTATGGTTTCTAGGCACAACAGTTACAATAAAGAAGAAGAAAGAATTAACTGTTCTGTTTCTGGTCTAACAAAGAGAAAATATTGGGTATGAGAGGATCAATTCCATAAAAGTTGTCCTGTCAGAGCCTAGAGGTAGAGTGGGTTCTAAAAGGGGCCATATACTAAGAAGGGTAAGATCAGTTAACCCTTTACAGTATTTAACAGCAATACTAGGACTACTTGGTCTTTTTCCAGTAATGGAAGCTCTCTTCTATCACAAAGGCTGGGTTGCATTTGTACTTGCCATTCTACATAGTAGCAATAGGTCCTTTACTGTTTGTACAGCTCTTAAAGTTCTGTAAAGCATTCACCAGTCACACAACACAAACTGATCCCTTTGAAATGAAAATCTAAAAGTAAATGTGTTAGTCAATGTCTGCCACTGAAACAAGCAAGCCCAATGACCATCTATAAGCCTTGAGGCAGGTAATTCAGTTCAACATGAGATTGGTGAACAACAGTATGTTTTATTTAATTAGGACGAACAGAAGAGATAAACCTCACAGCAGGGTGGGTAATGACAACATTTCAAAAATAATTCATGCCCAGGTAACAAAAAGGGCAAATTTCAATTACATAAAAAGCTAAAAAGTTGACTTAACATAACCAAGAGGGAAAAGAAAAAATTAATAAATGCACTGCATATGATTAACAAGTGGCATTTGCAAGCACTCCACATTGTTCTGTTGCTTAGTCTGTTGATAGAAAGCAAAAAAAAGTTTTGTTTCTAAGCAAATGCTAACAACAAAATGAAGTAGTTTAGATGCAGACTGGTACAGTAACAATATATAGCAAAGTAGTCATATAGTGGAAATCCAACAACATACACCAATTCATTGGACTGCAGCTATCTTTTTAAATATGTCCCAAATGGTATTGACTAGCTTTCAGCCACATCTAGTCCCCCAAACAAATATTTTAAAAATACTACTGCTGTAAGCTTATGCCTGCTTTGTGATTTTTTTTTTCAGTGAAGAGACAATTTAATATCTTAATACCCTTCCATTAGAACAGTAGTTCTCAATCAGTGGTCCAGGGCCTCCTAGGGGGCCGCAAGTAGGATTCAGGGGGGCCGCCAAGCAGAACCAGTGTTAGACTCGCTGGGGCCCAGGGAAGAAAGCCTAAGCGCTCCTGTGCAGGGCTGAAGCCTGTGGACCTGAGCCCGCCACCTGGGGCTGAAGCAGAAGCCTGAGCAACTTATCTGTGGCCCTGGGCAATTGCCCTGCTTGCTACCCCTTAATGCCAGCCCTGGCTTTTATATGTAGAAAACTGTTGTTGTGGAACAGGTGGACCGTAGAGTTTTTATAGTGAGGGAGTGGGGGGCTCAGAAAGAAAAAGAAAACCCCTGCTTTAGCCCACTCCATAAAATGGCTCTGGCAAACCACCACTATTCAGTACTACAAACAATAAATTCAGGTGTAGACAATGAGATGTAGTCCTTAAAACTGATGTTTTTCCTTTCCTCTAAGATGCCAACTAACCTGGTTTTTGATGTTTACAAACCGACTTCATGAAAGCTGCTGCACAAAGCACAAATGTAGCCCAAGGCTTTGGTTCTAGACTCCATAATTATATTGAATATATTTACGCAGTATAGTAGATCCTTGCTAATTCTCACTTCACTAATCCACAAACCTAAATTCTCATAAAAAAAATCCCCCCCACACACACACACACAAAAGGCAGTCTCATCCAAAATTTAAAAGGAGAGATGTAAATAGGTCTCATATTACTAACATTCATTACTACAGTATATTTACTAGGATTCTATGAAACACCATAGCAGCCATCTTTTCTCATAGGCATTTTGGGGAGGTGGCATTTATGACTTGATGGGCTAGATAAGGGGGCTGATTTGGAATTCACAAGGCAGTTCAATTAGTATGGTTGGTTAATATCTTTTGTTTTGGGGGATAATCTGCTAAGAGTCTAGCCAGAATACGTAGTTTGGGATTAAGCATTAAAATCAAATAGTGGGTTTCATATTTTTAAAGCGTTGTGGATCACCAAGAGTTTGACCGTACAAATTGAAAAAAAATAAACGAGAAGAGATTAAACTATTCTTGTAAAAATACCTATGTAAACACTGTATATTTATTAAAAGCAAAGTAAAGGTAAACCCTAGAATATGAATAAACTATTGTCATTTACTGACCCACAAACCAGTTATGTTTTGTAAATGTTCATTGTAAATTATTGATCCCTGGATGCCAATCCATGCATTTTTCACATTGAAATTATTTCAATCTAGTGAATCAAATAGGTTTAAAATAAAAGTTTTGTTGGCACTAATCAATAAATAGAGCCAAACCAAAACCCAGTCTAGGGTAAGGCAGTTTGTATTTACACAACTTTAACGCATCTGCAAAACATCATCATTTTTATATCCAGTTCAGAGGATGGCATGAACATCTGCTTTCATTTCAAGACATTAATTTTCAATTATTGAAGAAAAACAAAATAAATCCTTACAAATTACTGGTAACTGTGGAATCTTTTGTTACTCTATTCGTTTATAATAGTAATTTAGAAATCCCACAATTAACATTCCCAACAAGGGCTTTCTGACAGTTATTTGTCATTTGTGTCAATTCAATAATGAATGATGTTCTTTATGCTGCTCTGATTTTACACAAGTATATTTTAGAGAAGAAACAATAAGCATTCTCTGATAGCATCAATTGGCTTGTAACATTATTTTCCAGTGGTTAAAATTAGATGAAACATGACTAAAAGCATTAGATTTCTATCTTCTGCCAATTTTTGTCTAAGCCCTTCACTTCACCTGTCCTACACTTTTCAATTTTTCCTTACAATTAATAGTTATATCTACTAGGACCAGTGAGACCAGATCACAATTAAAAGGTTTTTGCATACAAGACTTGAGTTCCAATCAGTAAGCCCGTTAAACAATACAGAGATCTTCCCCAGGAAACTAGACTGGGCGGGGGGGGGGGGGGGGGGGAAGAAAGAAAGACTTCTGAAGCTCATGGGAAACCTTACTGGACTCTTATATCAAACTATACATGCAAATTTAAAAGCTACTATATAGGCTAAAATCTAAAGGTCCTTGCTCAACATACTGCATGGATTCAAATGTTCTCATAGTATCAACAGCACAATGAGCCAACAACATCTTCAATGATGCTAAATCCCAAAAATGCTATGCTTGGTACAGAACAATCAAGAGTGTAATCTTACTTGAGATGAGTTTTATCTATTTTAGCTGCTGCCTTCACTGTATCAATAAGAATCCACTGAAACTTGAATGAACTGTAAAATTAAAGGATAATCACACAAGTCTCTTGTATTTGGCAATTATGATTATACTTGTCAAAATTTAATTTGTAGAATGTACTGTTCCACTACCGTCAAGTTTTTCTCTATCAGCTGGGAAAAAAAGAAAATTATATCTTTAAGACACGTATGAAAGACATTGTTACTTCCACAGTCAACTCTGTAACTGAGCTCCGACATTGTATAATTGACTTTGCAAGCAGAACAACAGCAATATAACAAAGAAAATGTCAGTGTTTTCACAGCGCTAATCTATAGCACTAGGAGGGCCTCCTGCTGTCAGCCAGAGCTGACAATACAATAGCTTTCAAAGGGATATTACCATCACGCTTTTATTCTTGACATCAATCAAGACAAAGAGAATCCTTTTCACAAGACATTAAAAATCAAACCTTTGTATGAGCGGATAGGTAAAACAGCATTCCTTTAAAGAAGATCATTCATAGCAATCAACTAATTGGAGCCTAGAAAACGGCTGAAGTATTTTTATTTACTTTGCATATAATGAAGTACAGAGCAACCTTGTTTTTTTGACTGACACAAATGAGGCAGGTATGCTGTGAATCAAAAGTTTCTATCAGCATTTTTTGCTAACTGAAAGCAAAAAAATATGACAGCAATTCTGCAACTTCAAGTAGGATAACAAATCTAGACTTAATTAGTGCATCCTTTTTGCAAAACAGTTTGATTACTGACTAGCATGTTTATGCACAAAATACTATTGCAATCTGACAGCAATTTGCAGAACTGTCAAATTCAGCAACCAAAGTGCATCTGATGTTTAAAACCTTGTGCCAATATGAATGTAGTTCCCACAAACTGTATTCAAGTAATTTTTCAATTAAATTACATAGAACCTTGAACCTGTGGTTCTATTACCAGGAGCCTTGTATCTCACATGCTCTCTTATTTAATTGGTTCTCAAACATAAGTAAGCCGTAACATAAGCTATTATTTAATATAGGATTCAACAGAAACCATTAATAATGATCATTGTCAGTCAAATGGCAGCTTTAGAATACAGCACCTCTATAAAGTTTGGTAGAAGAAAAACTTTTAAAGATATTTCCTTTTAACTTATTAAAGATTACATCTAGAAGAGAAATTAATGGTGCATTGTGATGTTCACAAGTACATTATGGTTCCAAGGTTCACATTCAATTAATCTGAATTAATCTGAATATTAACTATAAATGTCATTGACAAAACACATTACTGACAACTCGACAAAGAAAGATTTTGTTCACTTTTGGAGAAATTTGTTTTGGCTGTCTACAAGTACACATTTAAGATGGGGGAAAAAATCTTTAGAGTAGCCATGCATCTTACAACATTGTAACTGTTAACACAGCATGTAGACTATAAATGACATAAAAGTTGCCAAGGACTCAGCATATCACCTGCTTTTATGCTAGCCTGACCCTCTCTTAGCAAGCTTCACTTAAATTAAGTAGAATGTTCTCTCCATCAATCAACTGTAAGGTTGGATTCCTTTAAATTTTCCCATTCAAATTAATGTTTAAAATTAATCAAATGCATTTAATTTCAAATCTTAAATCTCACATCAGGTAAAATTCCACAGCTACCAATCTAAATGGATTGTTACTAATACAGTAATTATTGCAACTTTGTATTATACTGAACCAGAGACCTAGTGTTACAGAACAAGTGCAGGGTTGTTCCGTAATCCAGTTTTACAAATCTTCATTCCGTATAATTTAAAATTAAGAACTTGTCAACATTTGTTACTTCTGTCAAATTAGTTTGTTACTGTAATGACAAAGATTGTTCATCTTTCACTGTTAATATGCAGTCAATCTGCATTTTACATGTAGAAAACTCCCTTATATCATAGGCACAGTTATCCCATTTTAATACTTAAGCTTTTTGCATGGAAATGGATTCACAAATCTCAACAGTAGTTACTAAATATAAAAGCTCTTGTATAATGTGAAATAAATATACAGAAAAGAGAACTATTTGAAGAAGGCATAAATGCTATGCATAGATCTATATAATTTATACTACTTTTCCTTCTCAGTTGAACTGGGAAACCTGTGACCTCAGAGTGCCTTTATTTATTACATCTCAATTATTTCCATAGAAACGTGTACTGTGGCAATTTACTGGGTTGCCAACTCCCTAGACTACAAGATGTATGTGATGGACTTTAAAAAAAAGCCAAAGATATGGATGAGTAAAAGAGAAGGAAGAAATTCTCTCTCATACATATGAGTTAGGACCATGTGCGTGTACGTATACACAGTTATGAATTGCAATGTAGACAGATTCACTCAACATTTCCACCATTAATCAAGATATTCTTCAGACTGCACATTAGTCAATTAATATTAGAAAGTGTAATTTACAGTCAGTTTATGCTGGACTGGAAAAAAACATTCCTAGTAATTAGAAAGGTATGCAAAACCTAGCATCTTAAAACTTACTTGGTCTTCTATAAAAGCTCATTGTTGTAAATATATTTCTAGATATTTGTGCTTTAGAAGGGATGGGAAATACAGGAGACCCCCCTCTCCCGCCCCCCCGCTAGAACACCCATGTACTTTATACTGAATATTTTAATATTCAATTTTTAAAATACCATTGCAAATAATGGTGCCAAATGAACCAAGATTGAGGTCAAAATTAGCAAAATAAGACAATAATGCCTTGTGGTGAAGACTGCCACCCAAAAAAAATGAAGTAGAAAACAAATTAAAAATAAATGGCAAATGTGTAATTGTATTAAATAAAAAGGGTGAAGGGTTATTGTTAAATTAGCTTTTCAAACTAATATGTTTTTTCAATGCCACTTAACTATTACCTGTACAATACATGTGGTACTTTATCACAGAACAAAATATTTTGAACCTCCGGAGGCATATCCACCAAATGGGATCCCCCTTTTCAAGGGAAGTCATGACCTGAGGCCTGTATGATTTTTTCATACTGTGATTCTTCTTGTTTCAAATACCATTTTCAGAACATGCAGTAGAAATAGTTATACTTCTCTCCTTTTTTCCTCCTATGGTCTGTAACACTTCATATACCAATTACAGAACAGCTGCATTTACAGGAGATTGTTCTGAATTGTGGAGGTCCACAATACCATACTGTTAAAGTGACACACAGCAGAGAGGCTAAAATACTACCAGTCTGTAAGAAATACATTCCAGCTTTTTGTTTAAAGGTGGAAGTCTTACTTTTACAATAACCTAATACATACACAGCTGAAAGCAAGGATTATATAAAAACAAAATTGGGAGTTTATCTCAAAGCAAAAGCTAGTATTATGGAACAGCATTTCACATACAGTACCTCTTAAATGCATCAGGTTATTTCACTTCTTAATTACCACTATGATTAAATGAATGTATTTTCTACATCTAAAAGTTATTAAATAATGAACACTTAAAAGTTTGTGTTCCATTAAAAAGCATCCAGTTTTGTGCTGCTATAACAAACACCAAACCACTGAGTTTCTGATTAGGTACTTCTACTTTGTATGAGACAGTAAAATGTTAGCCAAATGTTATCCTAACCTTTCAATGGCTTTGACTACCAAGTATTCTAAAATCACTGCTGCATTGTCACAGCAATTTACTGAAAACTCAAAAAGAATGCAGTTCACACAATACAGCACATAGGTATTCTGGACCTTGGCCTTTATTCATACATTTTGTAGACAGCTGTTTCCTTGAAGTGATAAATATCAGATTTTTAAATAACTCTTAACTGTAAATGTTTAATACTTTATTATGCCCTAAAGAATGACTATTTGGGATGAGTTTATTTGTAAAGTTTAACCTTTCACTTCTATTTTAAATCATCACATTCTACTTCAGTGTACCTGACTCTAAATCTGACTATTGTCTCTGCAGTTCCTCATGACTTATCCATTTTAGATTTAAATCCTGTGTGATACTATTTGACTAATGAAGAAATGGATTTTAATGATTCCTTTCTTTGATCACCCTTAAGTGTATTGTACAGTAAACAGAGGAAACAGGTGAATCAGACTGTTCCTAATGGGACAGAAGCATTAATTTCACCTACCTGCTAAGATGCTATTTTTCCCCACAAGCATAATTTTCAAACTACAAGATCCTGACACCAAGAGACAGCAAGACTGGAATATGCTAAATGATAAATTTTGTATTCATCTTTCCAAATTATTTTGCCAGAGCACCCTCTGACATGGAAATTCTATAACAGTTTGTTAAATTAGTGAAATGTGTGTGCTTATAAAATATTTGATTGTATCGATATTTGGTTTATTTCTCATCCATCACCATGTTAATTGGAGAACATATTAAAACAGAATTAACAGTTTCCCCAATAGTTATCTAGCTGCATCTTGATAACTCCTGACTTCACGTCAATAACATCATAACCACTTGTCATAAAAGGGAATATGATAATCACATGGACATTATATGACATATCCATTGTATTCAAAACACTGGAAAAAATAACTTGTTAGGATATATAACATGGATTCTCAGCAATACTTAGAGCTCAAACAGATTTCAAAAAAATATTTTAAAACAAGGAAAACTTCACCACACCACAATTCATGCCAACTGACACTGGAGCCAACTTTGTGGATCTGCTTTCAACCTTTTCATACCAGCCATAAAGACTCAACAAAAGGCATGTGAGTAAAAGGTACACAAAAATCAGAGTCACAGGAAATCCAGTCTTCCATGACACACAGATTCCATGTGGGAATTCACAGATACTGTTTGACATGCTTCCCCCATCAACCACTTTGTTACCCTAACAGAAACCAACCTATGCCACTCTCTCTAACTATGCCTGCATTCACAGACTTTAAGGCCTGAAGGGGCCCATCATGATTGTCTAGTCTGACCTCCTGCACACTGAAGACCACTGAACTTCACCCACCAATCTTACAGGGCAGCAATGGGGGTAAGGGGAGAAAATGGCATAGTCCAGCAGCCATTATAGAAAAAGAGCAGCAAATTGTATACTCTTGAGTGTGAGGTCACTGTCTTTCTAAAAGATATATGGGGGGGGGGGGGGGAATTAGCTCCAAAGAGCAGGCGAGCTCTGCCATACAGAGCAGGCAGTTGCAAAGGACTGCAAAATATTGGGGATAGCAACATGTTCACTGACCCGCTATTGTTCCAATGGCCGAGGGCTTCAAGGGACATTCAGCTCCTAGTGTGCCAAGGCCAACTAAGCCTCTAAAATGGATGATGGAAAATCATGGAAGAACCTTTCCTCCCCACATACAGGTGGAATAATTCAGATGATCCCCTCCCACAATTTACAGTTTCAAATAGGAAGTAAAAGGAGGTTTTCATACTGTGGGAAACCCCTTTCTCAAGTCTGAGAGCATACCCACCAGCCAATGCAGAAACCAGTCACTAAGTTGAGACGAAAAGAACAAGGAGTACTTGTGGCATCTTACAGACTAACAAATGTATTTGGGCATAAGCTTTCATGGGTTAGAACCCACTTCATCAGATCCGTACTTTAACATTAGCAGAGGGTGGAAACAGAAAAGGGAGACCCCCTGTAATCAGATCATGGGGGACTTGCGAGGGCCCTTCTGCACAGAGTCCTTGCAAACTTGTCAGGAAGGCTTAGCTCAGCTCAGCCACAGGACCTACCCCTCACCTGAACTTTACTGGGATGCTTTATAAAAGCGGTGTTTTCCTGGCCTGCCCAAACACAAATTGCTGAGCTGTGGAAGGGGTGGGGGGCAACGGAATGTTGCCAGGCAGCCCCGGCCTTGTGAAGCGGGGCTGGGGACACTTCCTGGTCACTTGTGAGGGGTGATTTTTTGTTGCACAAGGATGCGATTTGCGTTAGGGGCGGTGGGGGTTGCAATGGTCAAGAGGACACACATGCGAG
>CM065787.1:16334143-16759143 GCA_033296515.1 Macrochelys suwanniensis | reverse complement strand
TTGAGCTGGGATATAGATTACCTTTAACAGCATAATAAGGCATTCAGCCTGAGTCTCTGCAAAGTTTCTGCCAAACCTCTGCAGCCCTGCCAGCGGTCTCCACCATATTCTTCTTTCCCTGCCCCCAACTTCGGCTTATAGGTGGCGATACTGAATATTGAATGGTTAGGACACAACAGAAATGTTATCAGTCTTTCTTTCATGATCAATAAGTTAAGTCTTAAAGCCCAGAAAAGGAAAATCCATTCCCCACGGTCACTAGTTACCCAAGGCAACCTGAAACCATAAAAAACCTGTATCCCACTGAGATAACTTACACGATCTTCTTGCGGTGGAAACAGGTAAATATTTCTTTGATCATATTAGGGGAAGATCGGATATTAACAATGTTTGTCAATTACAGAAGTGAGAAATCTTCCTGAATTCTCGGTCTACTCTAAATCTTAAAAGGTGGATTCTTCATTCTGGGTTCCTTATTTAATGTTGAGATCTTGTAATGTTGTAAAATGCCCCGGAGTTAGATGCATTTATATTTTTAGTTTCCTTTGATCCATATCCAGGGTGGGAAATGACAAAATTCCCCAAGAATACTAATAAGGTAATTGAAAAGGATTGGCCATCGTTGAGAGTTCACCTGCTCATGGTAAAGGGATTGTGTGTGAACTTTCTTACACCCTGGAAACTGGAGTTGGGACATTTATTTTGTCTTCTTTTTTCAATATGTTAAATTTAGCAGTAATTAGGGTTTCCTGAACCTTTCTGTGATGAAAGTATTCTAGAAAAATCCTAAATATGTTAATCTTATTTTATAGAGCGCTTGATGCTGAGCTGAATCTAGTACTGGAATTGGTAGAGAAACAATTACTGATGAATTTCTGTCACTATAAGCAGGGTTCTTTTCCTAACACAACTGGACAGCTTTTTAGGAGCAAGACACACCTTTAACTTTAATTCATTATACACTGACCTCCTTAAGAGGAACTGTGTTTTAAATCACATTATAGACTTAAGACATCATTAAAGCAAGTCAAAGGAAAGGTCTAGACTTCCAAAGAGCAAATATCTGTGGTGGAGTGTGACCATTAGTACAGAAACTATGATGATGGACACATTAGAAATACCTAAAAACAGGTACTGTGGGTCTCATCCTCAGCCAGTGTAAGTCAGCATCACTCCATTGCTTTCAACAGAGCTAACCTAGCTGGCTCAAAAATTAAAATAACAGTGCTGTAGTGAATTTAATTAAAGGATCTTTAAATAATATGTCTGGTAACAATTTTCAGTTGGAAAACATCTTTTTGTGTTTTACATAAACTCACAAATGAGACCTAAAATTGTAAATGAGTTTCACTTAATAACTGAATTCCATACTTACCTATAAAGGTTTTTTAATACATCAGGTAGAATTTTAATGGACATTTAGTGGTGATTTTTTCATTTGACAAAGGCTGTGGGTTTCATTAAAAGGAGAATAAAGGCTTTACAATGCCTCTCTACAGTATTACTCCAGATTACCATCATAAAATTAAAATATAGTAAAAACATATTTCCGATAACATTGCAATAATCAAGATATAGTTCCCCTACATCAGCATGATCGGTATTAAATAACAGGATACAGCAGGGTAACCTAGAATGAAGATGGAAGGATTTGAAAGAGCCTGTGGTCCTGATTCTGATCCCAGTCTGAATCAAGAGTAACTTCATTGAAGTCATGGAGATCTAGCAATATAAAAACTGGTGTGACATCAGAATCAGACACTCTGTAGCCATATGTGGTGCAGGGCAATTGTTGACAAGACCCTAGGGTGAAATCCTGAAGTGTGATGACGAGTTAGACTACATCTCAAAACCCTTTCATTACAGTAGTTTCATTCCAATGTCATCGTTAGTGTCTAAGAAGGAGCAGTCCAAAACTACTACTATTCTGTGCCAAGGTCTGTTAAAATGTATCCAGTTCATATCTAGTGATGAAGAAATCAAAACAACAAATTTGAAGGGAAATTTGTTTTTACCGATTTTTAAAATTCCCCTCCCGCCCAATATCTTTAGTCCCAAACATATATTTGGAATTCTTCTAGGCTCTGATTCATCAGCACATCTCTGTTCAGCAAAGCATTTAAACATGTGCTTAAATACTTTGCTGGATTGTGGCCAAAAGTGCATAGATTTTCAGATGTGCTTGGGTTATACATATATTAATTTATCTAAGGCCCCAGTCCTGTAGTCAAACTCAAGGAGACACACTTTTGAACAGGAGCCCCTTGGAAGCCTGAGCAGCCCTACACAGATGCAAGAGTCTACCTACACAGTTCCTTTCTGATTCCAGGATAGACTTTACTGTAATATTAAAGATGAATGCACAGTAGCAGGTGCATGCGCTAATAGTTTAATGAAATGTGTTTTTTTTAAAACCTGTTACCTATTTTGTCTCCTCATAGATGTCTTGCATCTTTATTCATGGGAGTTTTAATAAAAATGCAAAGTGAAGAGCATTGTAAAGTACAGGAAATCTCTTCCTCGGGGAGCAGAGGGTGGAGGGGAAATCAAGAGATTTCTTGCAGATCTTACAGACTTTCCAGAGCTTATGGTGCCTCCTGGAATTTGGATGGCATATTCTATGTTTAAAGTTCCATTTAGATATGTATTTAGTCTTCTTCTTGTGTAGCCTAGACCAGTTACTACTGAATCCCTGAATTATGTAAAATACTTTAACAAAAGCCATGTGCCAGACATGACAGAGGTGCAACTTCCGTCATAAGTGACTGACCCTTGTGTACAGTCAGGGGAATCCAACACCATTGATCACATCATCTTGATAAGAATTTGTGGACTGCACTTAATTTACACATATGCACACAATTTTTTTTTGCAAAATATAATTTTAAACAACTATGCCATTTCTTTATACATGTATCTTCCTTGTTAGATGACTAGACATTGCTTATTGTTGCATTTACTGGTAATAAAACACCCTGCAGCTTTATCCTCACCCCATATTTCCAGGGCAATGGTGGACACAGGCCATGGTAGAACAGTTATGAGAAATATTTGGCTAGGAGGTTGCATGTGTCACTTATAGACACACTATCCAGCTGTTCTAAAGAGAAGCCAAATTCTACCCTTGGACACACAAGCACAACTCATTTAATTCAGCATGACTTGCATATGTTTTTTCAAGGGCAGAATTTTATCAGTGGAGGCTGGTGACATCTGCAAGGCTTTGTCTCCAATAGGCTTTTCCTCCCTAAAATTTCTCACCAATATTTAAATGGTTCAAGTTTCACCTGTGGGAGCACTAGTGTAAGCAAAGTGCTGGTGTTTTACCCACAAAGATGTCTAGTCCTTCCCTGAGCAGAGAATTAGACATGGCAAAACCCCTAGCAGCCTGTTTGCACCAGTGTTCTCACTGTTGTCATCACAGTTGTGAAATTTTAGGACACACACTTTTCAGGTAGGCAAAACTGATATGTAAAGTTGCCATTCATCAGGACTGACTCAGAATTTTGGAGTAAATTTTTTGCTTTCTTCTCCCAAATGCAACCACTGTGAATTAGCTTTATTGCACAGATCCAACTTTTGCATTTTCCAGGAAGAGACTGTACCTTAGGGAAGATGAGTTCTTCATTCTTTCCAAAGGTCTCCTCCCTTGCTAGTGTCTCCAAACACTATTCCATCCACACCTGCCAGGGTATATCAGAACATATTAGAGCTTGTCCCTTCTCACATCAGAGGAGTCACTTTGTGAACAGAAGAAGCTGCAGTGTGCCCTAAAGCAGCATTATAATCTTTTCTGGTGGCTAAATGTATATAGAAAGTGAGAACACAAGTCAGGTTCAGCTTTCTGTCAGAATATGTAAATAGGGTAATCCACTATCACCCAAAATAAAACACTGGTTTGTAATAAGAATGGAAACCTTACAATAGAATCTTTTGCAGAATTAATTCATCAATTAAATGACAACCTGGATAAATATAGGGCAGGGGTCGGCAACCTTTCAGAAGTGGTGTGCCGAGTCTTCATTTATTCACTATCATTTAAGGCTTCGCATGCCAGTAGTACATTTTAACCCCTGGGGTTCACGCCGCCGGCTCCTGCCAGCTGGGGTCTCAGCCCACTGCCGGCGTGGGTTTCCCTTCACCCAGGCCAGCAGCGGGCGCTGAGTGCGGCCGGCAGCTGGACCCCGGTTGGCAAGGGGCCAGCAGCTGGAATCCCAGAGCGGCAGCGCGGCTCAGCCCGCTGCCGCTCTGGGGTTCCCACCACGGGCTCCTGCCAGCCGGGGTCTCAGCCCACTGCCAGCCTGGGTGAAAGAACCCAGGCCAGCAGCGGGCACTTGGTGGGGCCAGCGGCAGGACCCCTGTTGGCAGGAGCCTGCGGGGGGAATCCCGGAGCGGCGGCGGGCTTAGCCACTGCCGCGTGCCATCAAAAACCGGCTCGCGCGCCACCTTTGGCACGCATGCCGGAGGTTGCCGACCCCTGATATAGGGAGTTTTTGGATCATTTCTTGACCACACTACAAAATAAAACGAAGAGGAACCCTACCACACATTTACTATTTAAGGCAGAAAACTTCTGAAATTAACTACGGGAATAATTTGGCCTACAATTACTATGCCTTTAAGAAATCATAGTGTGTGCTTGTTGGAACAGCATCTTCAACTCATCACCTCCACAAGCTTGACTCCCAAAAGAGCATAGTTAGAACCACCCCACTTTTTGCCTTCTCTATAGCTCCCTTCTCCTTTCTTCTCCGTTTAGACTAAGTGCATTCTTAAAAACAGTTTGAACAGATCGTAATTCTTGGCAAAAATCAGAGAAGAAACCCCAACCAAAACAACAAACCACAATAATAGAACAAATATCTTAATCCCATTTCTGGATAGTTATAGTAATAAAATGTCATATCTAGGTCTGTGAGAGAGGTCTAACTAGAAAATTCTGCATATGATGGGGTGGTGTGGCATAAATCCAGGGTGGAGGCTATTGGGGAAGTCCCCTCCAACCTGTCCCTGTCCCAGTCTTCTCTCTTTCCTCTCCTAGCTTCATGTCCCAGTGATATTCTCCTTGCCTAGCCAGTCCAATCTCTCCTTCTCAGGCTTCTCATCCTATTCTCCTCATGGGGCCAGTCAAACTCCTCATCCAATTGGTCTCTCCACTATCTCCCACTGGCTCCCAGTCCTTGTCTCCCTCACCGAGCTCCTCATTCAATCTTAGACTCCTTTCCCCCACGCCTGCCTGGCTTTTTGCCCCAGTCTCTCCCCTCCTTAGCTCCTTATTCCAGACTTCTTGCCCAGCAATCTCAGTTCTTCCCCTATGCCCGACGTAATTGTCAGACCTGTCTTCCTCCCTACACCCATCCCACCACCCCTTACACTGGCTCCTCTCTCTTTTTCAAGGCAGTCCTAGTCTCCCCCTCAACTCCTCAGCCAATCTCAATATTCCCCCCCCCCCCCCCGCCGCCACAGCTAACTGACTCCCAGGTCCCACTTCCTCCTCTTTCCCTCACCATCTCCCACTCCTAATTTCCTTCCCCTCATCCCCCAGTTCCCAGTCTCAGTCTCCTTGCCAAACTAGTCCCAGCCCCCTAGTCCCAGTCTCTCCTTCCAACCAGTACCAATCTCCCCACCCAGCTTCCAGTCCCAGCCTCCTTCCACCCACACACCTTCCAATCCCAGTCTCATCAGACTCGTTGTCCAGATCTATTCCTTTCTGTCCTCCCTGGTCTAGCTTTTGTGCCCGCTGCATTTGAATTAGACGGCTTCTTCCTCCACAGTGCCTGGGTGCCAGAAAGGAGGTCATAGGAGCGACAGACTCCCTGCTCACAATTCCAGTGCCCAGCCCCAAGCAACTGGGAGCAATCAAGTCATTCCTAGGAGAGTCCAGCCACTGTAATCCTGGGCTGGAGGGAGCATGAACAGTTGCTCTGTGGCATTGGCACATGTGCAGTCTCGTTAGCATTAGAAACTGTGAGCGGTTCAAACGTACTCCGTGAGGATAGAATTGTGCAAGGTTTTAGCTGCTAAAATCAAAGAAGTCTCTACTGAGCATGTGCATAGAGCAATTTTTCAAACGTTTATAATTTGGCCAGATTTGAGCATATTTCCACAGGGATAGCAGAAGTCACAAAGACACAAAGACTATCCAGCACCAATAACCACCTCATCTTAAAATAATGTTTTGTAAATAAAAGCATAGGTAAGAAATGCTGAATATTATCTAGGAGAAATATAGAGAAATTCTTGCATCACACTGAAAGCCATCTAACACGTCTGATCAGCTTGTGTGCCAGTTAAAAGATAATGTAGAATCTAAATCAACAACCAAGTTTGAGGGAAAGACCCATGCAGATCTAATGCAAGAGTTTTAAAACATTATCCTGTTCTTTGGATTATATAAATGGTTTGGAGTTTGGTAGATAAGTGGTTTAAACACCCAATCTTTTTGAATCTGTAAACAAATACAGTCACACTGGAAACTATTAAAGGATTGGTTTAGTTCCTAAAAAGAGATAATGTTTCCAAAACACATCACACAATGCACTCATTCAGCTGAGAGTCAAATGTCACTGTGGATACAGTTGCAAGATGGTGTTGCTCTTTATTTACAGTAAAATATGTCAAATAGGGAACACAAAAGCATCATCACAATAAACATGAGACTAGACCACACAAAGGCAGGTGGCATTCAGGAGTACATCAGAAGACCTGAATAAAAGCACTTACAACAATACAAGTTCAGTTTCTATGGTGTTTTCACTTAATGCCTCAATGTTTTACATAAATAAATAACTGGCATCCCACATCTCTGTCTTAAGAGAGGTGTGTGACATAGCGTGAATTTCAGGGTACTGGGAAAGGCAGACCCCAGGAAACAGGCGTTTCAGTGGTAGGACACATACCAGAAGAAAATGCTTCATTTGAGGATCTGTTGTTATACCTACCATGTGTGATCTCAATTTATTTAGCGTGTGCATAGTCGTCTAGCCAAGTGAGGGCATCTGCAGTGGCGTGATGCAGTTCTTCTAGCCCACCGCTGACCCTAGTCAGCAGGCATTCATCGACAATGCGCGTCATTGTCTGTGTTGGGCGGCCGCTGCACAAAGGCCTGTCACGAAGGCCCCAGCGACACTGGTTGGCTGCACAGAGACCTTGCCCGGTTCGGAACCTCTTCAACAGGGACCATTGATGACAGGGCAGGCAAATTGTGGGGTCGGCGACGAGGGACTGATTGGGGATTATAACAAATATCTATTCCTCTTGCCAGAGTGTTTCCACCCTAATATCCTGGTGTGGCGGATGAGACCAGAACAAGCAACGTGACAGCAAACGTGCAGCTGGTGGTTTAAAAAGGTCATTGTGCAGTAGCAGGCTTGAGTCAGCGCGTACTTCCTCCAGTAACTTGCCAATGGCAACCTCTCATATGATATGAGGAGGAGCAATATTGCTCAGAACTGGAAGCCATGGGAGTAGAGTCGGACACAGGGTGCTGGAGATGATGCGCACCGCAGCATGTAACTGTGTATCCACCGGTTTGGTTTGACAGTCAACTCCAAATACCACTGAATATCAGGTGGCAAGAGCTGACGTCCGCAAAGTTGGAGCACAAGCACCCTGACGAACCTACCAGTTTGCTAAGAAGATTATTGTGTTTCTTAACTTTAGCTGCTGTCTTCTTCAGGTGAGCATGGTAACTTAGTGTGTGGTCTAAAGTAACACCTAGATAGACCGATTCTACTTCATGCTTCACCTTCTGACCATTCAGATGAACATTCAGTTCTCAGATTGCGTTGGCGTGATGAAAATGGAACAAACTGGAGACTGTTTTTATGACGCTTGGCTGAAGGCGCCAAGTCTTACAGTAGTCAGCTAACTTTGTCATGTCCCTGTTTAAGGTGTGAAACATCCGGGCCTGGGTACCGCAACAGAGGTAGTCTCTGTACATGAACTTCTGTGACTCCGTTGTTGGCAGGTCATTGATGTAAAGGTTGAAAAAGGTTGGCAAAAGCGCAGAGCCCTGGGGTAGCCCATTGATCTGTCATCTCCAAGCACTCATCTTCTCCCCCAGATGGACTCTGAACTGCCTATCGTGGAGGAACAGTTCAACAATGTCTGTGATCCAAGGTAGCAGGACCCGTGATACCTTCACAGGCAAGCCAGTGTGCCATACTGTATCAGCGCCTGTTTTCAAGTTTCTCTGGAGCCATTTTCAACAAATGTGGTCAATGTGAGTACTTGCTCACGTGTGCTATGGCTTCGGTGAAAGCCAGCTTGGTCAGGGTTCAAAATTCTCTCCATGTTGGGTAATATGAGCTGTAGGACCAAGTGCTCCAGTGCCTTGAAGCACGCCGACAATAATGATATGGGACAATAGCTTGATGTTTAACTTGGGTCCTTTCCAGGCTTTAGGAGGCTAGTGACTTTTGCGGTGCGCCATATCTTCAATAGCCTCCCTTCACTGATGACCCTGGTGATGAATTTCACAAGCCAAGGCCAAGCACGGGGGCCAAGGTTTTTCAGGAATTCTGGAGATCTGGTGTGATAGCCCACAGCTGTTCCACACTTGATGCTACCCAGTGTCTTTTCCAGCTCTCTTACAGTGAATGGTTCTGGGCAGCTTCTGATCTGATGTACACGTTTAAACATACGCCATTCGTTCCTCACTTGTCTTCACACCTGTTTCTCCAGAGGTGCTCTGGCCACTTTCAGTAGGTGTCCGGCTTCCTGGCTGGATGTCACTGAGGGTCGGCAGAGTGCAGGTGGCTGCTGTGCTGCGCCAAGCCTTCGGAGCAGACTCCAACACTTGCTGCTGGAGTGGGTAAAGCTCAGCCTCTCGGTCGTCTCCTCCCGTCTGGCTCGGCAAGCAGTGTCCAGTGATTTGGTCAGATGGTCAGCGACATCTGGGTTACCAGATGCCTCACGCTGCTTGAGCAAGGCAGCGCTCTCCTCGTCGAGACAGGGGATGTAGACCGGGCGGCAACCGCATGGGATGGCTGTGCAGGCTGCTTTGTAGATCGCACCACAGAAGCTACAGTAGGTCTCATTTACCAAGATATGCTGGGCTGTTATTGTCACCACATTCTTCTCCAGCGCTTCCCGGTATTTTTCCCAGTCAGCCTTTTGGAAGTTCAACAGCTTCTTTTTGGAACTCTTGACAACTGGGAGCTGTAGCCCAATAGGGATGAGCGACGGTCTGTGTTGGCTGTGTGGAAAGTAATCCAAGACTTGGCATGTTGCTGGCTGAGGATGGCCATGAACTGAACTGACCCAGCAAAAGTCAAGAAAGTAGTCATAATCCCATCTAGAAGAATGGAACATGCCTCATTGCGTAGCATCATGGATAAGGGCAAGGTTGTTTCACGATGCCCAGTCTGCAAGTTGTTCACCATTGGTGTCAACCTCCTTATACCCCCAGATTGTGTGTTGGCTGTTGAAGTCTCCGACGTAGACAGCTGGGTGTGGCAGGCTTTTTAGAACCTGTTAGTTCCAGCTGACACTTGGAAGCTTGTAACATTTGCCAGTCAGAAACCACCAACCAGGATGATGTCACCGAATTCAGTAGACATCAGCTGAATGGCATCTGCAATATCAGACCGAACATACGTAGCTCAGTGATGCTTCAGGTGTGCCACATGACACAATGAGAGTGTATGAGGCTTAAAGTTTGGGAAGGTACAGTAAGAATGAATCATGCCATTACCCAGGAGCATCAGAAAACTAAGGGAGAGTTACCTTTGTTTCAAAAGCATTTTATTATATGCTGAATTAACACATTACAATTGCACGACAGCATACATTTTTTATACATTGGTTAGCATTTATACAGTCCTAATAAATGTGGTCATTTTAAATTGCTTTTCGCTGGTGTGTTAACTGGACTTGTGCCAATAATTTTTATTCTAATTCAGAGAAAGACATAATGGGCTATATTCAGCACTGGTGTAAGTGGTGCAGCTACTGACTTTGGAGGAGAAACTCTGGCATACACCAACACTGAATTTGACCCAATAACTATGACACATCCAACTGTCAATCATCACAGAAGTCACATAGCTTTTTTCCCAGCTATAGGCAAGCAATTGTGGAGGCACGGGGTACCCTACAAACACTGAAAGAGGCCTTGCCCCCTCCACAATATATTGAGAGCCACACTCATTTTAGACTCATTTCCAAGTAGGTGTTCCAGGAAATGGTGTGAGAGGGAAGTCAGCAGCCACAGGTGTGACGTTATTGTCATGAACTGTGACCATATAGATCATTGTTGCAACCAAGGTTCTATAGTTGCAACAAATCTTGTACAAAGGAGGTCAAGTAAGGTGTCTATCAAAAAGTTGTAATTTGCTGGTTATAATTATGCTGTCTGTACGTGTGTATCATTTTTGTATTTGAAGTTATGAATATTGGCTATGTACTTGTATCTCAATGTGTTTGATTCTAAGTAGCACCAGTGAAACATTTGGCTATCTTATTGAGAAGGGACTCTTCAGATTAAGCGCCCAATCAAGCATCACTTAACTGACAATGGACCTTAGGAGACTCCTATCCACATATAAGGAGTCTTCCTGGGAACGTTCAATAGCAATAGAAAAGTCCCTAGTGGACTTCATGGAATCTCTGGCACGTCTCAAAGGCCTTGTTTACATGAAGCAAAAAACAGAATTGTGTTCTTAACTGGAGTTAACTAACATGAGGTAAAATCCTAATGAAGACAAGGCAGTTTGCGGTTTTGACATGAGTTAGCCAGTCAAGGTAAACACAAGGCTCCTCCGTAGTCTTTCACTCAACCTGCTAACTCATGTCAAAACTACAAACTGCCTTGTGTTCACTAAGATTTTGCCTCGTGTTAGTTAACTCCAGTTAAGAACACATCTTTTTTCCTAGTAAAGATGCACCCCCATGACTCCGTGGAATGGCTCACCATATCCACAGACCCTTCCCGGTAATGTAGGGAGTGTTTACAATTTTTCCAGCATTCCAGCCCCTGATGGACTCTGAGACAAGGACATGTACTTAAAATTGAAAACCAGTGTAAAAACATAATTGGCAGTCAGTGAAGGGATTCTTCAGTGCAGCGTATGGAAAATAATGAGGGGATTCATATGGGGGCTTTGTATGATTGATGCCATGTTCAAATATAACTGTATGATCAGTAACAATTGTAGCCTAACATGAGCAGCAGTGTTGCGGATGAAAGTGAAGACAGTATGGTCTCCTGCAACTTTTACTGCAGTTTATTCTCAATTACTATATGGTAGCTTAAAATAATTCTTTGAATTGAACCCCTAGCACCTTTAACATAACTAATGGAGAATTAACTTCTCCCCTATACCAGACTGATCTAAAGTTAGCACTTGTCCATAAATTAAGAGTAGTTATTTTAGCTCATTTATGGACCCACCCCAAGTGTTAAGTGTTACCCCTGTTCATCACATGTGCATGAGAGTCTTTGGGTTTGTTTTATTATGTATAGTTTGCATATCTAGTTAGTATTCATGAGATGGCTTTGAATTAAAACTCCAGAGATGGAGGTCCTCTGTTGATCCACAGAAGTGGTTCAGCACAGACAGTAGCAGTGCAAGCTTTCCCACGCTTGCCTGTCAAGAAGTCTCAGCACTGACGCAGAAGTACCACTTCTAGGAGTACAAGATATCATTTTCAGCATAGGCTGAAACAGAACTAACAAGATTGTTATTTAGTGTCATTGTGGTGGGAGGCTCTATGATAAAAAGACACTTGTCCACTGGGAACTGGACCGGGATGCTTTGATACCACATCTTAGAAATGCCACAGAGACACCAGCAAACAGCAATCTGACGGTAACCACTTTCATACAGTCCTAACCTGGGCTATATTCAAAGCAGCAGCCTAAACCATGAAAAGACTCTGTAGCCAGAATCTGTTTTTTAAAGCATTCTGAAGTGGGAAACCAAAGCTAGAATGAAAACAAATCATAGATTTTTCAAAGCTTCCCACTGTATTGGGAAACTTCCTGTAAACACAAGAAAGGAAGCACCTGGAAATACTGGGAACAGAAATGAGGAGAGCTTGGTTCCCTTCCCTGCTGTGCCATGGATTTTTGATGTAGACTTGGGCAACTCACGTCACTGTGCCTCCATTTCCTCAGGCAAAATGGGGATCACAACAATTATCCACCTCTGTAAAGTGCTTTGAAATCCTTGGGGACAGTGCTAAAAGTAGCATTATTATAATAATAAAGAAAGAGGGTACCTAACAGGGGCTGTGTTCACATTAACCGTTTCCCCCATAAAACTTCCCACCATAGCTAACACTAGCTCAGCTCCTCCAGTAGGAGCAATGGTGAAAGTGCTAGGCAGCTGCAAATGTTTTAACCACTCTGTCATCTAAACCTGCTCAGAGCTGCTCTTATTTCCACTGCTGGTAACAGCTTCTAAGGAGCCCTCTGCCTGCTGGGGAGAGCTGGAGAACATGTGCTCGGGCCACACCTTCTCCTTGCCCTGACATGCCAGCCACATCCAGGGGTTCCTGGGGAGCAGCACAGAAACTAGCTATGCCAGCTCCATGTCCACTAGGAACTCCATATTTTGGGAGAGTCCCTAAAGGGGGAGAAGCAGCCAGTGTCTGCTGTATTTGCATTGCCAGAGTGGCTCAAAGTGAGCAAAGCAGGGTCCAACAAGATAAGACAGACACTTGGTTTAACATGAAGCCTCTGCTTGGATGTTAGGGGTGAGTGGTGCCTCCGGGTTACATTGGAAGCTTAGCCTAGGCTACTGCTGACACATCCTCCTCTATCTGCTTCCCTTTGTGCTGAAGAAGAGGAAACTGAAACTTGAATCAAATGCTGTGCTACAGAATTAACAGTTTCCACTCACACTTCTTTCCCATCTTCCCTTTCACTGTATAATTAAGCAATAAGGCAAGACGTACTGTGTGGTGAGGCTGATTTATATCCCCTCAGGTGCAAAGTGAGGCACCAGGCATTTGTAAAATGGACATTTAAGAAGGAAGTTACTTTTTTAATATTAAGATATTTACGGTTCCCCCTCTGAGTTGGTGCAGTAACTTGAATGAACTTTGAAGCAGATGGCAATTTGAGAACGTTTGGCCTTTATTCTTGGGCTATACTCACCCTGTAGAAAAGTTCTATAGAAATTAACAGAAAATGATATCCTTGCTATTGAATTCTGTGGATGATTCCAAAAACCTACAGAAGGATCTCATTCCTATTAAATTCCACAGGGTTTTAGAGTAGTTTCTATAGGATCTTTTTACATGTTTACAGAACCCCATTGGATTCATCCCTGCAAATTCTGTAGGGGTTTTCTAGAAGGATAGCATTTATTTTCCTCTTATGAGCCCCAATGACGTCCAGTTTAAAATCATCTGACTGATGATAGTATATGTGCTTTGCTCATTAGGATTCCTCCTTACCTTCCACATAATCAGGCCTGTAGTCAGCCAATCAAAACAGAAAAGGCTGAAGGAAATTTTGGGGAGGCTTTGTTTGTTTGTTTTAAGATGGGGCAGTTTCCTAGAGGAGATTTAGAAGATTAAGACTTTTTAAAAACGTAAACAAAATCTTGATCTGTATTTGAAGAACTTGCCACTGTGCCAAATTTTGTTCCTTTAAAACGCTAACAGGCAGCAAAACCGCAGGCCCAAAATCCTGATGTATTTTCCAGGAGCATATAAACACCTTAAAGAGATATAGCCAGGATCACTGTTAAGCATACACACACTCCCATGCACCATATAACCAACACACCGTTCATCTATGCAGCACAGAGCGCTTTCTTGGGGGCCAGTCTGAAATTATAGAACCAATTCCCATAGGAACTAGGGACCATCACAAATGCACCCCCTTCCCTCCAAGTACAAAGTGCACTTAGACCTTGTTTTCTCTAATATAAACACATAGCAGCATGTATATTTAAAAAAAACAAAAACAAAGATGGAACCCTACCATAACAAAACACAAGTCACTTAAGGCCCTCAATTTACACAATCATGTTATATAAAAAACAAAAACAAAGCATGTGTATGTTATGTAACCAAACCATCTATAAAAGAATAAAATAAAAATCCAACTAGAGGAAGGATGAGTGAAGGCGTATGTGCTACTTGTGATTAGAGATAAAATATTTCTCTATTTTGTTTCCAGTTTGTTTACTTTGTTCAGTTGACAGCACTTTGTGTAGTTGTTTCCCCCAAATGGTGAGATTTCCCCACAGTTGTCTTTGTCTCTCTCTTATTGCTGTGTGAAATATCTGTTTTAAGGTTGCAAATATTGGCTGAGGCATTCAGAAGAAAGTGTTGTACCTGAAAGTACTTCTAATTTTTTTTTTTTGAATGATTAGCTTTCAAACTCAGGGTGTCCTTTAAAGAAACCAGTGAAAGTTGACAATTTGTTACGGTTTTTTAAAGTAAAGAACTAACATATTAGTTGAAATGTATAATTGAAAACAGAGTGGTGCTGTTTTTGTATTTAAAGCAAAAGCTATCCTTGCTTTTTACCACTTGAATGGGGCAGCTTTTAATTAGTTTATTGGGAGTACAAGAGAAGACAAGAAAGAGGAAAGTTCCAGCAAGGAACTCAAAGCTGAAGAGGTCAGGAGGAGGTGCATAGCAACAGGAGTCAAAGGGAAGAAGATCAAGCATCAGGAGCTGTGAGAAGGTAGGAATGTGTCAGGATGGGAGTAAGGCTGGAGACTCAGAGTAGCAGGAATTGTAAGGACATCGAGAGCAACAGAGGTGAGGAGAGGTCCAAAGCAATAGGAGGGGAGATCAGAGAAACGGTGAACAGGAAGAGGAGGAAGAGATATGGGAGAGCAGGAGGGGAGCTGGAAGTTGAGAGCATCAGGGATGAAAGGACGTCAGGAACATCAGGAGGAGTTCAGAGGTCTGGTGAGGATCAGAGCAGCAGGAGGGGACACAGAGGTATAGAACTATGAAGACTTACACCAGTGCAAAAAAATACAGAAAAGGGGGAGGCTGGGAGGTGTTGGAGGTCCAAAAACAACAAGGCACAAGTGGAGAGACTAGGAGGAAATGGAACAAGATCACTTGCCCTAGTTTTACACCATTGCAACTACATTGATTTCAAATGAACTAGTTGCTCATGATTAGGCCAATTTAAGTGAGATTAGACTCAGACCCCCCCGCCCCCTGCAAAGCACAAAACTTTTTATCTTAACTATAACACACATTCTAAAACTGCATTAAAAAAAGAAAATGTGCATGTGCTTTTGGCATTTCAAAAATGTTATTACTGCTACTATATTTAAAAATCTCACGTAATTAGGTGCGGTTCAAACCACATGATAGTGACGATTGCCACAACAGTTCCATGTTCTGTGAGTCCAACCAAAAGGCATTAATTCCAGACTCCAGTTTATTATTATTAGTTGTACTAACTTTTTAAATGGTGGATAACAACCTTTATAATCTTAGTATAATGCCAAAAGGAGCTTCATATGGGAGAGGACCATACAACTCATTAAACAATGTGTCTCAAGCACTACCTTGTACTCTGTCACAGGACAAACTTATTTTAAAAATCACTTAACATTGGTTGTCATGTGATGGGAGCCCAAGAGCTGGCTTTCTGCTCTCCTCACAAAGTCCCAGGGCTTCTTGCCTTAGACCAAGGTTAATTACGTTTCCCCTTTCTAGGCTATCAAACGTCTACAACACTGGTTTAATGACTAGGGATTTCTAGTAGCATTGCTCTCTCCGAATCATAGGGAGAAAATTCACAGGTGATGCAGTGTCTGGTTCCTGCAAACATAGGGCCTAATTCTGATTTCAGTTAAATGAGTGTGAATCAGAAATAACTCCATTAAGTCAATGGAGTTACATTGTTTTGAGCAGGACTAGAATCAGGCCTAGAGTCACTACGCCTAGTTTGTTAATTTAAATGATTGCACCACTAGACTTCATGTTAAATAAGATGTCTTACTGCATGCAAGTGTCATTCCTCTATGAAGAAAATGTTAATCAGATAGCAGAGAAGCACTAGATGCAGTATCTAAATAGACACATTAAATATCCAGCTAGTTACTTTGTGATAAATAATTAATAAGATTAACCTATTCATCCATGCTATGCACAAGAGATATTATGAACAATCAATACTAACAAGGCACAGCATTTATATACTGCTTTACATTCTCAGAGTATGGTGTAAACAGTAATTTACCAGTAGCCAAGTATTGCTGGTATGGTACAAACCCAGTGCAAACTTCTGAAAGTTAAGAAAGTTTTGATTACATCCAGAATTTTACTTTCCATTCATGAAGACTTATTGAAATGCAGCAGAAATTTTAGGCTGTGACTAAGGAAGTCGAGTTCCCAATTTTGATTGACTTTGAGTGGGAAGTGGTGGCTTATCTACATTAGGTTCTTTTGAAAAACCCAGCCCGATTCTTTGGAGGGCTGCAGCATTTTTAGTGCCAATTTTACAATATTTTTGTACTTGCTGCTCAACAAGTTGAAGAGGGTCTTATCATTAAAAAAAAAAGCAGATCAGAGAGACAGCGACTTTGGAAATGCAGAAGTATTGTTTAACTGTAAATCTTTTACAGTCTTTAGCCTCTGTTCCAACAATTTATGGGATTAATAGGACTGATGGTTGTTAGATTTCTGCTCCTGTATCAGCTCTTAATCCAAACTTATCACAGTGCTATGTTAGAATTTAAAGTGTAACAATAATGGTTTTCTTTGTTTCTACTCAACGTCTGAAAAATACAGATAAAAAGCTAAATAAATTAATTAGGATGGTGCTGATACAGTCAAGTTTATTTACTACTCTGTCAGTATCAGAGAGGGAAAAATTGTCTGTCCTACCATACATAGGCTTTCGAGCTTTTCATAAAGTGTAATAGAGTTGATGGTCTTTGGGGCCCTTCAATACCCAAATTAGGATCCTTCAAGCTTCCAGGCTCATTTCAGCTTTCCCCTAAAGCAAACAGACAAAGTAAGTAACCATCACCTTACCTTTCAGAGATTGCCTCAACAATGCAAGGGTTGAAATCATGACATGATTCCCACCCCCACGGATCATGGGTTATTCATAGTTCCCATGCACAACTGTCCTTGTGAAAATCACGGCCACTGGTTCCCCATCCCCTTATCCTCATATGTTTTTTCAGCTGTGTGGGGCATGTGGGGCCCGACCCAGGATGCCTCAAGCTCCCTCTCAGCTGGCTGTCTACAGCTTAGTTAGCTCTTCTTCTGAGCAGCCAGCATGAGCCAGGATAGCAAAACATTATTTTTCAGGCCTTCGCAAAATACTCTGACAAAAGGAGAGAGTTATTGGACTATTTATTATGTGGCTGAGGTTGTATTATCTCCACACTTGCATCCAGGAGTCAAGGCAACCGTAAATGAGTCCATGAGAGGTGCCTTCTAGATTTCAGACTCAAAGTAGTGAAAGGTAAATCACTTGTTTCACTTTCTCGAAGCAGCAAAAGCCCAGGGAATTGGTAATGGGGTGCAAAGATTTTCAGGTGGGATGACTTAGACACACAAGCCCCCTTGAATTTCACTTTTGGATTGCTGGTTTAAATCTATTAATATTGACCAACATTTGTTACCATTTGATGGCTCTTTTATGGTCTGTTTGAAATGAGTCTAATTCATGTTGGACGGGAGCTCTCATCACAATGTCACTGCCACTCTTGGCACTAATTAGCAGCTGCAGCAGAGAGATCAAGACATGAGAATGATCTTTTCTGTCCCTAGCAGAAGCAGTTCCTTCAGTGTGGGATGTTTGCACTTCTGCTGCCCATCCTGTATTTCCCTAATGATTGCACAGTCTACCAGAATGTAAAGTAATGCACAGGAAAAGATATGGTCTAAAATTTACTTTAAAATAAATACAGGAGCTTACATGTTTAGGCGTTGATGTTGGTTCATGAAGCAGCTAACCATGGAGTAATGACATTCATCATTTAGCTGTACTGTTGGGAAGGAGCCAGGCTGTCTTATGCCAGCTCGGGACTGGTGGAATCAGCCACTGGCCAGTTCATAGACCCACCCTCCTATCTCTTAAGACATCTTGGAAGTAACATAATATTGCCTTTCCTTCCCTTCCCCTGAGCCAGTGCAAGACAGTAATCTTGCAAGCCTGTCGTTGTGCACATGTGCTTCCTGGCTCATTTTTAGACAATTCAGCTTCAACTGCTTTATCTGCTTTTTCACAACTTCCATTACCAGAAGACAAGACAAGAAATATTATTATCCTGTTTAATTTTTATTTTCCTTTTATACTGCACAGACAAGCCACTGAGCCACAGCGAGCTTAAATCACTTGCCCAACGTCACACAAGATGTTGATGGCAAAGCTAGGAACTGAATGTATGTCTTTCATAGCCCAGTCCATTGTCTTAACTACAAGCCCATCCTTCCTCTTTGGAACTAGCCCTTGTATTTTACGTATCCAAAAAGACATTTCCCTCCCTTTATCTGTGTTTGCAATCCATATTCAAGTCCATATCTAACTGGATTTCATCTCCATTTGTGACTTTGTTCTCCTATATTGTGGATCTCCACGATGCTGGATTCTGAATACACATGACTGAACTAAAGAACTTCAGGAGAAAGTATACAAGAGCTTTGCAAAATATATATTACATCAGCGTCCTTTGTATATAGAAAAAAATATTCCATTGTGCTAGGAGAAAAAAATTCTGTGGGCATTTCAGACAAACCTACTATATTAATACAAACTGCTAGATTCAACAGGTGAGCAAAGCCTAAAAACAAAAGAGACAAAAGAAATACATCTATCGTAAGAATTCTGCTGTCCCTTAGGTCACATAACCATGGATCTGTTGATTGGAGTTAGAGCTGTGCGAGGAATAATAATAATAATAATAAAGTTTTCCTCCAATATTTGTTCGAAATTTTAAATGAAGTCACTTCAGCCTTGCTTGTGGCCGTTTTGTATTTGATGTCCACTAGAATTCAAATGTTTTGAGTTTTGCTGGCCAAAATCTTAATTAAATGGCAAGCAAATTTTAGTCAGATTAATGAATATTCATAGAAACTGATATTTAAATTTGGATGTATGAGTGTTCACACTTGAAGTACTTCTGAACTCACCCAGCCAGGGAACAGAAACTATACCATGTGATTTATGTGACCAATCACAACTACACAATATGGCTCTAATATAAAATATTAAATCAATACATAGAATCAGATTTTCTAAAAGATGTTCAAATTGATTTCAGAACAAATAATTTGAAGGTTGTCTCAACAAAAGAGGCACTTTTTATCACCCTATTTATTCACTGTGAATTATTTGCTCAGCTCCAATCAGAGGATTAGGAATACAAATGTTTGATAAATGATGCTGATGAAGAATTCCAACATTAGTGGGTCAAAGTAAAACAAAAACACAAAAACCACAAACTATAACACCCGTAAAACAGCAATAAATGCAACAAAATGAGTCTTCAACAACAGAATAGCTCTGTCAGAATATAACTCCAGTGGGCAAGTACTACTGAAATGGTCTATTTTTAAAAAAGTCCTCATTTTATTATTTTCAGCTATACGTCAGTGCAAAGATTTGGCATGATACAAAGGACCAGACTGGTGCCAAGAGTGGAGACTCATAGAAGATAGAGAGAACTATGTTATTGATTTGCTCTATAATCTTGGGCTAATGAGGTAGGGCTCAATTTTCATGTCCACACACAATTACTGTACTTGCATGTGCAAATCGTTTATTTGTGCACAATGCAATGGTAACTGTGCATGTGAAAATACACTCACAGATATGAAAATAAGGCCCTCAGACCTCTCTAAACTCTGTGGTTCAGTTTCACAATTTATAAAATGGAAATGATAATAACTATGTAATTCACAGGGATGTTGTGAGCCTTAATTAGTATTTGTACTGTAGAACTCGTAGAGATCCTTGAATGGAAAGCACTAAATTAGTGCAAAGTATTATAATAGATATTTGTAGACATTTATGTTCCATTTATTTGTTGCTAAGCCAAACTATAAGCATTTAGCTCTTTTAATCTTTTCTTTTCAATCAATCTAGACTCCAGCCCTTTAAATATTTTTGCAGTTCTTCCCTGGACTCCCTTCAACTCTCTATCTTTTTTTAAATGGTGAAATGCCTAGATATGAGCAGCATTATTTAAATTGCAGTCTCATCAGGGTGTGTAACAAAAGGACTCAACTTCTGAATTACCACACTAGACGTGTTTCCTTTCAGCATTCCTGCTTTTTTAGTTTCTCTGTACCATCTCAAGAGTGAAACTTCAAATACAGAAAAATGTGAAAGGGGCTTGAACTAAGAAAAGAGACAAAAGACAAAGTCAAGGCATGGAAATAGTCCTGTGATATTCCTGAAAACTTTAAGGTCAAAATTAAATTTACATTTTACAAGGTTCTAGGTCATTATTTTTTTGCCAAAATTACACGAGAATCTCCTGATTTTACATGAAATTTATCACACACACCTGAAGCCACGTGTATAACAAAACATGAGCAGGACAAAGAAAAATCATAAACAATGGAGATATGTACTGTAGGAATGCAGGACATGTGCAGGAGTCTATGATCTGCATTATTTCTTTGCTTAAGGCCACCTAGCAACAGCGCGTAGGTTAATCCTCCATAGACTGAACAGACAGCATCAGCCAACAGGAAAACAAAACATCTCTGGCAGAAAAAAAAAATCAGAACAAGAATTACCCATTTGTGAAGCGGTTGTAGGGAAAGGTGACAGCAAATAAGAAAACGCATGCATAAATCTGCTTTAGAAAAGGAGATTTCCCTTCAAATAAACTATTTCAGCCTTATCTTTCAGACTCACATTAAAACCAAGGTTGTGGAGTTTGGGGTTTTTTTAATCTGCTGTACTCTGATCAAGCAAAACCATTGTGGGAGTTATAAGATCTTTGCTCCAAAGGGAATTTGGACAGTCTGAGCTGGGCTGTGGTCAAGGCTGGGTTGCCATTTAAGAAATATTCTTTTTATTTTCCCTTTTCATGAACTACAAATCTTTGGAAACACCTTTTGCCAGGTATTATCAGTACCATGCCCACCTGAGGAAGACAGCAGCTAATAATCTTCTTAGCAAACTGGTAGGTTCGTCATCGGGTGCTCGTGCTCCAACTCTGCGGACATCAGCTCTTGCCACCTCATATTCGGTGGCAGAGTCCTGCACACCAGTATGGAGTCGATCGTCACACACCAAACTGGTGGACACGCAGTTATATGCCGCCGTGCGCATCATCTCCGGCACCCTGCGTCTAACTCCACTCCCATGGCTCCCAGGTCTGAGCGATATTGCTCCTCCTCATATCAGACAAGAGGTTGCCACTGGCAAGATACTGGAGAAAGCACGCGCCAACCCAAGCCTACCTCTGCACAATGACCTTTTTAAACCACCAGCTGCACGTTTGCTGTCACGTCACCCATTATGGTCTCATCTGCCACGCGAGGATGTTAAGGCGGAAACACTCTGGCGAGAGGAATGGATCTGTTATAATCCCCAACCAGTCCCTCGTCGCCGACCCCACAATTTGCCCGCCTGCTTTTGACCTGCCCCATCACCAGTGGTCCCTGTTGAACAGATTCCGGACCGGGCGAGGTCTCTGTGCAGCTAACCAGTGTCACTGGGGCCTTCGTGACAGCCCTTTGTGCAGCTGCGGCACGACACAGCCGATGACGCACACTGTCGATGAATGCCTGCTGACTAGGTTCAGCGGTGGCCTAGAAGAACTGCATCATGCCACTGCAGATGCCATCGCTTGGCTAGATGACGATGCACACGCTAAATAAATCAGTACCAACAGTGGCCAGGTTCAAATATCCCGGGGTTCCTCTTAAAATAACAGGTAAAAATTTGTTCTTTTTCACAAGCACTGAGTCTGTGTATGAATGACGGGAAAATGTTATTGGGGACATGAACACAGAATCAAATCGGGAAAGCACAACAACAATGGATAATGATTTAAAAACCCACCCCTGTGGAAGGGACTTGCTGGGTCATCAAATCCAATCCCCGGCTATCCCACCATATAATCCCATTCATGAATTTATCAAGATCCATTTAAAACGAATTAGGTAGTTTGCTGCCATACCCAGTCTATTCCTGTTGGAAGGCCACTCAAGAACCTCACTCCTCTGATGATTAGTCTCCTTCTAACCCTGGACTAAATCTGTTCATGGCCAGTTTTTACCCATTTGTTCATGTGACAACACTGTCCTTTAGCTTAAAATAACTCTTCTCTCTCTCCTTGGTGTTTACCCCCTCCCCAAATGTATTTGTAGAGACCAATCATATCATCTCTTCGCATTTGATTTGCTAACCTAAACAAGCCAAGATCTTTTAGTCTCCTCTCCTAAAATAGGCTCCTCCTTTCCCTGATCATCCTAGTAGCCCTTCTCTGCACCTGTTCCAATTTGAATTCATCTATCTTCAACATGGGGGACCAGAACCGTACACAGTATCTCAGATGAGGTCTTACCTATGCCCCCATCAATGGTATTAACATTTCCCTATCGCTATTGGAAATACTGTGCCTGATACAGCCTAGGATCTCATTTGTCTTTTTCATTGCCCTCTCACATAGGATAACTATGGACTGCTGCCCACAGGCTCCGACTCCATGGGTGCTCTGGGGCTGGAGCACCCGCGGCGAAAAATTGGTGGGTGCAGAGCACCCACCAGCAGCTCCCCGCCGGCCCCCCCCCGCCCACCTCACCTCCGCCTCCTCCCCCGAGGCACTGCTGCTCTGCTTCTTCTCCCCCATCCCTCCCAGGCTTGCCACGCACCAAACAGCTGATTCTCACAGCAAGCCTGGGAGGGAGGGGGGAGAAGCAGAGCAGCGGCGCCTCGGGGGAGGAGGCGGAGCAGAGGTGAGCTGGAGCAGGGAGCGGTTCCTCTGCACCCCCTCTCCGCCAGCTCACCTGCGCTTCCTATGGCCCTCCCCACGCCCCCTGCGCCCCAGCTCACCTCTGCTCCGCCTCCTCCCCCAAAGCGCTGCTGCTTTGCTTCTCCCCCTTCCCTCCAGGCTTGCTGCAAATCACCTGTTTGGCACGCGACAAGCCTGGGAGGGAGGGGGAGAAGCAGAGCAGCGGTACCTTGGGGGAGGAGGCAGGGGTGGGGATTTGGGGAAGGGGTGGAATGGGGGCGGAGGCAGAGTTGGGGTGGGGCCGGGGGCGGGCGCGAGCACCTACCGGCGCCAACTAAAGTTGGCGCCTATGCTGCTGCCAGTGATTGACTAACACATCAGATCTTTTTCCTCTGTCATTTCCAACTGATGAGCCCCCGGTTTATAGCAAAAATTATTGTTACTGGTCCCTAAGTGCATGACCTTGTAATTTACATTATTACATTTCACCCCATTTCTGTTACTCCCGTCATCAAGGTCATCCAGTGCTTCCTGTGTAATATTCTGATCCTCTATGCATTGACAGTGTCTCCCAACTTTGTATCATTGTCAAGGCTGATTCCCCACTCTGGCACTTCAAGTGCAGAAGGTGGGGGCCCGCAAGGATTCTAAAACTTAATACTGGCCACTCCAGACTTGTATTAAACTCCCAAGGTTACAGCTTTTCTCTGACCTTGGATGGATAGATGCTGCCACCACCCAAGAGCAAAAACCCCTTTGAGAACTCAGGAATGCACACTTGGGAATTCCTTCCTGTGGGGGTACCCTCAAGCCCTTTCATGCCCCCCTCTGGGGAAGAGCTGAGAAAGAAAACAAATGACATCAGCTGTTGCCACCAGCTAATTAAACATGTGCACAAACCTCTTGGGGACACAAAAATCCAACCCTGTTCTTAACAAAGGTAAATTTTATTAAAAACAAAAAAAAAGAAAACACATCTGGATCTTAGGCTTTTTGCTAGGATTAAAAAAAGACAATTACAAGGATTAAGCATCAAGATAGCTTCTTGAGGTCCACCTTAAAGGTTACGAGCAAAACAAAAGCACCTGGGGTTAGCACAGAGGAGTCCACAAGCCATAAAGAAATAAAAGAGAGAAACCTAATCGTGTCTTTCTAGACATTTCCTGATCTACTTACATATCTGGGGCTTTAAATGACTAGTTTCTAGATATGATCTGATGATTTTCCATACCTGGTCCAAAGCTTTCACAGCACTGCTGCTCTGTCCTCCCATTCCCGGGAGGGCAACAACAGACAGACAAAGAGGAAGTTTTCCCCCAATTTTAAAAGTTCTGGCCTTCCCATTGGCTCTTTTGGTCAGGTGGGCTGGGCTGAATTTTGATGCACCCACTTAGTCTATGGTCAAACCTCCACTGAAGCCAGTTGGCATTTTACCTAAGTAAGGACTGAGTAAGAGCTAATTAAAGACCTCAGGATTTGGCCTATAGTGGAAAAAATAAAGAAATAGGGGAAAAGTTTGCTTTAGGAGTTTCCCCATATCCTGTAACAGGGGTAGGCAACCTATGGCACGCATGCCAAAGGTGGCATGCGAGCTGATTTTCAGTGGCACTCACACTGCCCAGGTCCTGGCCTGGTTTGGGGGGCTCTGCATTTTAATTTAATTTTAAAGGAAGCTTCTTAAACATTTTAAAAACCTTATTTACTTTACATACAACAGTAGTTTAGTTATATATTATAGATTTATAGAAAGAGACCTTTTAAAAACGTTAAAATGTATTACTGGCACGCGAAACCTTAAATTAGAGTGAATAAATGAAGTCTTGGCACACCACTTCTGAAAGGTTGCTGACCCCTGTCCTATAAAGTGCTGTGAGATTTGCAAAAGGTGCTATCTAATCAATAACACTATTAACAAAAAGGTGACCAAACGACAGCTACTGATTAAAATGAAGCCCCTGGTACATTGCAGAAAATAACAATGCAACCATTTCTCTAGTATCAGAAACAGGTCTTTCCTAGTGCCATATAACTCATGTTAAAATCACAGCAAAAAGGCAGGCTTCCTCGAAGCTGTTCAGAAGTCTTTGGAGCCTACTGTTATGCTTCACCTTTTTAATGCTTTATGTATTACAGCTCTATTTTCACCTAAGGCTGTGATCCTAAGCTTCCTCACAGCCTTATCTACAACTCGTATTTCAAAGCCTAATTTTCTTGCCCCCAAATGTAGAATAAAATAGCTTGCAAAAATGGCTGCAAGGAAGCTGCAAGTTCTGTGTTTTTACAGCCTTTCTTCATAGGTTCTATATAGGTACAACAATTCCTCAAGGGACTAAAGACTTCCTAGAGAAGTAGTGTAGCTAGAAGATATTTCTTGACCTAGCGTAACACTCTGTCCACCAAGGCTGGTGGAGAGATTATGAAATTTTAATTGGTCTGAGAGCAAGATATCACTATAATTGGAGCCCAAGTGTCTGAATAAGCCTGAGAGCCAGGGACTTGTTGGAATTCTGTAACACTCTGTGGTAAATCTAGGGCCAGAACCTACCTATGCCATCACAATAAGCACAATGAGAGTCCGTCGTTCCCATTCACATTTCAGTCATTGACGTCTTTTCCGACTAGAATGTTGGACTGAGAGAAGGATATTAGTCTTTACTGTTCTCAGGCCCATGCTCTTTTCTATTCCTTACCCTATGATGCAGTGAATTGTAGCACTAGGAAATAACAAGGTTTTAAGAATGTTCAAGTCAAACACAATCAGGGCTGAAGTCTGCCATTTGATACACAAGTTTTTCGCCGTACAATTAATCTGTGTTTGAGAGCTATCAATGACCTCTTCACCAAAACAGTTGTTCCCCTGGGACACTATCATTCTCCCAAAACCACACTAGGCCAGACAGCTATACCCACTGCAGCTGTGACAACACATCAGTGGGCACAGGTTGTCTGAAAGTGTCAAGTTTCAGGCCCATGTACTAGCTATTTGTATACTACCATCTGGTGGAAAACAAGAATAATGAACAGCCTCTGCCTCTGTGAGGCACATAGAGTCCTTTGAATGGAAAGAGCTGCATACTAGATAAATGCAAAATGTTTAATTATTTATCATTACTATACATATTTAGTCAATACAGTGTCGCCTGGCTACATGCAATCTTACAAATCATTCTGCTGACTCAGAGATCTAAATGTGGACTCCAGAGTGTGGGGATTTGTTACATGCTCAGAAGGTCTTTATGTCCAGAAACTAATGCAGGGATTACACTTGCTCACATGAGTATCTTCTAAATCTTTGCCAGACATGACCAATGCATTGTATGGGTAAACTGTAGTCTTGATTTCACCATGAAATGTGTCTTAAACAGTTTTCTGCAAAAACTGATTGTCTGGAAGAGACTGTCTTTATCTAAAGGTCAAAGCAAATTTCCATTGCAAAACATGCTCTTTTTTTCCAGATAAGTATAGATTCTAGCTCTGAGTTAGCGAAATGTTTTCACTTCCTAATAGCTTTCTGCTACTACAATTGTATGCATCTCTTTTAGCTCTAGACATCCCTGCTGCTAAGGAGTTATCACATTTCTGCTACAGTGGGAAATCTTGACTCCTGACATCAGATCTATAAAAAAAGACTGTTGATGAAGCACTGTCATTTTTAAAATGCAGCATAGCAAAAGTTTTGGCTTCTTTTCTACTGCCAAGCATAGGTTTGCTGCAACTCCATATAAAGTTAGCTCAATAGAAATAGCACCCCTGTACAGAAGGAAAGAATTGGGCTCTCTGATTAATTTAATTGGAGTTATTAATGATTTACACTGGTGTGAGTGATAGGAGACACAGACCCTCTGTGACTGCTCTGCACTTTGTTCAACATGCGTGACTGCCCATGGTCACTTCTGGAATTGGTGGTGTTAACACCAATGCTGGCAATGGGAATGCCGACACTGATAGCAGGTGTCTCTGAAGTACTGACTAGTTTGTCCAGGTCATTAATTGTGCTGAAGAGATGGATATTTATTGCTGACAAAACAACAAGCCAAAAAGGTAGAAGGATATTTTAAAGTGGTTGCATAAGACAGGAGTCTGCCTAGTGGGGCTGTCTGCTAGTGCAGCTTGCATTGTAGTGACTGTTTCCAAACATGATGGATGAATTCCTGGCCCTATTTAAATCAATGGACAACTCCCATTGACTTCAGAGGGGTCAGGATTTCACCTCCCTCATATGAGAGCAAAACAAAATGAAAATTCTTCCAGCAATAACAAAAGAAGAGGTTGTAGCATTTTGTGGCATGTAACATGTCTCCCAGTAAAGAGATGAAAGCATGTCACAGACAGCTGTTTGACTGTAACTTGTCACTGCCTCAGAGAGAAAACTGCTATACAAAAAGTAAGAGGGAGCCTTATTTCTGGAAAGGCCATTCTGATGCAGTTGCAGATTGTGTAACACTTGGAATGAGGAACAGCATTTTTAAATGGCATGAAAGTCAGTCTAGCTTATAGGGTTCAAGAATGTAATTATATTTGGATTGTGGGCCTGGTCTTCTTCAGCGTCATGACAGTTAAAGTGAAAATTTAAAAAAAAAATAGGAGCTTGGACTGCAGAGTGCTTTTCCCTGCCAGGGTGAAGGTCTGCTGTAGAGGCCAGACATATGTCTTTCTTGATCCCATAAATGTTTTGTGATAGGAAGCAGGTAGACTTTGAAGAAATGCCTTTTGTGATTCTGACTAGCAGAGATCTTTTCCCTCATGGAAACTGTGATTAGTTTTGTGGTTTTTTCCCCAAAAGTCACCTCCGCTGAATTGTTATAACAGGATTTACATGATGTTGAAAGTGTCCTTATTTACTGTAAGGACATGTTTCTTCTCTATGAGGAATCCCAGTCACTGAGGAAAGTAGCATGAGCATACCCCTTTGTAGGATGTTTTTTTCCTAAGGCCAGGTGTGTAAGTCATAAAGCTCCCTATGCATACGTGCCTCCCCGGTGTGAAGAAACATACGGCTCAGTTATCCAATGTTTTTGTTACAGAACTGACCCTTATCAGAATGAGAAGTACCTTTGCACAAGGTGGGGAAATGGGTCTCTCACCAATCTGTGTATATGATCATATTTCCACCACATATGGGTTCACTTTTTAAGAGTGACATGTAAAGGATAGATGTTGAGTTTGTGCTCTCTTGTTTCTTTATGGTCTGGAGAGGACCTGGCTAATTTTTATTTTGTTAATCTGGGGGGAGGCTGGGGAAGCGTGTGCAGATCTGCTTAGTGATTGTTAAGAAATTCAGGTCTTGCTTATTGTGAAAGACTGTGGGTGACTGGAGAACTAGAAGTTTATGACATCAGATATCATAGAATCATAGAATATCAGGGTTGGAAGGGACCTTAGTAGGTCATCTAGTCCAACCCCCTGCTCAAAGCAGGACCAATACCCAATTTTTGCCCCAGATTCCCAAATGGCCCCCTCAAGGATTGAACTCACAACCCTGGGTTTAGCAGGCCAATGCTCAAACCACTGAGCTATCCCTCCCCCCGGGGGCTTTCATCTCCCCCCATCAAGGAAGTCAAACCTGATTAACTGAAAAGAGGAGTGATTTTTATTCAGATTGTTTAAAACTCTTCAACACATTTTTAACTAAAACCCCCTGGGCCGAAAGCTCTGTTTAAGGCCCCAGTACCCATGCATCCCCTTCACAGTTAAAGGCTGAGAAAGTTCCCAATACTCAGCTGAGTCAGCCAATTGGTCCTCCAACAACAATCAACCCTTCTCATCACTGCACATAGGGTTGCCAACCCTCCAGGATTGTCCTGGAGTCTCCAGCAATTCACGATTAACCTTTAATTCAAGATAATGTCATGTGATGAAACCTCCAGGAATTCATCCAACCAATATGGACAACCCTAGCTGCATACAACATGACACTTCCTTGTGGGCAGAAGCAGCAGAGAAAAAAAATCAAGGCATTTTAGTTCATTACAAAAGGACACCACCATTTCTCCCCTACTCCCATTCTAGTCATCTTGGTGTATATTGTACATTGGTCCACCGGCCTACTTTGGATGGAGAGCCCTGAAGGTGCCTTTTGCCTGTACAAAGCAAACTATTACGTCTTATGTCTCTAACAGCAATGCCAGTGTCTGTGCTGCTCGAGGGAAATTAAGCACTCGGGCTTTCATAAGATGACTTATGAAAGATGGTGCAGTAATGATACCACATGATGCTTTCACAAGCGAACGTTCCTGAAGGAATTCTTGTCTTGCCCACATCTTGTATCTTTGTTCCACATCCTCTTCAGATACATAAACATCTTTTTTAAAATGATCATAGTGGAAATCAGTCAGTGACAGACACATTGCTGATATATTCATTGCTAAATCCAAAGTATTTGTAGCAGCCTGTCACAGGGCAAGTGCACCCCATCCCCCTTTGGGGGTGGGGCAAGGGCATCATAGCCCCATGGTTAAGTCTACCTAAGTACCCTTACCTTCAGGGCAGTGAGGACGAATGGCCAAAGTTTATATGGGCCTCGCAGGGCTAGGTGATCTAGTGGCCATCGTCACTATGCCTGCCCTCTCCGTCAGGGCGGAATGGCCTAATGCCCAGAGCCTATAAGGTCACCCTCCTCTGCAGGACTGTGCGGCCTAGTGGCCGGAACCTAGGAGGCCACCCTCCTTCACAGGACTGTGCGGCCTAGTGGCCAGTCAGGGAAGTGGACCTAGGGGTGGGTGGCAGCTATGGTAGGGACCCTGGGCCCTCCCTACTCCAGCGAGTCTCAGCCCAGGGCTCTGGCAGTGGCAAGTGTGCTTGCACTAAGTCAGCGGGGATCCGAATGAAACACGCTGTCACCTGGCACAAGGGCTAGTCTCCCCGGGCTACTTCCTACCCTGTCCCTGATGCTGTGGTCTGGGTGTCTCCAGGGTCTCTGGGTTCCTTGGTCTGTGCATAGGGTTGCTAGGTGTCTGGTTTTCGACCAGAACACCCGGTCGAAAAGGGTCCCTGGCAGCTCTGGTCAGCATCACTGACCATGCTGTTAAAAGTCCAGTTGACGCGGGGCTGACAGGCTCCCTACCTGGCTCCGCGCAGCTCCTGGAAGCGGCGACATGTCCCTTGGCTCCTAGGCTGAGGGATGGCCGTGGGGGCTCTGTGCACTGCCCCCTCCATGCCACGAGCACCGGCTCCACAGCTCCCATTGGCGAGGAACCGCAGCCAATGGGACCTGTGGGGGCAGCGCCGGCAGGTGGAGACAGTGCACAGAGCCTTCTGGCTACACCTCTGCCTAGGAGCTGAGGGACATGTCACCACTTGCAGGGAGCTGCCCAAACTGAGCACCACCCAGAGCCCGTACCCCAAAATTCCCCCATACCCCAACCCCCTGTCCCAGCCCTGAGCCCCCTCCAGCACTCTGAACCCCTCGGCCAACCTGGAGCACCCTCTTGCACCCCAAGCTCCTCTTCCCCAGCCCCACCCCAGAGCCTGCACCCCCAGCCGAAGCCCTCACCACCACCCAGTACCCCAACCCCTTCCCCAGCCAGGATCTCCCTCCCATACTCTGAACCCCTCATTTATGGCCCCACCCCAGAACCCACACCCCCAGCCCAGAGCCCATACACCCTCCCACACCCCAACCCCCTGTCCCAGCCCAGAGTCCCCTCCCACACTCCGAACCCCTCGGCCCCAGCCTGGAGCCTCCTCCTGCACCCCAAACCCCTCATCCCCAGCCCCACCCGAGAACCCACACTCCAAAGCAACATAGTACACTATACTAATGGTAGAGAAGCTGGGTGGAATGTCTACTAAGCCTCCAGGAAATTATTGCAAGCCATTGCTCGTACTATCTACGGTACTTATATGGCCCCCATAGCTATCCCCAGAACACCCTTGTGAGCTAGGGAAGTACTCTTATTTACCTTTTCTTCAGGGGGGGAAACTGTGGCAGAGACACTTGGCAAAGTCACACAGGAAGTCTATGGCAAAGCACAGAATTGAATCCTGGTTTTCTGTGCCCTAACCAGTACCCTCATCATTCCTCCTCTCCAACGCCATGACTCCTTTAAGCTATAACTCATACCCCTCTTTACTATATCTCCCTCCCACAACCTGCTCCCACTTGTCTGTTTATCTGGCTATTTATTCTTGTCAGGATCCAAGATGTGAGCTTGCAGGGCATCGGGCATGGGCTGTCTTTATTTTACCGCAGTGAACACTGCCTAACACAAGAGGAGCTTGATCCTTCACTGAGGCCTCAAGTCAATACTGCAGTATAAGTGAATACTACTGAATGGAAAGGGAGGGAAATAATAAATAAATCATACAAATATTTAGCATTTCTATAGCGCCTTCCGTCTGAGCAAAGCATTTTGGAAAAATTTTATTGAATGCAGCCTTAATCAATGAAGCCTTCATTTCTTAATTAACAAATTAAAAAACACAATACTGTATATCTTACAAGTGAAGTAATGGTGTAATAGGATAGATTGAGTACGTTAAATCTATTTCTTCTTTCTGTATGAGAAAAATTAATAAAAAAGGAAACTAAAAAACGAGTTCTATATTGAGTGGGAAGAGAGGGAAACTCAGTTCCCTTTGTTGTAATAAATTATGTATATCTGTACATAAAAATCTTCCAGTCATTCCATTCAGCAAAGTATTGCAAAGATTTCCATTAATTTAAGTATGGACCTTGCTACTGCCGTTAGGAAATTAATGATTGTGCATGGGCTTCAGAGCTGACTAGTTAAGAGGTTTTCTACTGGTGTAACCTTCATGTGCTACCCAGTTTGTTGTTGTGGGTGGTACGGATTTGTCCAAGCACTATGATGAAGCAGTCAAAACAGTAGACACACATCAATTAGCATAGATAATTGGTTTTTCAGCATAAATGCCCAAATGGTTAGTTTCATATTCAGGAACCTTGTGACACTTAGAAAACTAAAGGTTGAAGGTTCATTACTAGGGCAGGGAGAGTATGAATTTTTTCAAAAGACTTCATCGATTGGAATCATCTCTTGACCTAAAAGATAAACTCTTACGAGGGCTGATAAGAAGAACTAGATTCTTCTGGGGTTTATTGCCATTAGGGTTCATTATAGCTGACTTCTTCCACATTATTTCACTCTTTAAGAAACAGGCTTTATTTTTTTTAATAAAGAGCTGTTAAATGTATTTTGTCTCAACCAGGGCCTAGATAAAGCAATTCTAATAACAAATCAAAATAGAATTGCAGATGTAAATGCTATTAATGCATTCTTTCTCATTAAATTCCATCAGAAATCATACAGTGTATTTCTGGCCCCATCCTCATTCTAGTCCCATCATTTTTTGATTAACTATCCTCATGCATTAGGAATTAAGGTGTGTCCGCTAACTTTTTTGTGAATGATATGCTGTTTTTAATATTAACAGCACCATCTTTTCATTGTTCCCTGAGCAGGGTTGGGAGGAGAAATATAATTACACACAACGGGTGTATAATTCATATATTCACAGTAACATTAAAATGATAGGTAGCAAAATATAACAATAGAACAGCTTGCCTGTCATTCTTTTATGGGTTACTGGCACCCTACAACCCCATTACAAACAACTCTCTTGAGTGAATATGTCATGAAGATGTGAGATAGATTAAAGCCACTGGCATCTTTTGGGAACTGAATACATAGGGGATCCTTCTGCATGAGATTGCAAGATATCTAATTTAAGATTATGCTGAAACTGTACCTAGGCACACTCTGTCTATGGGGCCAAGCTGCTGGAGTCCACAGTGTGCTAGAAACAATGTGGAGAAGTGGGCACCTGTGACATATTTTCTGATCTTGCCCCTGTATTCAATCCTTCTGGAAAGATATGACAGACCAAATATTGCAAATTTCTCACCTGTAATCTCAATGCTCCTATTAGGAGATAACCTTATGCAGTTTGATGTATCTGGGGAATCAAAGGCCCAGTACATAGCTGACTTTTTGCATCCAGAAAAGTAATTCTGTTGCCCTCAATATATCCTCTTTCACCAGAAAGATGGAACTAAGTTACCTCTGGTCACCAGGAAAGCTAAGCACTCTCTTAAGTATGGAAACATCAAAAAAAAATTAGGATTCTTTATGCACAACTGGCTTATAACTAATCTCAGATCTACTCTGATCAGGAGACAGTTAGTGATCCAGTGGTTAAAGCAGGAGACTTGGAACCAGCAGGATGCTTAAATTCTGTTACCAATGTTGCCACTGACTCATTAGGTGGCCCCGGGTAAAATGAGTTCCCCACGAGGCACAACCTCTCCTGCTGGCATATAAAGTTGAATGGGGTTGCACAGGATGTAAATCAGTGGCTAAGATGCATATCCTGAGTCCTGTCCATTGAATTTAGTCACACAAATAAATATTTAGTGCTTTTTATTCCTGTTAGTGCCCTGGTGCCAACGCAGCTATAGGAGACAGCAAGTTGGATTCCATTCTGTCTTGTGTATCATTAGCCAAATTGTTAACACAATTCCAGTTGTAGAACCTTTATTACTGGTTATGATGCATAAGCTAAAAAGAACCCCAGCATAACAGTCAAGTACCATCTATTTACTCGTCAACCACACAGAACTAACAAACAAGATTCTCTTTTACCTAGTCAGTTTTCAGAGTTCAAAGGTTTATAACTTGGGGCAATGGTGTAATTGAAAACATAAATTGTTCACCTTTGCATGGGTGGAGAAAATTTTTAGGGATGGGCCCCTTTCTGAAATCTTGCTTCAGGCTTATAAACGGTTGGGACTTTTTAAAAATTATTTGCATGCTGCTTCATACAGGTGCATTTAAGCACAATATTTAATTCACAGATCTCATTCACTTCTTCCAGATTCTGCCCAGAGTAAGACTTATCTAAGATTTTAATAAATCTATTACAGCAAGTTTTCTAGCTCTCATAACTTAGTGCATAATATTGGAGATGTACATTTCGGAGTAACTCAAAATCTCGGAGCACAAGAAACATGAAATACCAAGGTCTGAGGATAATAATACTATTACATTTTGTCCATGTTTTATCAACTTTTCTTTAAGTATAATTTCACTTTCCATTCTCCATCTCCCCATGCGTATGCGTTATGTGGACGTGAGTAAAAGAAAGTGTGTGTAAGTGGATATATTTTCCAACTTTCAGTAGGCGGACATTCATGTATCTGTGCACCATGGCACCCTGGAGTTCTTATTGCAATATTTTTGCAGCAGCTATGTTTGTTTTGACCAAAATGGAAATATTGGAGGACCTTAAAATTCTGTAACACACACTTAGGGCTTGATTCTTTGCTCCATAAAGCAGCCCTCAACCCAGAGGATCCAGCCACTGGAGGATTCTCCCTGTGTTGGGGATCCTTCGGGGGTGTACAGCAGCTGGGATAGGAGACATGGCCGGCAGAAAGAGGTTGTGCACTCCACAGTCTTAAACTGCCCTAATAGCCCGTTGATCTCACATGAATTAGAGCAGTTTTAAGATTACTCTAGTTTACGTCAGAGACCACCCTGGCATCTGGACAGCCCCAGTGCAGGGGCAGGACAAAGACAGTTTAATCCACTTTTGTACTTCTTTTTGTCTCCTGAGCTGCATTGAGTACTTCTCAGACATAGTCCAGGACTGGGCCCCAGAGTTTTGGAATAACGACTTTTCAGTGTTGAGAGACTAATTGAATCCAATTTTATTAACAGAATATTTTAGTTTGTCTTTTTAATACTCTCTGCATTGTATAAATGTAACACATTTAATGACATCAGATGTAAGAATTTGATATGTTAATTACAATAGTTCCAGTGTTTTTACAGAGCAATATGGAATAGTGCTGATTGTAATAACCCCTGTGGAAAATAGATCGCTGGAAATGAAAATGCACTTTTTCAAATTGCAGCACTGAAAGCAATCGGAAAGAAATGGGTTTTCTTGAAGTCTAAAATTAACTGAAAACTTAATAAATTGCCATGATGCCTGTCCCAAGTAAAAGCAACAGACTTTATATGACAGGAATTTAAATAGCTCTTAGATGTAATTTGTAATTTGCAGATAAAATTAGATCCACCACACCTATGCTGTGGCTCAGCCTAACCAAAACCACAGAACCTATGTGACTTCTTCAATATCTAAGACACTGATCCTGCAAATGGGACACTTATGCTCACGTGGGGTCTTGCTTTCCTTATCTGCTCCTGGAGATAAATAATACAGTAACTGGCACCTACATAGCACTTATCTTCAAAGTGCTGTACAAACATTAACTAAGCCCCATAAAAACCCTTTGTGATAGTCAGACGATGCTAATAATATCTGGCTGAAGGGGAAACTGAATCACAGACCGGTTAAATGATTTGCCTGAGGTTACCCAGAAAATCAGTGGAGTAGTTGAGAGCAGAACTGCTAATACCTGGTATAGTGTTCATTCTTTTAGACCCTGCCAGCATTCCAGAAGGTCAGGGCCAAGAGTTTTGGAAGTAGGAACCTCAAGTTAGGCTCCTAATTCTATAGTTAGCACCATATCAGCATTCTGACAAAAAAGGATTAAGAAAGACTTTCATGACAATTTTTCCTTTAGTCCTATTCCACTTATTTGTGTATATAAAAATACTGTGTGCCCCTAAAAAGAGAAGCGTGTAAAACACGCTCAAGGGTAGAAATTACAGTCTGTGAGACTTATTTTCTATGTAGAGTGAATTTCATGCCTCTGTATTTCATTGCTTTGTACATCACCAAAACTTTCATGTCAGATGGTAAATTGTGTTTATTCAGACTGAACTATCCCCATAAAAAGTACATTTGTGACTTTGCTCCAAACAGCACCACTATATATATTCTAGTTTCTAATGCACGGCACTGCAATAAATGGACTTCATGTTAATTACTGATGGTCCATTAAAAACGGTAAATGTGAGGTCAAAGAATAATTGACTCTTGGAAAAATGGAGTGCTATTGGAATGTGAATACAGGTTAGATTTTGTGATTTATAGCAAGACATAGTTTCATCTGGTATTTGGGTTACATTTCATTTTCCTTGGACTATTTGTTGCTAACAATTGATTAATTGTTAGTATTCCAAGAAGGTTAGATTAGAGAAAAGTTGGCTGTGCTTTTGAACTTCTGTAGGAATAGCATAAGTTCTGTATTTTTAAATGAGAAAATTGTACTCAGAAAACATTTTACAAGTTTACCTCAAAGTATCTGTAGTTCTCTCCCTCCCCCCGTGGACCCCCACAGACACACACTTACGGTTTCCAAAAACTTATTTAGTGTTTTCTTGTGCTACTTGTAGAAATGACTATTTAACAGCATCAAGGCAAAGGGCATGAAACCCTCTCCATTCTACCGGTTTGATGGTAATGTGACTCCACTGACTTTAACGGAAGTACACCGGCAGAAAACGGGTGGGGCAAACTGGAGACTCAGTCCCAAAGATCCCAGCATAACAGCTGGAACAAGGTCCCTGGCAGTAAAGAATGAATCTATCTATGCAGGCAATTATATCAAAATCATCACTGTGGCATCTAGCAGTAACAGGCAGCTGACAAGTCTGAAATGCAATGATATCCATCAACTGCTCTTTTACTAGACAAAATTACTATGATTTTTTTAAAGGTATTTGGGGACCAAATCCTGAGGTTTTATGCTCAGTCTCCATCTGGGGGAAAAAATACGGTGTTCTTATTAGAGTAAGAACTGAAGATGGATCTCAAGGTTTATCCCCGTGGAAATTTTAGGGGTAGATCGTCAGCTGGTGTAAGTTGTCATAAACTTCATTGACTTCAATGTGTACCACCTGAGGGGCTGCCCCTTTGTCTGAATAGGAACTTCAGGGTTTGGCCTGTACAAGTTGGAATAAAGTCTGTGATTTCCATAGAAGAGGCTGCTCCCTTTAAACGATCTGAAATTAAAATAATTAGAGCTATATCCTGAGCAGGTGTAAATCAAAGTTGCCTTTAAAACCTAATTTATTAAACAGCTTCCCTGTATTTATTTCCTTAGCATAACTTAGTATCTTTAACTGCTCTAGATATGCTTCAGAGAGCCGAACTGTATATGTGCATTCCAGGAAATAACAAAAGTTAGGCATAAAAACATAATGGGCCATATTTTCAGTGGCCTCAACCCAACTTCTGCATTTGCATGCACAAGTTTGGGGGGTGAAGGGGAATTTGCCTGGATGATGGCTACTGGACTGTTCCCCACACCCCTGCCATCAGAGTTCTTGGGCATCCACAATTGCTTACCCATGTACTTGTGTGTGCTGTTCATGGCATGCAGATTTAGAGGTTGCTTTTGAAAACTGGTCCAATAGGGTTGAAATGTAATATCCTGGCTAGGGCTGTGCAAAGCTATTGCATGCTACTGACAAGTACAATTGTTAGGTTAAATATCTTACAAATACCATTTAAATACATTAAGGGTTTATGTGAAAGAATATGGTACTGTAGTACAAAGAATGAAAAGACTGAGGTGGATCCAGCCTGCTGGCTTTGTAGTAGCACAATGCTCTCACTCTCCAAGGAGGGAAAAGGATTTGTTTCACTTCTGAGCATCTCCTAGAGGCTGATTCTGATGGCATTATGTCAGACTTTGAGATGGTTTGGTTCTCTCATTTTCAGGCTCCTGGGAAGTTCAAATCAGCATCTGCCCAGGGAGGAGGAAGGTTGAAATTCCATCCCAAATCCTGATTTAAATTGTTAACGTTTACTTCAGTGAGAGCAAGATTGGGCCTTTTAAAAGGAAATTGAGCATGGGGAGTGAAATCCTGGTCCCACTTAAGTCAATGGCAAAACTCCCATTGACTTCAATGTGGCCAGGGTTTCACTGGTTAGTGTGGAAAATAAAGCCCCACTTGAATTCTCGCTGCCTTCGGGAGGTGCTTTTGATCAGCAAAGTGGCGAAGGAGAGCTAATGCTCACGCCCCTGAAAAAGAGCACAAGGAGAGCTTTCCACGGACTAAAACGTAAATTGGATTGGGCATTAAAACTGTCCACACACCCTCAGCTCCAGGAGCTCTTCCATCTGAATCTTAAGATGCACGTTGTACAGCCTGTCTGGCCTGATTCTTCACCACCTTGCTCCTTGTGGAGTCACCCAGATCTGCACAGAGTGAATGGAAAACAATGGCAAATCTGAATGGCAGCACTTTAGCCCCACTTTACTTAGTGGCAAACCTTTATCCTTCAACATTTCTACACCTATCTTAACCACTACTGGGTGTGGGGCTTACTAATCCATTATCTTAACATGCACTTCCAGTGAATAACAAAAATGACTCCGGGGCCAAAAAGAGGTTACAGGCACAGTGCAACTACTTAATAGTGCAAATTCCTTTGTATTTAGATACCTATATTTAGGAATCACCTCTCTCCATGTTTTGCCAGTTTATTCTTATCATTCTCTTCTTTAGAGTAGAGGAGTTTATTTTTGTTAGAGTTGCTGAATAGCATGATGAACAGGAGAACAGTCATGTGCCAGCAGGTGGTTTTATCAGCAGGTTTTACAAACAGAAGTGGGATCAGCGCAGCTCAGGAAATACTCACTACAGGTTCAAGATTGGTTTTGTGTACGTACTTTGTCCTGTAAATCCCCAATACATTTCTATTCAGTTGTACTGTAATAACCATAAAAGTATTTTGCTGGGATTGAATGACTCCGGGGGTTAGGAATGGGCTATGCTGCAAAATCTTTCACTTTTGGATTGCAGGTTTAAAGCCAGCCAAGGTTAGTGATGCCCCAACAGCGACACCATCTAATCGCTCTTTGGTGAGCTTTGAGAAATGTGTTGGATATCCTGAATCCAGTTCCCAGCTGACAAGTGTCCACATCACAAAATGCACCACCACAATTGACAATTTGGAGCCACCTTATTGGTAGTACTAGCAGAGAGGCTGAAGATTTAATTGGCATAGAGCATGGTGATCAGGTCTGAGACACAGCAGGGCAGTATGGAGATTCTCACTGCCTACAGAAACCCGTTTAGCTATGGATGCAAAGAGAGTCTTCTACCCACAGCTGGCAGGACGACTGTCCTATTGGCCCATGAGCCCAGTGCTCTGCTTGATGAACAGTCTCCATATGGAGCTCAGAATCAAATTCCAAGTTTTGTTCCTGAAGAACCTACTACCCATAACAGCTACCTTCCATTGGAACAGAATCTAAATCTGGGTTCTTGTAAAGGGCGTATACCACATAAGAACTCAATATGGTGTGGACAGCACTTTGCTCACAGATACGTATTTGGCAACAATAAGTCTCATGGACAGACCTTCATAGTAGGATGACTTTAGAAAGGAGGTTCAAGGGATGCTCAGAGATATTGAGACTGAGTGAGCGGGCTAAGATTGTTAAACATCCTCAAAAGACAAGTAGGCAGACAAACCAATTCAGAAAGAGAGGATAATATTTTGGTATAATCTGCCTCTATTTAAATCCACCTGTTTTTCCACTCTTTCTAATTGATGGCTACTATACATTGGCTTTCACTTACACTAACCTTTACGGTCTTCTGTAAAGGATCCTGTATTTTGAGGAGATATATCAAACGGCGAGCCCAATTTTCAGAGATGATGAGCACCTGTAACTCTCATTGATGTTAGTGGGAACTGCAGGTGGTCAGCAGTCAGCACCTCTAAAAATCAGGCCATGGGCATGTCAGATTTGGCTTCATTTCTCATAAGAAAGAGTGTAAGAGGGAGGGGGAGAAACCATGTCCAAATTTTATGGTCATATAGTCTGAACGCTCAATAACACACTTGTGACCTGATGGGAAAACAGTAAATCCATTGGATCCACTAATACTTCTAGGTCTTTTATTCCCACAGACAAAATATGATGAACATATCAGAACCAAGAAATCTTGTATCTTGGGATCAATAGAGTGCTTCCCCATGACAAAATTTCTCATGAGAAGTTACACTTTGTTTTTCAGAACGTGTTCCAGAGAATGGTATATCAAGTTGACCATGTATGTGCCCAGATGTCCCCCACAGTTTCTATTAGCCACAGTAAGTATGTTTTTACAACATATTTTCATTTACAGAACTACTTGGTGGCAACAAATAATTACGTTTTGTGACCCCCATTTCCCCTGGTATTGGGAGTTAGTGATTTCTTTTATTGTTGTTTGTCCACATCTTTGTCTCCACAAGAAGCTATATTTTAAGGGATGAGACTATGCAGCTTCTTAGTGATACGGGATCACTAATATCGTATGCCAATTTGTGTTTTCATCTTCTTCTTTCTTGAGCTAGACTTTACTTCAAGAAGAGTGATGATCAGTTCTTGGGTATGCATTATTATGTAATGATATTTATGAAAGCTGATATTGACTTACCTCTTCTATGAAATCTCTTGTCTCTTTCTAATCCTCCCAAACTCAATGACACAAAGCTCCAGGGTGCACTTTTGAGATACTGTTTTGACAATACCCTTTAGATGTCTTTACAGAATTGACAAAGCCATAAGCAAGTTGCTAGGAAAAGTTTGTACAATGTTCTCCACCCGATAGTTATGAGCTAATGTATATAGTTGGAGCCCAAGGAGAAACCCACTACAGACAGCCAAGCAGCTAACATTTGGGTTGGACTATCCCAGGGATCCTAATTGTGTCATACATCCACATGCACAATGCAAGGAAAATAAAACCAAAGCACTTTAGTCAAGAAAATGGTTTTCTAAGTTAAGAAACTGATTCAAAACAAAGAACAAGGGAAGAAAAAATGGCAAGACACACAATGATTTTAACAAAATCAGTTTACAGCACTTGTTCATGGAGACTCTTGGTGGGTACTTTTCCCCTTCTCTTCTCCACAGGCCTTTGGGAAAGAGCAATTGTGATAAAGAAGATTCAGACTGATGAGCAAACAGAAAAGTGGAGACTTGTCATCTTTCTTCTGGGGACAGTCTGATTTAGTTAGGTTTCAGAATGCCTTGTAACTTTCATTCCACCTCCTCTCGGATATGAGCAACTGCAGTAGGGTAGGGTTGTGGGGCTTATCGACTTGGTGGTTGCCTGAATAGTCACCTGACTATTCTATTTAGTGTCTTGCTTACCGACAGTCTGCATTTATGAGTCCATATTATGGAAATCATGGACCGCAATAATACGTAGCATCCTTGCCTCAGTGGCAGGAAAAGTTTTGCCAGTTTGTTCCCCTCTCATCTCTGTCTGCAGTTACCCTTCCTTGCTCTAGAATAAGAAGGTCAGCCAGACCCACACAATTAGAGGAGATTGTATAAGGTTGACCTTGTACCCTGTCAAATCCTTTCATGTGTGGGCAGTCTTTATCAGTAGCAGCATAGAAAACAGAGTGAGAGATGTGCTTATAGGTGTGAGAATGAGATTGTTAAGAATTTTTTTCCTCACTCTCCACAAACTAAGATAGTACCTCTGCCACTTGGGTGAACTTAGGTTATTCCCACTCATATCTAGCAGCCCATGGTTTCTTCCTTTATCTTGACTTCTGCTATTTTCGTTCTGTGATGTCTCTGCATTTGCACTATTGGGAGTGGATTGTGTGTGGATCACTAACTTTTGGACAGGTCAGCTATCTCAGCCTGAGCACCACTAGAAGGATACTAATAAGAGGAAACTAATACATCAAAAACAATTCTCCCTTTTTCACTCCATACCCCTTTCCCAGGCACACTGCTTTCTTCTGCTCTTGTTGTTGCTGCCCTTTCTCGCTCTGCGTTTATACTATGGTTTCTGTAGATGGTACTTTACCAAGAAGAGATGAAGATTGACATTTTAGGTCTGCTGGTCCTGCCTGAACAAGTCAGAGTGGAGCCTGCAGTTCAAAAGGGGCAATGCAGAAAGAGATAATGGACATTACAAAATGTGCAAAATTGTTTCTGATTTTTTAAAAAAACCCACGGTCACCGTTGGAAGAAAAGTGAAGTCGCTGCAGGGAATGTACCTATGGAATTTGAAAATGGCTCTTTGAATGTCCAATCTGATCCCTGGGGTGTTCTGGGGCCTCCAGTGCAATTAAGAAGCAGTCATTGATCACTGGCTGTTGCTGAAGTTTGGCCTAGGAAGACAAGGAAGACCTAGGATATATCTAGTGCATCTGTTGATTCTTTGACTGAAGCTGAGGTGCAGAAACCTTGTAATAACTGAGCCTGTGGAGGTAGAAGCAGCTTCATTTTGCACGGCAGGATCACATGGAGTGCTGAGAACAGAAATTTGGGGGTGGGGTAGGGTGATCAGATGTCCCAATTTTACAGGACAGTCCTGATATTCAGGGATTTTTCTTATATAGGTGCCTATTCCCTCCCCCCCCCCCCCCCCCCCAGTCCTGATTTTTCATACTTGCTATCTGGTTACCCTAGGGTGGGGGTTGCTTCAGTATTTTTTCATATGGCTGGGAAATGTCTAAGACCATGCCAATATACCTCCCACACACACTTCTATCAACCTGCAAGGAGTTCTTGTAAACACTTCACATTTGCTTCAGTTTATAGAAAAAGGACTGTGCAATGCAACCCAAGTCCCGGTTTTTCATGAAATCTGTAGGGAAAAATATCTACAACTAAATCACATGAGTTTCACATAAAATGATAGGTATGTGGAGGCCATTAGGACAGGTTTGCCTGGGAGCTAAGTAATAAACCAAGCTTCTGTCTCCAGAGACCTCCAATATCCCTGGAAAACTGGAACTGCAACCTGTATTGAAAAAAAAATGAGACTTTCATTCTACTTTCACTATAGAGGGAATTTCACTCTCCCCAAGTTCACTATAAATGGCCAATTCCATACCCCTAAAATAGTCAAGACTACCAGTGAAGTCAGTGGAATTTCAATGGGAATTTTGTCTGCCTGGGGATATTGGACTGGTGTCTTTGTGAGTTCCCCTTTATTGTATAGATGGTGGAACCTGATACACCATTGCTCATAAAATCCTTTGCTTATCATATATTATCCATGCTGGTTGCATTTATTAATTTATCACCATAAATATGGGTTGGCCACATCACTCTCAATTGGAGAGCTGCACATGTCTTAGTTGCGTTGGCACAAGAGTCTCTGGGGACCGAATTTGGCCTGCAGAATCTTTATTACCAGCGATGATCCATGAAAAGGAAACAGCCCATTTGGACTCTCAGAGCCCAGGCTGTGTTTACAGGGCTGTCAGTTAGAAAAACTATCCTTTTACTTGTATAAAATTAGCAAATCGATTTGGAATCAGTCAGCTACAGTCAACATGGAACCCCACAATAATATTTCTACGGTCATTGTACTTTAGGGAGCTGCCAGGGCAAGAAGCAAGTGTTGTGTCCACTGGAAACCTGAGACTCTCCTCTTTCCACTGGGATAAAGCTCCCACTTTTAGACCTGATGGATTACAAGTTACTGGACCTTAAAGCTATCACTGGTCCAGCAACCAATATTGTCCATTCTGCAGCCCGGATCACTGAGATTTTGGAGAAATTAGTAAAAATTTATCTGGCAGAATGTTGTGAACAAATTAAAGGAGTGGCAGTTTGAAGCTGCTCAGATGTTTGAAGTAGTCTTAGTGGAAATAGAAGTTCTCAAAGTGCGGCCAAGGACCACTAGTTGTCTACATAACTTTTGCTGGTGGTCCAAAGAGAGCAAGCTGCTTACATGATACTGGATCTATGTAGACAGTTTTGGCTCCATCAACTTTTCCAAATAAGCTATTGCTGAAGTTGCCACAAGAATGTTCAGAAATTGCAAATGGGAGGAGAGGTGGTTGTGACTGGAAGGGGAGGTGGATGATAAGACACTCTTTCCACACCAAGTTCCACACTGTGGAGAAGTTTCCAGACTCTCGGTTAGTGGAGAGGATGCAAGGGAAGCAGACAAATGTGCATGATAAAGTAATAGCTTTGTTGTTTGTCATGTGGATAACACCACTATATAAATAGTGTGGATTTATGTTGGAAAGATTAAACAGATACGGAGATCTTGTGCATACAAAACATGCAGGTAACATTTTTGGAAGCCAGATTTGAAAATTAGGTCTGGAGTTTTATTTTTATTATAAAGGCCAAGTCTTCATCAACTATTCATTTAAAAGGGCTTCACTTTATTATGGAATATATTTTTTGTTTGGTTCACAGAAAGTGTATTCTCGTAATAGATTTGTTTCTTTAAGCGGAATTAATATAAATGAGTCCTGTTCTACAAAGGTTTCATTTAGATATGTTGTATTTCTTATTCCTCTTTATATGTAAAGTACTTGTTTGAAATTGTTTTAATGTAAGTGCTATACACCATCACCCTCTATGTAGATAAAGTATGGGCTAGTCATTCCATGAATGAAACTTTTATATGGCATCTCAATTGTCTTTTCTTTTTATGAAATAATACCTATATCCTCCATTAAGTTCTAGGGCCAGCTGTTAGTTGCAGCTCTGGTTATTAACGAGTTAACAGGAATCACTGCCCATTTCTTCTTAGAGGACCTGATCCAAAGCCTACTGAAGTCAAAGGAAAGACTCATGTATTATAGGATAACAATCCTATACTTACATTGTTAATGTTTCTTCATGTCATCAGAAATGAAACAAGAAGTTGGGGTAGCTATGGCTGTTGTATGTATAGACAGTGTAGCTTGGTGGCTAGACCAGGAAACCTGGGTTCTATTCTTGGCTCTGCTGCTAGGTGATCTTCAGCAAGTCACTAGACCTCTCTCAACTTCAGTTTCCCTATCTGTAAAATGGGGATAATGATGCTTACCTCCTTTGTAAAGTGCTTTGAGATCTATGAATGAAAGGCACTATGTAAGAACTAGATATTATCATCATTATGGATGTTTGGAGCCAGAGTGCAGGGAATTGTTATACTGTAGTCTTTATTGAAACCAGGATCCTGATAGGCTATGTCTACACTAGAAGCAACTTGCCCGTATAGCTATATTGATATGCTATACCTGCAAAGGGCTTGTAGTGTGGACGCAGCAAAACTGAACTTTCGTCAGCAGACTTTATTCCAGCCCTGAACTCCTTACCCCAAGTGGAAAAAAAACCCAAACCCCCCACAATTTTTCTAGTAGAGCGGCATCTATGCTTGGGACTTCTGCCAATATAACTCTGTCAGTCAGGGATCACACCTCTTCACGCTCCTGACCAACAGAGCTATATTGGCACAGGTTTGTAGTACTCAATCACAGTGGTGTTACCATAGTGTTGTGAGTCAGTCATTGGACTATGTTCTGGTTTGTTGAGATCATTCCACTTCATTATGACTACATAAGTGGCATTTGCAAGTACATTCTTCACTTTGTGTTACTGACCCATATTTTTGTTTTCAAACAGCACTGTTTCCATGCAGTATTTCAAAGACTAAACTCTAGTCACCTCTGACACGGTTTCTATTTAAAACCATGCACATTTTTATGTAGGGTTATGTTATTCCCCAGTGGCTGTACTGGCAAAGTGCAGTATGTTTAAATTTCTCAACATAGACTGTGGAAGGATCCTCCTGAATATTTTCTGTAAGGCTGCCTGGAAAAATGGGGGGAGGACCTCTAAAAATTGCTTTTAATTTTTCATCAAAATTTCAAAATCTTAGAAATTTGCTGACCCTCTGTAATTTTCTGCATTCTAGGGCATTTTCAGCCTGCTGAGGGGGAACTGGCATGTTTTTCCAGCGTGCCCGCATTCAGTAGCAACGCAGTTACTGTGTCACCATGATGAAATGTTGCAATAGGAATGAATTGTGAACAATTGGGATATTATGCACTAGTCAGATGTTTAACTGTGTCAGGGAACAGATAAGCCTGGTGGAAACATTTTGAATTTCAAAATTTTTCTATGAAAAACAAAACATTTTATGAGAAATTAGCCTCATTTTCTAACCAGCTCTAGTGACAGATGATATCGGGGGATGGGGGGGGGAGCATTGCAGCTGAATTACCTGTGCTATGAATGGGAGGGAGCATCTGCCAGGCCATTATTTATAAGAAACCCTTGACTCTGGAATTCACTTCTCGCCATCCCTTGATCTACCAGAACCTAGATTTTTTTAACCTTCTTATCTTGCTACACCAGCCTTTTCTCCCCTTCGACATTTTCAGGGGGACTGATTGCTCAGAGCATTGGCGAGCGTAGCTACTTAGCCCCATTCTGCTATTGGTTCCAACAGTACGAGCAGACGCCTGTGCCCGCGTAGGGCCTCATTGACTTCCAAGGGGCACTGCACTGGCTCACGCAGATCTGAGCTATCCACACTGACTAGCTGGTAATGACTTACAGTGAGATAGCCTCTTTCCTCCCCCATCATTCCAAAGGGCGTTACAAACTCATTGACAAGACCTGAGTATAGGAATTGCTTCACTCACCCCTGAAATGCAGCTCCCTCTGGGGTGAAATGCTGCAGCTGTTTAACAGATCGTAGCTGTTCAACTGGACAGTTTAGGACAGGAAGTGAAGAATGACATGTCCATTTACACTGCTGTATGGGATGGGTGGCGTGGAATACCACTAATGGCCCAGGGGACTGAAATCTCTATTGTTATGCATTGGTTCTGCTGCTGGTACTTCAGTAAGGCAATTCATTTAAGCAGCCTTGGTGGTAGGCAGATTGGAGTCCCTGAGATGCCAAGTAAAACAACTTTTTCCTGGAGGGATGATTCATGGATGGAAAAGTCTAGTGAGGGGGGTGGGAAAGTCCATTTCTGGACCTTTTGGTCTGTTGAATTGTTCTATTTGTAACTTTTCCTGCCAAACCTGTAGCACAGGACCGATGATTGATAGATGCAGTTGAATTAATTAATACAAATATTGGTCCAGATCATACTGCTGTGCAGTAATACTCACATGGCAGCAGGAAGCACTGCCAGATTCTTCTTGAATCCTCACAGGGTTTCCTCTGCATTTCTCCATTGCGGGGGCGGGGGGATGGGGTTCGCTGACTTACGGGAAGCGCAAGGGAGCAGATCCACAAATTCTGTGGCTCTCCCAAGATTCATGTGGGCTGCGTGGACTACAAGGGGACACAGAAGCCCTGTTCCTCTGCAGCAGCTCTGGTGGCCTCTGCCCCTGGCAACCTGAGTCCACTGTCAGTAACTCTCTTGACCATGCCTTCCCTCAGAAGCATCTTTGGGGGGAGTTCCAGCATGGAGGGGCTCCCAAAGAGTGTGAATATATTTGTGAATCTCCTGCTCATTTGTGGAGTACCCTCTTCCCAAACATGGATCCCCAGGCCTGGAAAACCCTCCTCTCAGGGGCATAGCAAGGCTCCAGAAGGCCCTGGTGCAATAATATGATAAGGGACCCCTTCCCAGTTCCAAAATTTTGCTTTCCTTTACTACCTTGGAAAATCAGAAGATAGCGTTTATGTATTTATGGGTAAGACGGTTATGTGCAGGCTCTCCAAAAGGCCCTACGTACACCTTTATACAAAATGCTCACTGGCAGCGATGTAGTGCTACATCTTGTAGTGCAGAAGTCCTGCAGAAATGATCTCCAGCTAGCAATTCTGTCACATGTGAGATAGTCTCTAAAATCTATTGTATGTGATGTCATCAAAAGATAAAGCACCTATACTCAAAACTTAACTTTTTACAAGTAAATTTTATCTAACTGAAAATCTGCACAACAGCAATTATAAGACTTCACCCATTAGTAATAAATACACACATCATATCACCATAAATCCCAAGTAACAGCTTTTATATGCCAACTTTCAACTAAGTAGCAAATCCGCTTTGTGCTCAAATTGCAAGTTTTGCTCCATGGGTAAAATTGTGGGTTCAGGTTTAAAGATTTGGGCCTTGATTCTCCATTGCATTATTCCCCCTTGAAAGCAGTGTAACCCTGGAACTAAGAACGGGGTTACACTGCTTTCAAGGGGGAATAATGCAATGGAGAATCAAGGCCCAAATCTTTAAACCTGAACCCACAATTTTACCCATGGAGCAAAACTTGCAATTTGAGCACAAAGAGGATTTGTCTTGCATTCACAAATCATGTGGTGGGGCACCAAATGCAAACAAGTGTTGTCATAAATATACAAAGCACTCTTGAAAATGTGGTGTCCGAGTCACAGGAGCAGAATACAAGGATCCATACTGCCATATAATAAACAAACGAACAAAAACCCACTAGTCTATTAAAACTACTCCCTCGGCACTTTTTCAAATATCATGATATCTAGTCCATTTTATATTGCTATCTAAATCAAGCACTTATGGTATGTCTGCTTCCGTACCATAGAAATGTTAACTGACCTAGATAAAAAGCCAGCCATCACCACCGGCTGGAACATCTTCCAAGTATCTCTAAGATACACTATTCAGATAGGGTTTGATCCTACCCCATATGGGGCAAGATTCACTACCAAGCCCCAGCTATCTTTGGGCCACTCCATAAACCCAGTTAACTGGCTGATCAGGCCAGGTTGATGGTGGTTTTCCATTGTCAGAATGTTCCCTGGAGCTAGAGTACACCAGTGAACGTAGCCTTGTTCGGAGACCACATTCTAACAGAGTAAGGAGACCGATCCTGATTGAGGGCTGCTCCTTATCTGTCCCCTGCAACCCTCCCCTGGCCGCCGCCTCCTTCTTCACTTCATGGGGCCGGGAACCTTTAACCATCTGCCCTCCGCAAACCTCCCCCAGCCTCCTCATCCTCCCCCCCATGGGGGTGGGGCCTCCTGTCCACACCTGCAAATGTTCCCCTGGCGTTGCTGAATTCAACCACAACAGGACCCAGGAACCCCCATCCAGCCCCCTGCCCTTTGCACCCCGCCTGCATGCTGCACCCCCAGCCCACATACCCCGCCTGGGCCCCCATCCTGCCCAGATGAGCTCCTCCCTGTTGGAGCAACGGCCATAGTGTGAGTCCATGGTGGCAGCCAGGAGCTGCCCAGATAGCAGGGCCCTTGGCGGCTGGACATAGGCGCCGACTCCGTGGGTGCTCCAGGGCTGGAGCACCCACGGGGAAAAATTGGTGGGTGCAGAGCACCCACCGACAGCTCCCCGCCATTCCCGGGGCCCGCGCCCAGCTCCCCGCCAGTCCCGGGACCCACGGCAAGCTTACCTCAGCACCGGGAGACGTTGCGGGGCCCCGCCCCCGACGCTGGGCAACGTTGCATCGGCGTTGGGGGCGGGGCCCCGCAATGTCACCCGGCGTCGGGGGCGGGGCCCCGCATCAGCCCCCACTGGTGCCACCGGAAGTCGGCGCCTATGCGGCTGGGCATTGCCATGGCAGGACTGGCAGGACTGGCGGTGTCACCAGGAGCAGGCCCTAGCTGCTCAGAACCTGAGTCACAGCCGCAGTCTTACCCAGGTTGGGGAGCTGCTGAGTTGTGGGCAGCCAGCATGGGGACACTTCCTGCTCCTTGGAGCCCCATCTGCCTAGACTGTGGCATAACTACAATGGTGCCCAAGGTAGAGAGGTCTCTGCTGGTTGGGTCCCCATATCCTCTTGGGCCCTGGTGTCACTGCACCACTTGCACTCCATTGTAGCTATGCACTGCCTCCTCAGGGGGTTGGGGGAGGAGAGATCTGCAGGAGGCAGATCATGAGAAGATGATCTGTCCCATTGTATTAATAAAAAAAATCCCATGTAGCCCATGAAACAATATCTAGGAACCGGCAGATGGGAACTGTTGAAATAAGTGTTTGCTATGGATGAATTCTATTCCTTCCTGTGCATCATGATCAGAATTGTTTACTACATTCCAGTGATAGGGCCAATCAGTAAGAGCTGTACAAACCCACTGAAAGCAAGGGCGCTGCTCAAGTCTGACCAAGGGCATGATGTGGCCTGCAAAAGCTTTATCATTAGTAATAAATAAGAAAGAAAAAACCCAGCTTGACTCTCAGCCCAGGCTGAATTTCCAGGGCTGATACCTGGGAGGAAAAAACTTTGTGCACAGAAACTGAACACACTGGATAAAGAACAATAGAGACACCTAACCAAGCAACCCCACAATGCTATTTTTATCATCCCGTTTCAAAGTAGAGCTTCATTTTCTGTAAATGGACAAGACTGATAATTGTGGAGATTAAAGTCCTCATAACCCCCCAAAATTACAGCACGAGCAGCAAGTTCCCCCTTTGCTTTTACCGTCTTCTGCAGGGATCACACCTATGCAGCAATAGTAATATTACATTCTGACACCCAGGAGCATAGCCGGGGGGGGAGCAGGGGGAGCGGCCGCTCCTCCTGTGAGCAGAAGCGGCGGAAGCGACGCCTTTTTTTAGCAGCACTAAAAAATGGCGCCGCTTCTTTTTAAGCGCCGCTTCTTGCACTCCCCCGGCGACGCTCCGGGTCTTCGGTGGCAATTCGGCGGCAGGTGCCACCGAAGACCCAGAGTGAGTGAGGACCCGCCGCCGAAGTGCCGCCGAAGACCCGGAGCGCCGCCGGGTGAGTACAGGGGGAGGCGCCTTTTTATAGCGCCGCTCCCCCTGCGCTCCGGACCTGGCTGCGCTACTGCTGACACCTAGTACTTATACAGTGCTCTCCATCAGTAGATCTCAAAGTCTTGTACAAAGTTAGTCAGTGTCGTTATCCTCACAGTTACAGAACTGGAAACTGTGGCCCAAGGCGGTGAAGTGATTTGCACAAGGTCACCCAACAGGCCAGCAGTTGACCATGGTCTCCTGAGTGCTTTATCCAATAGGTCACATTGCTTCTTATAACATACAGTCACTGCCCTTTCTGCTGAGAATGCCAAGAATGGTGCCAATGAGTGACAATGAGGAATGTGATTTTGTAATGTGGATGCCTGTCCCCTAATAACTATACAGAGACCAAAAAGCAAATTTCACCTAAGCTACCAAACACCTGCCAGTAAAGCTTGGAAAACATGTGATTAAACAAATGAAACAAAGTTCTTTTCCCTTCCTAATTTTCTAAATGTCCAGCCATTATGCATTTATTTAGAATGCATTGCCATGAAGTCATTGTGTATTCAGGTGGAATGTAAAGTGAACACCATAGGAGTTTGACAGTAATTCGGCATTAGTTAAGCATTCGTTGACAGATGTACAAAGCAAAACCATTATTTCTCCCATACATTCCGTCATGACTTTTTCCTCCTATTGTGGTTTTCATCCAATGAACTGCCTCTGAGCTCTATATAAAATGCTGAGATGAAAGCCTTAGCTTACAAGAAATGTTAACTATTGTATGACTATTATTGCAAAAAGGGTTTTCAATGATAATTAGAGGTGAGCAAGAGGGAAACAATTTTGTTTAGGTGGAAACGTTTTGCAAAACGTTAAGATTTTTCATTTAATCTGTGTTTCTCTTACCCAGATTTCACCAGCCTGAGTTTCAGGTATATACAAAATTTCAAATATAACATCTTGCCTGGATATACTAGGAGAAGTTGTACAGTTAGATGTATTGAAAAAAAATTCAGAATTCACAATTGTTTATCTGAATCCCGAATTTTATCCAAGTCAGAGTTTATTTGAATTTCAGCTCATGATATTGTGAAATCACCAGAACTCTCTGGAAAATGTTGCCTTTAATTAGCACATTAGTATGTACAGTACACACTGACCACAAACACTATCAATACTGAACTCATCAGGCATCTTGCACTGAAATAAGCAGGAGCTATAATTATATAAAGAATAGATCCATATTATTATTCTGTAGAGTAAACTTTTGAAAATATTAAACATAAAAACATTTTTAAAAAATCAATGCAAATTACAACTCCACATGAACTCAGATTGTGGTTACTTGGCACAAAACATGGAGGTAAATTGAGCAAATCATTAAATCTATATTAAGTACTTGTATGTCTCCATTTACCATAGTATCTCAGCACCTCGTAATTTTCAATGTATTTCTCCTCATAACATACATGTGAGATAGGGAAGTGCTAGTATCCCCATTTTACATTATCATTAGAACAGATCGAATATTTATATACCGGTATGGAAGGATTCGATTTTTATTGGTAAATGTCAGTAAACATCAATTTCACAACACACAAACTGACAAAAAATACTTCCATTGATAATAATCAAAGTTTACGGATAGGCAAAGTAAGAAAAACGCTGCTTGAGAACTTAGAGTTGGATTTCAGGATATTTACTGTGTATATTTTGATATGTGATGCTGACAATTTGTGTTTTAATGGTTAAAATGCTTTCACTTTTTGAATCTCAAAATCTACTCATTAAATAATTATTGTCCAGCCTCCCACAGTGTCTGACCATCCCCATAATTTCCCACAACTGTGAAATTTTAAACGGATAAAAATATTAAAAACATTGATATTGTCCATTTAAATTATTAAAAAAGAAAAAGAAAAATCTAATTCTGCCAAGCCTACTTAGATAGCACTTTACATCCTTAAATCTCAGAGCATTCTAGAAATGAGAAAACATTATTCTTCCCATTTTACAGACAGGAAAACCAAGGCACAGAGCAAGTAAATGATTTGCCCAAGCAAGCCAATGTCAGAGCCAGGAATAATGCCTATGGCCCCTGACTTTCTGCCCGGTGCCTTAACATATGACCCAGGTTGTCTCCATAAACTTTGTACTGGGTACAAGGAAAAGAATGTATACTTACTGTTGGACCTCAGCCTTGGTAGTATGCTAGGAAAAATAAATTGCACAGTTCATACCTAAATTCACCAGCAAGAAGACAAGTGGAACCAGATCCCCTGTGCTTCCATGAGAAACTACCGATAGACTTTACTTTCTGCGTTCATATTGGACTAGAAAATTTTAAGACTTCCAAGTCCTTATGATCCTACTGGAGTTTATTAAATGTTTCAACCATCTGAATAGGAAGGTTTGTTAAATTTCAGCAAGGTCAATCCCTCCTGGTGTTAATTTTTAGTGTTTTCCCCTATGTATTTTGCTGTGTTGTTTCAGTCATTTTTGAGGATACAGATGAACAGTGCTAGCAGTAAAGATATTTGGCTGTAATAAATCCTTTTGTTTTAGCTTTGTACAAAGGCTCATTGGAACAAGAAAATCAATTAGACAAAACTGGCCAGCACACCTAAGCAACAACAGTCTATTGAACAGTTAGTGCAAGGGTCATCCTGGCATTCCCATTCTTTGGGTGAGTGGAGATCAGGAGTATTTTGGCATTTAATGTTTGATTTCCAAGAGGATCAAACACAAACCATTTCTCTAGCAGTGAATAACGGAGCATTAATGCAGTTCTTAAAAAGGCCACAGATTTTGCCCACTAATCCAGAAAATAAGTGCCAATTAAGAGTGAAAAAGAGACAAGCCCTTGAATGGAATTTGTTCCAACTTGGGGTTTCCTGCAGTCACACACACACACACACACACACACACACACACACAACACAAAATGGAAGAAACTAAAACATAGGTTCATCTCCCATTGACCACACTTCCTAATGTCACACTAAATAGCCAACTCATTAGTATGCCAGTTGATCAATGTATTCTTAGGGCTTTTCTATACACAAAAGTTGAACTGCTTTAACTATACCAGTATAGTTACAGTATACCCTCCCCTAGTGTGGATGCATTTATATGGGTATAAAAGTACTTTATACTAGTAGAGCTATTTCCATATCAGAAAGGAAATAAGGTATACCACTATAACATACCTCTATACCAATATAACTGCATTCGCACTAGGGTTGTACTGGTATAACTAAATCAGTATATCCTATAATCATGGATAATACTTAACCACCTGTTAAGAGGGGCACTGAGTTTCCTTTAAATAAAAAGCCTTTCAAAAACTAAAATAAATAATGAAGCCCAGGAAGAAGAAAAGCTGATGAATGAGCAGCGGTTTGCTGAGACCCCAAAAATGCCTAATGTGTCCCCTAAACACTTTTTTTAAATGTAATTTTAAATTCAAATACAGAACTCAGGTTGGTGATTTTATTATATTTTTATCATATCCTGTAACTTTTGACTGTTGTGGTCAGACAAGTTCATTATTTCCTGTAAAATAGGGCTAACAGCAAATCTGTCTCTCCCTCCCCTCCTCTCCCCCTCGCAGGTATCACGTTGCTTTAACTACTTAGACACCAGCTAGCTTTTAATGACTGTCTGGAGTGTATTGCTTTCCTTTCCTATTTCATATCAAACTATCCTTTTTCACTTCCCTCCCACCTGTTAGATGCCCCTCTTAATAAATTATTAAATGCATTTATTTAGATCACAGAAGCAAGACAAAGAAATTAGATTAAATTGATCCATGGCAATTTGCTCTCAAGTCATTTCTCCATGAAATCCCTCCCATGTTTTATTCATGCAGACATCACTATCTAACTCTTATTGCCATAGTTCAGTAACATTTTCATTTTGCTCAATTTACAGTTACAACTGCAAGTTACACTTGGGATGGGTGTGAGTGTCTGTATATAGACACCACAATGGTCTGCATCTCAGTGATGCCTCAAATTGTCTAAGTGATGGTGTCTCCGCCAGGCAGATGCTTTGAAGCATAACAGACGGTGATTCTAGTAAGATCTAGCAGGCTTTGGTCTGAGGGAAAAAGGTTTCAGAGGGCAGTCTAAGAGAAGATACAGTGAGCTATAATGAAGAAGCTACTGCTCTTGAGGGAAGAAGTGCTGTGGGAGAAGTGGTCCCCACTGAATAAGAAGAAGTTTCAGACAGCTGTTAGTGCTAAAGGAGAGAACTAATAGTAGTCTCTACCATGACCACGGGGTCAGCTTGAAGGAAGATGTCGGCCATGACCAAATCCATTCAGACTCAGGTTCTTACTAAGGCTGCAAAGTGTCCCTAAAGAAAGGTTAAGCTTTTCAAAACTTAAAAAGTGATATTTTCTTTTTTCTCCGGCATTTTCATTAAAGCAGAAAAGACCAGACAGTTGGATTTTTTTTTCAGACTTTCCCAAAAAACAAATATCTCACTGAAGCAAATAAATGTTGACAAATCCAACTGTGTTAACCTTCAAGGGTATAGTGTGTGACAGCAGACTTCTGATAATGTTTGGATAGCTACATTCCACTGCAATGAGGGTGGTATAGCCAGCCTCAGAGTGCTGGTGTTCTAAAATGCAGACATGAAGAGAGATGCTAGCGGAATGCCCCCCCCCTTTTTTTTTAAATACAAACTTTGTTACACATTGAAGGCTTGGTTTGCAAACATTGGCATCAAAATTAGGCTACCAAATCCTGCAATTAGGCGCTGAAGTCAGCAAAATATCCAAAGAAGTGTCTAACTGCAGACACTACCCAACAAATAACTTGAACAATAGTATTTTACATACACAGATAGAAATCCTCTTATGAAAGATGCTATTTAAATGCTTTGCAACTATTCGTTAAGTCTGACCCATTCATAACCCCCTCTTTTTTAAGGTAACTATTCTAATTGTACAGAAGGGCAAAATGAGGCACGGGCAGTTGAAGTGTTTTGCTCAGGGTCACATGAGCCTGATCATCTCTGGTAAATTGCATTCCAGAAACTAACAGAGTGTAAAACACTCCATGTGGATCAGGCCTGTTTAGTTTAACATCATATCAGCTAGTTGTGGTTATTCCTAGGGCATAGTTAGACACAACCAGATAACATATTAAATAGGACAGTCCTTGTCTACACTGAGTGCTATGTTATGTTTTACACACTGCTAATTAGCATGTGTTCTAACATGTAATTTCCCAGTGTGGGCAAGACCACAAAGAGTTGGTATTAGGACTCCTACTCTGACCACAAGACAACACTTGACAATGGTCCACAATATGAAAAGTAGCCTGTTTTCCACTGTAGCCTTAATGACAACATATCAGTTATGAAATATGCACGTTTTTAATGCTTGCCATTTTGTTTATCTCACATCAGTAGCCCTGACATCCAAGGAGCTATTGTGAGAGTAAGACAGACAGGATATGTGCCTTGTTTTAACATTGCTTTCTAGTGGGATCACCTACGTTTTATCATCTCTGTCTTAGACTTATGATAGAACAGTATCTTTTAATTGCTTGAAATTTAGAGCATTGGCCTGAGGTTTTGTTTTTAATTTCTAGTGGCAATGGTGTAATGAAGTCGAGCTGGAATACAGTGGGTGACATTATTTCAGACAGCTAAGAATCCAGCTTGATACATTATTTTGATTTACAGTTTGGTCTCTAAGTACATTTGTAAATCAATACATCTCTGCTAAATTAGCACTTTTAGAGGCTAAACACGTGATAGTCCACTGCCCTCACCGCTGTATGTGCTCCTTTAGCAGCAAAATCAGTGCAGTGGGGGGCAGGACATAGGGAGACCGTGCAGGGGGTGGTCAAACCCTGAAAGTGGTCTCTGATCTGCTACACGCAGGGAATTTGGGAGGATAATGGGCTGGAGGATGTTTTGTTACAAAGCTCCCCTAGCCCATCCTCTCTAATGGGGGCTGTGAGTACCATGGAGGCTATGCCAGCCCTTAGGCCAGGGATTCTCAAACTGGGGGTCAGGACCCCTCAGGAGGTCACGAGGTTATTACATGGGGGGGTCACGAGCGGTCAGCCTCCACCCCAAACCCTGCTTTGCCTCCAGCATTTATAATGGTGTTAAATATATTTAAAAGTGTTTTTAATTGATAAGTGGGGGGTCACACTCAGAGGCTTGCTATGCGAAAGGGGTCACCAGTAGAAAAGTTTGAGAACCACTGCCTTAGGCTGTGGAAGAGGATTCCTTTCCCCATGGATCTCCCCAGACAAACTCATGGTTGGATTGGCAGAAGCATGCAATGACTGGTATTCACAGATGACAGAGCCATAACTGAATCACACAGGTCTACCCACGAGTGCTATTGGAAGGGCTAAGTCAGTGAGAAGGAGAGGAGAGAGCTGTAAAAGAAAGGGTATGGCAGGGCTGGCCCAAGTGAGTCCCCGGGGTTCAACAAAGATACATGCAGCTGCCCTCATCTTTCCTAGCTGTCCAGGTATTTACAAGGCCCTAGTCACCTTAGTGTGCGAGCACCAAGGTTTCCAGCAGAGCCATCTCTGCTTGGACCAAGGTGGATCATCCTCCTTGTGGAAGTCACCTGCCCATTAAAGAGGAAGGCAGATACAAGCTGTATGTAAATTAGGTGCAGCTTCTTGTGCCGATGTGGTGCTCACTCCTTTGGGCAAAGTTTGGGCATCCCTGTCATTTAGACTTAAACACCACCCCATCCCAGCATTTTCCCCCAGGCTTCACTGCACTGCATCAAGTAAACTCTTGAGATGTGACGGATGGTCATGTTGCCAGCCTTCTGCATTCGCATCCATATCAAATCATTGTTTCATTTTGCCACTTTAGAAACTTGTGATAAAACAATATTGTAAGTTGACTTTGCCACTAAAATGTGGTGGGTTGTTATAGGAAGGAGCCCTCGTGCCAGCTGAATTTTCCTCAACGAGGCAGATTCAGTGGGAAACAAATGCTCTAAAATTGTTAAAGCACTTGACAGACAGAAGCCTTTCAATAGCATTTGTTGGGAAAGTCTCTGATTCATAGGAGAACCCACAAAAATGAAAACTACATCTGCTACAGCTCAGCATGGCAAATTAATACAACTTGTGATTTCAACCTAGACGTCATCTTCAAATCAGCTTAAATTTTGCAATATCCAGTTGGATGGTACAAGCTCCATTTGCCTCTTTGAAGGCTTCATGCTATGTGGCTTAGGAGAAATCCTTAAGATGATAGGATTTCATTTGAAAGGCCTTGAATTTGTCCTAGTTGAGGGCTCAGCCTTTTCAGTTCCAGGCTGTTTGAGCTTGGCAATAAATGGTATTATCACTGAAAACATTCAAACAACATGAAAAATTGTTTCTTTTTCCACATTTTTAATTTTTTAAGAAAAACAAACAAAACCCAAACTCTTTGGGTTTGGGGGTTTTCAGAAACCCCAAAATGTTCAGTTTCCGTTCTTCTCTCCTTTTTCCTCCCTTTTTTCCTATTTCCATTTCCAGTGGCAAAATGGAAAAAGGAAATGGAGCGGGGAAGGGCAAGAAACTCTAAAACCTTACAAGGAAAACTATTTGTTTAATAAAAATGTTCATCTTGTGAGGGAAAAAATGTTTTGATGACAGTTTTTCTATCAGTGCTTTCAGCAAATTTTCCTTTGCATTTGATTGTCATAGACTCAGGGCCTTGTTTTTACAAAGGTTGTAGCTGCAAGACTCACCCCCAGAAAACGGCTTTTACAGATGTCATCGTTCTTCTATGAACACCATTTTCTTTTGGGAAATTTCAGCTTTTATCTCATGCTCTCTCTCTGCCCTATTTCCCCCAACCCTGGTTTTCAGATTGTTGCCTTTTAACTCTGTGGTTTTCCACCTGGTTTTACAGTTTCATTTGAAAAATCCCATGTTGTACAGACTTACTTTCCCCTTTGTATTCCTTCCATCTGCTCATTATTTCATAGTTTGAGAGAAAGAGCTGTTTATTGGTTAAGCACACTGTAGAGTACCAAATCCAGCACAAATATTGACACCAATGGAAAGACCAAGACAATTCCTGCCAGCTTCCCTCCCCCTCTCACCCGCCCCTTCCAAAAATCTTTAAGCCAGATATCCTAGTGTTATCCTTTCAGGGCCTGTGCCACTAAAATCGGTGACTTCAAAAGACTGGCTCCTCAAGCAGCAAAATTTGGATGCATTTTTTTTCCTCCTGGGACCTTCCATAAGATCAATCTCACCTGTAGTACCTTGGGGTATTCATATCACCTCTCCACAAAGACCACAGCCGGTTCTTGTCGTTTCTCCCTTCTATCTTTCTATTCCACCCGGCACTTCTCAACCTTCCTTCTTGGTTAACCTTCAAGGAATCACTTAAGTAACCCAGCGAATCACAATAATGGAAACTTTTGGCCAGAGCCCCAGACAAAGAGTAGGCAGGCAAAAACCACCACTGACAACACTGTCCAAAGGGTCAGCAGCATGGCACCTTCTCTGTTCCGATGGTTACTTTTACTTTGCTTATATACACATCATAGTCTCTCTCCAGCCAATAAGTTTAGTGAATATATTTGCTTTTTGGTCATTTCCTTTATTACTGCACTGTCTCTCATTTTCTTCTTCTAAAATAAAGGCGGCTGTGGGGGTTTATTAAACAAACACACTCTTCTCCATAGCCTCTTTCCCCCAACAATCCCAGCACCCAAGGCCAAAAAAAAAAAATCAAAAAAAAATCTGATGATTTAATTCCTGTGAATATATGGTTTGCTGCTTTATCTGTTTTTAAATGTTGACAATTTTGCCTGTATGGAACAAGTGTTTTCCTGTGCATTTAGAAAAGCAGACACATAAGAACCTAGTGATTTATTAATTTTAAAGTTGGACTACAAGAGCCTATCACATTTAAAAAAAAAACACAAAAAACCAAGATGATACAGATATAATGGTTTTCATTCTTAACTCACTCACATTGCTGTTTGTTAAATTGTCTTTTAGTAACACACCTCTGGAATTTGCATAACCCCACTTTCAAAAATTACCAGAAAATACATGTTAAAATACCGCCATTTTTTAGAAAATACAATTCTGCTTGGACAGTAACATCTATTCCAGGATTTTTACCAAAGTTAGACATTTTAGTTTAGTCCCCTCCATCCTCCCCCCCCCCCCCCCAAGTGTGTTGGCAAGATGAGTGGTATATTTTATTCTCTTTGTTAAGGTTGTCTGATCTTTGAAGCAACCCAAGCTATTCTCTTAATTCACAAAGAGACAACTGAGATCTCAGAGAAATGCAGCAAGATACAGAGAGAACTTATGACAGGTTTCCTGAAGTAGATACACCACAAAACTGCTAAAAGGCAGAGTCCGAGGCAGTTTGCAGAGGGGAAACACAGCCCAACTGAGCCCAGTTTGGCTGGGAGAAAGGGTAAGTTTATATCAGTACTATGAGCATCTTACTAGCCAAAATCTAACAGGAATAGAAAGGAACTGTTAGATGCAACTCTGATATCATTTTAAAACATTTAAGAGCTTTTTAAAAAACCTAAACCATAAAGATAAAATAGAGAAAGTCATATCACTAATAGGATTTTTTCCATTGTTCCATGAAATATTTTTCCTATGGCAGGGGAATAATAAAATAATCGTTTTTATACTGAAATGTTATCATTTCCGCATTACCACGCTGTTTAGTGCGCTCAACAAGACTGTAATATCATTCTTCCTCGCACACAGGTAAATGATAACTGTCCATATTTTAGTCAATGGATGCCCCCTTCTGGCAGAAAGCAAGTCTTTCTGTAAGCAGAAAGTGTGTGAGGAGGGGCACTTTAATGCACTCTCACTTGAGTGACTGTGATAGTGTAATTCACAAAAGAGTTGTGGCTAAGTTGCTCCTTAGTTTATAGAAATAAAAAGTAAACAGCTATATATGCAGAGTTCTGAAAACAGGAAAAGCCAGAAGATATACTGCCTAGTATGTAACTATACCTTACATAATAAATGTCTATGTACATTCAGAAATGCTATTTCTAACTTTTTTCCAGGGGAGTTTTGTTTAATAGCAAGACCACCCTGTTTCATTCTTATTGCCCACATTTAACTTTTGCATTGGATCTCTCTGTGTGTGGACAGATGAAGTCTAAAAGGTATTTGATCCATCTTTTCCCCTCTAAATCACTGCAACATTCTGTCTTTTCTCCCCAAAGCAGAAATGGCAGAAAAACCGTCTTTTCCTGTGTACATCAAGAACTCCTGGGCCCCAGTCCGGTGCTTCAGCTACTGGCCCACTCTTCTCTCTTTAAATAACTAAATGAAAAGGGGGTGGGGGAAGGGGAAGGGGCTAGAGGAAGGGACCTTTTGCTTAGTTTGGTTCAGTTCCTTTCTTGCATCTGCCTTGTTCTAAGGATCATTTTACCTGAGATGAACTGGCTGGAAAATGGAGTTTAAGCGACCAAAAACTTCACTTTTTTCGCCAAAAACATTTTGGTTGTCAAGCTTTTGATGAAAAGTCAAAATTCTCCATGGAAGACAGACACTTTCTGTGAAAATTTCAACTTTCCCTCGAAAACCTGATTTTTCATTAAAAAAAACCTGTTTTAATGAAAATTGTTGACCAGCCCAGTTGCTAAGGAAAGAGCACAGCAGCCTCTCCCTAATTACCAGAGCTGCCATGCCCTGACAACTGCTGGTGTTGGGCACGGGCTTCATCTGGAGCAAATTCTGAGACTCACAGGTGTGACCATCAGGAATACACAGGACCTGAGGTAAGAAGGGGATCACTGCTGTGTAAAAGACTGAAACAGATGCATCCTGTCCTGCTTGGAACTCCAGAAAGAAGGCCAAGGAGAGGAAAGCTCCCATGCAGCCTCAGGAGTGGAGATCATAGTCTAGGATTCTGCTTGTGCCTTTAAAGTATAAAGCGACACTCTCTATTTTATTGGTTTTGTTTATGTGAACTCTAAAGGCAAAACAACACTTGTGCACTTGTATGCGTCTTCACGGTATATAAAAACCCTACAGTTTTAAAGCAATTCTGTTTCATTTTTGTCTTGTCTGGAAACACCTTAGACATGTCAGGTCTTGGCTTCCCTTCCTGGTGTTTGCTGGGGGGAGTCCTTGGGAAGGCTAGAGAACTGGAGCGGGATCTTTCGCCTTCCCCAGATGAAAGAGCACAGGGGTTTCAAACAACTTCCACTTCTATCTCCCTTTCCAAACCGCCTTTCATGAATATTTTGTACATTGAGTCTTCTTTGGCAAATATAGCGGCTGGCCTGGTAAAACTGAATTACCCTGAACCATCTTAACACTGCAACCACTGTTCCAGCCCAGCACAGACACTGTAGGTGCAAATGCATTTTACTCTTCTTCATACATTTTCTGTCCCTGGGCACATGCCAGGCTCATCATTCACATACACAACATTTCTGCATTCCAGAAAGTGGCAATATAAACACAAGCTGGATATTTTAGGATAGGAAGCAGTGTGGGGCTGTCACAATATATATCTATATTTTTAAATACTGGCAGCCCTTCAGGAATAACGGAGCCAAATCAGTTCTTCTCTCAGAAGTTTCCTGGTATCTCTGATCGCTAAAAAGCATTTACCATCTTGCCACTGTTTGGGCTTTTTTAACTGTTATGTGAAAACACAACCAGATGCGCTTAGTCAATGGGTGTTTATCTGCAGGAGTAGGACTGTGGGATTGTGCAAAGTGTTTCCCAGATTAGGATAGCTCAGAGATCCTCATCCTCCCATTCTCCGTTTCTGTTTCTTCTGCTTGCAACACGGTTCTCTTTGTTACTGGAACCTTGATCTGCAGAGAAGTTTTTCACTTTGTCCATTATTTACCTGTGGTCAGGGATTCCATTTGTGTCCAGACTTTGGAAGATGCAGAAATGAAGAGAGACAATGTCCATTTTTTGCACTCTCTTCCCTTCTCTCCTGTTCTGCACCCACTGAGTAATTCTATTACTGTTTAATGGTGACTGCACCACTTGCCATGATTATCCAGGTTTCCATAGGATGCATGTCAAAAACCTTTTTAAAATATCCTCCAACTCCAAATGGGAATGGAGATCGAGACCGTTACAAATACGGAGGGGAAAATCAGTCCCCAGATGCAAAATATCTTCAGTGCCTTTAAATAAGATTTTTTTACACATATGTAGCACAGCATCCTCACAAAGAAAGGGGCAAGTACTGGTCCTCCTCTAGCAGGTTGGAGGAAGGAGAGGGAATTTTTTGAAAAGTAATGGTGCACTGGGGAGGTTAGTTTTTATTCTGCAGAGTGGAAACATTTTCCTCCATTTCCTGTTGGGTCACTGCACTTAGGACTGAGAAAACAAGGAGCCATCTTAAGTAGTCAGTAATGAGCTCACTATTCAGTGCCAGGTTTTGGTTCTGCCAAATCTTAAATAAAGAAAAAGCCACTGTTTTTCCATCATTTGACCTCTGCTTCTTCAGCTATTCTTGAAAGAAGCTAGAGCCTAATCAAAGTGGCCATCCTCCCCCTCCCCAGGGAAACCCTGCTATAAGCCTATTACTACACATTAGAAGAGGAGCAGACCATTGGCAAGTGCTAACCTGGTACTCTTCTAGGGCTTCCAAATAATGGTTCATTTTATTATAGAAAAACTAGTTCTAAGGAAGGACTTTTGGCACTAAATGATCTCTGGCCTTGGATTAGAGTGATCCCTACAGAGGCAAGGAACCAGGATGTTCAAAAACATGCAGTCATGCAATGAAATAGGTGCACCTGTGTGGCACAGGATTGCTAGAGAGAGTTGTCCAGTGCCCTTCAAAGGTCAAGGCCTCAGTCCAACTAAGCCAATAAGCTTTAAATAAAACATTCAGGGGGTAACAGTCTTTCAGTCTCCCAAATACGTGGATGGCAATAGAAGACTCAGTAAATTCCTTCTTCACAGCTCAAGTGGAAACTATGACTTGCCAGTCAGTTTGCTTTGGGAGAACTGAAGACAGTGAGTGAAATCCTGGCTCTGTTAAACTCAATGGTAAAACTTCCATAGACTTCAATAGGGGCATGATTTCACCCAACGTCTCACCTCATCAACTACAACTAGACACCTTCCAGCCCGAATGGCAAGTGATACTTTGTACAGTGGGCTGTGGTGGGTTGGGAGTGCATTTGGTAAGCTAGCAAAATTCATGTGATGAATCAGCAATATCGTTAAATGGCCCAATAAAGATGACACTACACCAGGACACTGCTTCAGCTACAAAGACAAGAATACAGTGAATTAGCTGTGGAGTTGCATTAACACCAGAACACAGTTTGGCCCACTCCAAGAGACAGCCACAGGGAAAGGAGAGGGCTACCTCTAGTGTGTACTCTTTTACTGTGTGACAGAATATAGCTGGAATCGGTTCCTAGTTTTAACGGTGTGGTAGTGATTGTGTTGGAGAGGAAGTTAAGGTTTAAGATTATTTTCAATGGAGGAAGGGAACAAAAAAGTTACATTTTGTTACAGGTATTAACTAGAAGCACTTTGCAAAGTAACCACTGATGGGGAAGTCCATGAACCTATTAAATTAATTTTCACATCAACTCCTCTTACTTGAGACCCAGCCAGGCAGGAGTTGTGTTGCGGAAGCTTTTTCTGTCATACGCCCTGAATTATGTAACTTGTCACAAAATTTGACATTTATTTCTGGGTAATATTAGACGTACTACTAACTCAACAAAAACGAAGGGCTAACAATACTTCAACGCTGTAAGCTATTCTGTAACCTTTGAGGAGAGAATCTGAATGTTTTCAGTGAAAAGTTAAGGCTGAAACCTCACCTTTTCCTATTAGAAACAGTGATTTATTTGCTCTTGTAATTTCAGTTCAGCTCATGAGGGGAAGTAGGGCAGATGAACTTCCATCATACACATTCTCATTCCTAAACTGATGTGTCACATTCACCTCCCTTACCAGTGCCGAACGCATTTTTAAATCACATCTGGCATTGTCCCTTTTAAAAGTCAGTTTACTAGCAAAGTCATCAACAGAAAAGACACGTAGAGTAGGAAAAGTTACTTACTCGTCCCATAATTGTCTTGTACTGTACTACACTTAAGAATTGCCATTGAGCAAATAAAAAATGGATTGCTACAGTTGTTGCTGTCAAGCATGTTACTCTGACAGGTTAAAAGGAACAGAAACTGTCAAGAAATCTATAAAAAAATGAAATTGTGACAGTTACATTTGCTCATAATTGGGAGCTGAAGCTTTTAAATTATGTAAAAGTGCATCTTTTAACAGTTTTAACATTAAGCAGCAGCTCTAAAGGCTAATTTCAATAAAGTTCAATAACTGGGTATGAATGTCTCAGTTCGTCTCAGTTCAGCTCCAATATCTTCACAATTTTGTTACATTTGACAAGAGTTAAAGCAACACACTAACCTATGAACTATTCCATTAGCAATGCACATCATACAATGATTTTGAAATCCAAATAGAAAGTCATTGTACATAGGGCTGGTTGTGCCACCTATTGTTTAGGTTGTCTGACACTTCACAGAATAAGACTATTTTTTAAGTTGCTTATAACTTCGCCAGACTTTAACTGTTTGGACTGAAATTTTGCGTGCTGGGTGTTTGCTTCAGGCCGGACTTTTCTGAGCAAATGTTAGCCAGAATGGTTCAGCCATTTCCAAGAACAAAACTAGGAAAAAACATCATTTTGCCCATGTTAAAAAATATAACATGGTAACCCTTTCTTTGAACAGCTCTACTGCCTGCACGCTTTAGAGCAGGGATTTGAAATTTGGAAGGAGGATGACGTTTGCATCAAGGCTGTTACGTTTTGTCATCCCCATGACAATCCGCCCAAATTTGGCGAAGTTATAAGCCTCTGAAAAAAACTCATAATTCGCACATGCTACGTAGGTACTTGATTTTAACAGCTTAAATCTCTGAAGTGTCTCTCCTGGGTATGCTCAAGCCTCTCATATCTCCTAGTGCTGACGAGCCTATACATGCACCATCCCCACAAAGCAACGGAGCAAGCACCAACCCATCACTGTCTGTGTGTGGACCGGACTTGGCCCGCCCCCACAAAGCAACTGAGCACATGCTCCCTCCAGCCCAATGCTACAAGGGTGAAGTTGGATGTTCTCTTTAAAGGTTGCTTTGGGCTAGGTTGAGGCTCGGCCCTAGAACTGAGAGCAGTGAACCTGTCTCTTCTGTGCTCACAACGACCTCCGTGATGGCACTCAGGCAGTGTGGAGGAGAAAGCCATGTGACTGGAATGTAGGGGGAACAAAAACTAGAATAGGATGGGGAGGGAAAGCCGTAGACAGAGACTTCTGGAGACTAGGACTGGGATGAGAAGCCGGAGTAAGCAAGGAGATTGGGAGTGGGATAAGGAGCCAGGGATGGGAAGACCGAGGACTAGGACAGTGACAGATCGGAGGGGACAGGGCAGAAGGGTGTGTCCACTAGGAGCATTCCAGAGATTGGAATGGAACTCAAGATTCCCAGAACTCAACATTCTTCTGCTGCTAGCACGTCTGTGAAACTCACTGGCAAAGCACACGTCTCATACCATGCAAGTGCTGGTCCACATAGAGGATGACAATCTACTACTGCTAGTTACTTGGTTAGCTCAAGTGGTAGAGGTCTGTGAGGTGCATCTAACAGCTTGGTGATGAACCATGTGGGATTCCTGTTTGCATCTGTTTGCTTTTTTAAAAACTTAGGAAGTTAACCACCAAACCTGCTATTTTTTCCACAGGACCTCTGCCTCCTGCAGCGCATAGAATAGACCTGCTCTAGAGACGAATCAAGGTTGTGGAGTGAAGAAAATGGTTGTCTGCAGGACCCCTGCTTCCTTTGTTGCAGAAGTTGGAAGGTGTATGGTGAATGAGACAGGGCTACAGGAAGAGAAAGAACAGTCATATGGCTAAGAAAGTTGAATGCTGCCCTGCAGAACTGGAATCTATCCCTAACTCTGCCACAGAATTTCTGTGGGATCTGGGCAAGTCAATTAAACTGAACTTTTCACAGGTAGCCACCAATTACGTGTTCCTTATTTTCTGGATGCTCAAGTTCATACCCAAGGTCTGATTTCCAGAAGAGCTGAGCACTCATAGCTTCAACTGAAGTCAATGGGAGCTGTGCTTTGAACATATGACATGCTATATAATGCCAAGTACTCTGACAAAGTCAAGTTTAGCAGGGACTTTTCATCTTAACTTCTCTGTGGCTCAGTTTCCCCATCTGTAAAATGGGAATAATACACACACACACCCTGACCTCAGGGGGTTGAGAAGATAAATCAGTTAATATTTGTGAAGCACTCAGATACTATGGTGATGAATGCTACAGAACAGCCCAGGAGGAAATTAATAATTTTGTCTTCAGAACAGAGTTTGAACAGTGTGCTGCAAATAAGGCCTGGGGTTACTCACTGACCAACAAGGGGAAAACAAAATATTGAATAGATGCTCATGTCTACCCTGTGCACTGAATGAGGCAGGAGTCCTGTTGAAAAATATACCATCTGATCATGCAATTAAAGACTTTCTCATGATGTATACTCATGCAAGGGCTCAATTAAGATTGCACAGGCAACATTAATTCTTGCATTTCTTAACTTGTAGTGCTTGACTTTGCAACCTTAATATTCTTTTAACATATAGTTTGTATAGGATATATTACACAGTGCTATAGCAATACACAGATGGCAAGCTGATGTCTCCCTTTTATTAATTTCAGAAGCTGCCATTCAGTCTAAGATCTACTAGTGAAATAAGGAATTGTAATTACAGTGTATGCAGAATATGAAAGCGAACATGTCTGAATAACTAGTTCTCACTGAAGTGATATTAAGAAACCAACAAGATATCAAAGCAGTTTAAGAACCATTAAGCCAACAATTTACACCATTTAATTAATGACAGACCTGAGAATGGAAATCCTTCTCCCCGCAGAAACATCCCTTAAATATGTAGCAATGTTATAGTTCATGAATAGTAAGTAGTAAAATAAGTTGCAAAAATAAAGTACTAAAGAGAAAAATATGCAATAAAATATTTACTTTTACAAACATCAGAAAGTTTACAGTACACAAATAAACACAAAAGAAAGCACAGGAACTTTGTGTTCACACCATTTAACTTAGTCTACAACCCAAGGAAAATCAAGTACCATACAACATATTTCCACTTGTTACTCAGTTAATTATCTCTTACTGGATATCCATGCAGTTTTTCCATCTTTAAAAGAACTCAAGTTTAATTATTACAAGCTTTTTTAACTATGTCAAATTAAAAAGTATATTGTACAACTGACCCCATAAGCTGACTGACTGACACACAAATAATTTCCATAAAACTGTGTGGGGAAGAATGATAGAATTAGTAAAGTACTAAAAAAAACCCTGTATTCTAAAAATATGAAAATGCTTATTTACCAAAATTTCAACATGCATTAATAAATAAAAGTAAACATTCACCTTCTCATAATAAGTACTAACATTAAAATATTAAGCTTCATTTATATTTTTCAGCATACATTTGTGAAAGTTTCATGGGTGCAGATGGACGTTTAGTGCCATGCCAAGGTGAACTAGCCAAGCTCCTGGCCAACATGCTTTTGCTTTTAAAATAACTTGCAAAGAAAAAAGGAAACTTACCCTTTTTTTCTTTATGAGCCACACAGTTGCCCTATATGTTTGGGGATTTGTTTGTGTGTGCATCTTGGAAGTTTTCCCCCCAATGTAACAAAAGCACTGCAATTTTTGTTCTTAAAATAAAGCTCAGATCTCCTTTCTGCACTACAAGGAACCAGCAAATGAACACACAGTCTTTTCTCTCACCTTCTTCCAATTACATTTAAATAACCAGCTCAGATCTAAAGTAACCTCTAACTGAAACAAGCTGTGCTAATTCAGGGGTTATTCTGATCATAGACACATGCATCATAAAATAGCCATGCTACCAAAGTACACCTTTCCCCCTGTACAAATACAGCAGCATGGCTCAAGGTGTTCGCTGCCATTACAAAACTGCTGAAGCTATGGAAATGTGTTAAAAGCTAGTTTGTGAGATGGGTTTTGTAGAGGGGAAGAACCACAGAGACTGCTGTTCTGCAGGGGGGAATGAGACTAGCACCTAAATGTGAATGTCTCTGCACCTTAAGGGTCCCCTTTGCAGTGCTGCCTCACTGCGCAGTAGAGCTGAGCTCCCCTCCCAGACTGGTGCACAGCCCAGTGCCCCCATCACAGGCATCCCCACACAGCCCTTTTTCCCTGCCCCAAGCCTAGCTATCTCTCTGGCCAACCACTCTCATTAATGCCACTGAACTGCCCTAGATCCCTGCTCAGCCACCCTGACCCACTTACACAACACTCTTCCCTCCTCCTCTTCAGCCGTCACCCACACCCTTGCTCCCATCCACCAAATGTCCCTGCTGACCAGTCTGCCTCCAGGCTTTCCCAGACTAAGTACACTGACCTGTAGTGACACCACATGTAGAAAACCATGAAAAACAACGCTCTAATGATCCCTTTAATCTATGCTGGGGCTGCAAATGCTAACATGCATTAATCCTACATGTGTTGTTATTGCACGGCCTCACTCTGGGCAGAGCGAGGGTTGTTTGAGTGCCTAAATGGTGTATGTTCTCAGCATAACATTGGAATGTAGGTTTAACCTTAACTCTGAACTTCCTGCATTTGTACCACTTGGCTTTGGGAATCATTCCAACATTGCTGTTATGTTTCTACCCTTACTTTACAGATATTTACTCTCAACTGTAGCTCCCTCTTACATTTTTTTGGTCTGGGAATTCAAAAAGAATCCTTCAGAACTGGTCCAGGGTATTGCATTCTCTCCCCTGCCGCCTTTGGATAATGCAGGCCACCCACTTCTAGCAAACATTCCTTAAACGGTTATGCTGAAAAGTAATTTTGTAAAAACAGGCATTGTGGGGTTCTATGAGTTGTCTCAGCTAATTCCAGCTCCTTTTTCTGAGTGAGATTACAAGAAAAGATGTTTTAGCTGCTAGTCCTGCAAACTCAGCCGGGAATCTGAAAGCCCAACTATTTAGTTTTGCTTACGTATCATAACCTGTAATAAAAAAATTTCAGGCCTAAATTCTTCCCTCTTTTTGAGAGGATATGGGGGCAGAAGGAACTTAGTTAAAAATTCTGCTTGTGATGCACAAATGGACTATAATCCAACATTCTCACCCCTAGCTCTAGTGAATGAGCAGCTATACAGGAGTAAAATACTTTGTAAAGAATGGGGTTTAGTAAATTGGTAAATGATCAATCATGGCCAGTTTCACTTTTTAAACAATTAATTTAGCTCAGTTGAAGGTGTATACCCAATTTCCAGATTAGGTATGTTAGGTACCACAGCAGCACCTGCAGGCAGACAGCCAGCTGCTGCTCCCAACAGAAGGCTGCTTGGAGGGGGTGTGTGTGTCTGTGTGTAAAATATAGCAACTGCTCCCAGCTCTCTTCAGCTGAGGGACAAACACGATGGGTCTTCTTTATCCTCATCAAAATAAATGGACAGCTGAGGGAAGGAAATGATCTGCCTTGTCACACTCCCCCTGCTGAGATTGTAGCAACTGCAGGGTTTTCTCTAGACTCCTAGTAGCCCTTTGATCTGCTAGTGCAAGGGAATCACAGACAGCCTTTTACTGCTCTAGCCTGTGCGTAAATCCCAGATTCATAGTGAAGAGCTGGAAGAGAGGAGCGGGGTTCTGCTCTCTGTGTCAGCCCTTTAAACTGAAGTGCCCACAACAGCCCCTACTATCTTTCAAAGAGGTCAGAGGCAGCTTCTCTTTCCCATTTACGTTGGGGGAGGGGCCAGGGTTCTTGCCCTTCTCTCCAGTCTTCAGGCTGATGTTGCTATTGAAAGCATTAGACTGATGTGGGTCTGGCCTCAGAAACACAGCTGTATTAAGCTATTTGCAAAAGGGAAAATGAATCCGATGTCCCAGAGTAGGGTGACCCGATGTCCCAGCATTAGGGGCTTTGTCTTATATAAGCAACTATTACCCACTGCCCTGTCCCACTTTTTCATACTTACTATCTAGTCACCCTATCCCCAAGTGACCTATTTTTTTTTTAAACTAAGAAAGGTTGGTCATTAAGTCACCAGTATCTTCCCTTTTCAAAAGGGGAGGTCAAGCAAAGAAAGCAATTACATTGCCCCCCCCCCGGATTTAGTGTTAGTTACCAGCACAGGATCATTGCTGAACAGGAGACTTAGCTTCATCAACAGGACTTCTGTTTTAGTGAGTTCCTAAACATACAACACTGAGTTCAGAAGCAGACAGGTATCCATCGGAAAACTAGTGAAAAATCAAGACGTACTGCCAGAAAAAGCTAACCAGAATATAGATGGGGAAGGGTGAGAAGTCAAATACAGCTTTGTGAAACTATTAGACTCAACAGCTAAACACAAAAGTCAACGGAAGTCTTGGTGGTGTGAGAGGTGTTTACCAATTCAAGCATCCCGGTGCATATTAGTGTCAAGTTCACAGTGAGTGTATCTTCACTTTTTCACTCATCCTAGACCAAATTTCTGGCTAAAATCTCACCTGACTTTTTTTATTATTTTAAACATGATTGAATATTATAGTCACTAGATGCTGCAAAGTAACAGAACTAAGCCAGTATCTGCAGAGTATGTTGGAAGGATGGGAAAATTGAACAGAGTAAATTTAACATGATTTAAAATCAGATTTACTTAATATAGGCACCAAGGATGACAACTTGCCTGTTGTCAATTCATACCCATTTTCTACTTCAACATATAAACGTTCAAAGTACTGGAGGAAGAATATTTGTTACACTTTCAAGCTTTTCCAGTTACCTCTTTCTAAAAAAATATGTATAATAGATGCTGCAGATTTGATGCAGAATCTCTAACCAGGTGTCTTTGAAAGGTGAAGCAAAGCTTTTTAAAAGCCTCCAAAAACCCATGGGTAGGCTTACAAGTTTACCTGCCAAGACTGCAGCCCAGGTTTGTTTTCACTGCAGCACTTGCACACACCCTGAGGGTAAAGCATTTCCATGGACTGCTTCAGTGCTTAGGGAAGTCAGCCTGCACTAGCCTTGGCAGATATATTCTACTTTGCCATTCTAGGAAGCCTTCCATTTGAGAATCTGCAAGCACTTTCCAAAACATTCCTGAAGCCTCACTATTGTCCTATGCTTCAACTGCTAAACCATGCTTTCCAGAAGGGAAGCAGCATCAATTTGTTTAAAAGGTAGTATTTAAGTCTTCTCCTATTTAAGGACTTAGAATTGTTTTATAAAATCCTTGAATTTAACTTGATACATGTTTAGATTCTGTCCTTTTCTCATGTTGCCCTATAAGATGTGAATTTTTTAAACTAATTTTATATAATATATACACAAAACAAATACATGCACAAGATGGAAATATAAAATCTTATTGGAGACATGGAACTCTCTAGATTATACCTTGATGCAGCTAGTAAACGTAAACTCAAGGCCTTGTCTCCACTAAGATTTTATGTTGAGATAGCTACCCTGATGTAAACGCCAAAACCCAAAACACACTTTTTTTTGTAGCGAAGACATAGCCTCACTTCCACTGGCTTTCATGGGTGTAGGATCAGACCCTTAATGAATACAGACTATATTAATCTTTAAGCCTTTCTTTTAAGGAGGAATGATTTTGTGATTAAGGGATAGGCAACCCATGGCACGCGTGCCAAAGGCGGCACGCGAGCTGATTTTCAGTGGCACTCACACTGCCTGGGTCCTGGCCACCGGTCTGGAGGGCTCTGCATTTTAATTTAATTTTAAATAAGCTTCTTGAACATTTTAAAAACCTTATTTACTTTACATACAACAATAGTTTAGTTATATATTATTATAGACTTATAGAAAGAGACCTTCTAAAAAATGTTAAAATGTATTACTGGCACGCGAAACCTTAAATTACAGTGAATAAATGAAGACTCGGCACACCACTTCTGAAAGGGTGCCGACCCCTGGACTAAGGCATTACACTGGGGTTCAGGAGGGCTAGGTTCAATTCCTAGTGTGACAGACTTCCTGGGTGTTTGTGGGAAAGCCTTTAGTTTGTGCTTCAGTTCTTCATCTGTAAAATGGAGATAATACTTCTGTACTTCACAGGAGGGAAGATACATGGATTAATGCTCGAAGCCCTCAGATACTACAGCAGAGGCAGGCAATTTTTTTGGCCCAAGGGCTGCATCGGGTTTCATAAATTGTATGGAGGGCCAGCCCCCGCCCCCTATCCACCCCCCCGCCCACTTCTCGCCCTCTGAAGTCCCCCCCCTCTGCCCCATCCACACCCCCTGATCCCTGTCCCCTGACTGCCCCCGGAACCCCTGCCCCCGACTGTCCCCCGCCACTCCATCCAACCCCTCCTCTCATTCCTGACTGTCCGCCCGAGACCCATGCCCCATCGACCCCCCCGCTCCCTGTCCCGACTGCCCCCAGAACCCCTGCCTCTGATTGCCCCCCCCGACACCCAATCCAACCCCCCCCTTCCTGACTGCCCCCCTGGGATCCCTGCACCCATTCAACCCCCATGTTCCCCACCCTCTGACCACCCCCCCGAATTCCCCTGCCCTCTATCCAACCCCCCGTTCCCTGCCCCCTTACCACGCTGCCTGGAGCACCAGTGGCTGGCGGCACTACAGCCACGCCGCCCAGCTGGAGTCAGTCACGCCACGGTGCAGCTCAGAGCACTGGGTCAGGCCGGGCTCTGCCGCTGCACTGCCCTAAGAGCTCATACCCCGCTGCCCAGAGTGTTGCGCTGGCGGGGGGACAAGGCTGCCAGGGGGGAGGAACAGCGGGGGAGGAGCTGGGGGCTAGCCTACAGGCCAGGAGCTCAAGGGCTGGGCAGGAGGGTCCCGCGGGCCGCAGTTTGCCCACCTCTGTACTACAGTGTTAGCAGCCAGATAATTACCTAGTAGGAACGAAATGGGCTACAATCACTTCAGAGGACCTGTGAAAGCAGCTTAGTTACTGACGTAAGAGCTTTGAAACCCATACCTACTTAGAAACAAAAAAACCCACAGAATTTAGAGTAAGAGTCGATTAAAGAATAAATTACACACACACACACACACACACACACACACACACACACACACACACACACACACACACAATTTAGTTTAAATGAAAGTTTGAGTTATCTGGCAGCTGGTTCCTAATTCAGGATGGTTCAGCTATTACTAGAAGCAAAAAAATATCAATAAGATTGCATAATGCCAATTAAAATAAATAAGCATGCTTTGCAGCACTGTGCTTAACCTGCAGTAAAGACAGGACTATTTTCCTAGTGTTTGTGTTGGGGACTGTACTTTGTAGCAGCTCTGCTGAACTGAGACTTAGTTAAATAAATGCATTTGTTGAAACAAGTGAATTTTGACACAGCCAGCCAACTAAATTCTTTCTACTATGAGAAGAAAATTGCGCTGGAAGTTAGTTTTGTAAGCTAATTGATCAACTGCTCTACTAAAGAATCTACAGTGAAAGTACTCAAGAGTGGCTATAAATATGGCAGTGAAACACCAACAACAATAGATTTCACATTAGTCAGCACTGTGTTAGCTGGATGTGTTAAGCCTTGAAAATCTTGCATCCATAAAATGATTAAGAAAAATTACCACATATACAACTGACAACATTATATGAAAGTAAGAACTCTCCAGGTTAATTCCTATTCTTAGGAAGGCACACCAACTTACAAAAAGTCATGTTTCTGTCTGAAAAAGCATTTTACCTATTGTGATAACAAGTGATACCTATGATTAGTATAACTGAAATGTTAAAGAAGTCTTTTCAGTTCTTTTAACTTATGTTTGTCTGAAGTTTAATTACTGAGCTAGCTGACTGTTTTTGCTGTATTGCCATTTCCCCCTTTTGTTTGTGTGGGTCTTTCATAAAAGGTGAGAAGAAAAGGAAACCCACAATAAAAAAAAAACCCAAAATGTAAGGGGCTAGTATTGTAATTTTGAACTTTGGCACTATAAGTGGGTAACTGGGTGCTAAACTATTTTTGGCAACTTAGTTATTTTTTGTAACAACTAAAAAGTTACCTCAGTTGAAACCATACTTCATGTTTCAGTGGAATGACTGTACACAATTCTTTTTTTAAACATTTTACAAAATGTAACTGTATAGCTCTAAATTAACAAGTTAAATCTGGTACATTACTGGTTTGTGTGGAACTACATGGAAATTAAGGTAGTTCAACATTAATTTACTTAATCGCATCTGGGAGAGTAGAATTAGTACAGCATTTTCCTTAATTCTTTCATATCTTGTCACTAAACTTCAAGTTACAATAGAAATGGAAAGATTAACATTCTAACACATTGAAGACATAAGCTATGTCATAATACAGTAATAAACACGAGATCTCATTTTAAAATATTTCAAAAATATTAGAAGTCAGCTAAGCAAGTGACATACTGAATAAGGGTTGAGATATGGTCAACGTGTCTTCATCTTTATTCAAGGAAAATGCAAGGAGAGTAGAGGCAACACTTGTATTATTTAAAAAACACAAAATCCCAACAACCCATGGACGTGGCACATTAAGAAAGAAAAATAAAGAGAAAGAAATTCTATCCATCCCTGCCCAGCACAAGCACTGAAATGAAGTCTGACTGGGTCTGCTCATCTTTCTAAAATAATCATAAGAGAAGAATCAGTGATGAGTTGTGTAAAACAAATAGTTTATTTTGTGACCATATCTATTTAAACAACTTCTAATTTATAAGACCATGAATCTACAACACTGACCTGCCACAAATACCAATTTTGTTTGAACAGAAGAGCGCCCTGAAATTTTAAAAAGTTCCCATAGGAATGTGTATAACAGAAAATGAGATACATTTAAGTTTGTCTGGGTGTACGGACACTAGCAATACAAGTTTATCATGCTCTCTGCTGTCTTGGAAGAGGGATGCCACCATCATGTTTAGTGTATTCCATTATTAGTCATGGTGTCTGTGATGTCGTCTCAGTTAAGCAAAGGCTTTGGTTTAGCTACCCGTTGGTGTTGCACAGGTTTAACATGAACAGCTGTGACAAAGATAAAAATAAATAGTAAGGCTGTTTTACAATATATATATGCCCCGCCCCTTCCTTCCCCCTTAACTAGCTAGATGTACCACAATCACTGAGGACTCCTCATCCTCTTGCGCTGGCAAAAGGCTAACAGCTACCTCCACTTTATAGATTTATTTAATGCCCATCTCTGCAGTTACTGTAAAGAACTTGATTCCTCTATAACTTTCCCGCTACTGTCTTCAGATTTAAATCTGCCTTCAGATTTAAGACCAATTGTCCACAGCCTTGGAATCATCTCAGACTCCATGCCACTGAAAGCCCAAATAGCAGCCAAAGATGACTTCTTCCATCAGAAAAGATTGCACCCCCAACCTTTTGACCATAGGTATGGCCACAGTGATCAATACATTTGACCACCATGCTTCATTATTGCAGTTCCTATCTTAGAACAAAACCACCCCTCAATGAAAGCGCTCCAACATATGCTTGAATAATATGCTTCCATGCTTGAAGAAGAAGAATATAGCAGTAGGGATATATTACTGACCACCTGACCAGGATGGTGATAGTGACTGTGAAATGCTCAGGGAGATTAGAGAGGCTATAAAAATAAAAAAACCCTCAATAATAATGGGGGATTTCAACTATCCCCGTATTGACTGGGTACATGTCACCTCAGGATGGGATGCAGAGAAAGTTTCTTGATGCCTTAAATGACTGCTTCTTGAAGCAGCTAGTCCTGGAACCCACAAGAGAAGAGGCGATTTTTTTATTTAGTCCAAAGTGAAGCACAGGACCTGGTCCAAGAGTTGAATATAGCTGAACCACTTGGTAATAGTGACCATAACATATAAAAATATATATATATATATCTATATCTATATATATCCCTGTAGTCAGGAAAACACCACAGCATTCCAACACAGTAGCATTTAATTTCAAAAAGGGGAATTACATAAAAATGAGGAAGTTAGTTAAACAGAAATTAAAAGGTAGTGCCAAAAGTGAAATCCCTGCAAGCTGCATGGAAACTTTTTAAAGACACCACAGTAAGGCTCAACTTAAATGTTTCCCAGATTCTGGCAAACAGAGGCTTGGGACACCATCCCCGCCCATCCTGGTCAATAGCCTTTGATGGACCTATCCTCCATGAATTTATCTAGTTCTTATTTGAACTCTGTTATAGTCTTGACCTTCACAACATCCTCTGGCAAGGAGTTCCACAGGTTGTCTGTGCATTGTGTGAAGAAATACTTCCTTTTATTTGCTTTAAACCTGCTGCCTATTAATTTCATTTGGTGACCCATAGTTCGTGTGTTATTTACTCCTTTTCATAACACTTCCTTATTTACTATCTCCACACCAGTCATGATTTTATAGACCTTTATTATATCCCCCCCTTGGTCATCTCTTTTTCAAGCTGAGCAGTCCCAGTCTTATTACTCTCTCCTCATATGGAAGATGTTCCATACCCCTAATCATTTTTGTTGCCCTTTTCTGTACCTTTTCCCAAGTCCAATGCATCTTTTTTTGAGATGGGGCGACCAGATCTGCACACTGTATTCAAGATGTGGACATATCATGGATTTATATAGAGGCAATATTGTATTTTCTGTCTTACTAGCTATCCCTTTCCTAATGATTCCCAACATTCTGTTAGCTTCTTTGACTACTGCTGCACACAGAGTGGATGTTTCCAGAGAACTATCCACAATGACTACAAGATCTCTTTCTTGAGTGGTAAGAGCTAATTTCATATGTATAGTAGGGCTGTCAAGTGATTAAAACAAATTAGCTGTGATTAATTGCGCTATTAAACAATAGAATACCATTTATTTAAATATTTGTGGATGTTTTCTACATTTTCAAATATACTGATTTCAGTTACAACACAGAATACAAAGTGTACAGTGCTCACTTTATATTTTTGATTACAAATATTTGCACTGTAAAAAACAAAATAAATTGTATTTTTCAATTCACCTAATACAAGTATGGTTGTGCAATCTCTTTATTATGAAAGTTGAACTTAGAAATATAGAATTATGTACAAAAAAAAACTGCATTCAAAAATAAAACAATGTAAAACTTTAGAGCCTACAAGTCCACTCAGTCCTACTTCAGTCAATCGCTCAGACAAACAAGTTTGGTTACAATTTGCAGGAGATAATGCTGCCCGCTTCTTGTTTACAATGTCACCTGAAAGCGAGAACAGGAGTTCGCGTGGTACTGTTGCTGGCGTTGCAAGATATTTATGTGCCAAATGCACTAAAGATTCATATGTCCATTCATGCTTCAACCACCATTCCAGACAACATGCGTCCATGCTGATGTTGGGTTCTGCTTGATAATGATCGAAGGCAGAGCGGACGGATGCATATTCATTTTCATCATCTGAGTCAGATGCTAACAGCAGAAGGTTGATTTTCTTTTTTGGTGTTTCAGGTTCTGTAGTTTCCACATCTGAGTGTTTCTCTTTCAAGACTTGTGAAAGCATGCGCCACACCTCGTCCCTCTCAGATTTTGGAAGGCACTTCAAATTCTTAAACCTTGGGTCGAGTGCTGTAGCTATTTTTAGAAATCTCACATTGGTACCTTCTTTGCATTTTGTCAAATCTGCTGTGAAAGTGTTCTTAAAATGAACATGTGCTGGGTCATCATCCAACACTGTTATAACATGAAATATATGGCAGAATCTAGGTAAAACAAAAGGAGACATACAATTCTCCCCCAAAGAGTTCAGTCACAAATTTAGTTAAACGCATTATTTTTTTAATGTGCATCATCAGCATGGAAGCATGTCCTCTGGAATGGTGGCCGAAGCATGAAGGAGCATACAAATGTTTAGCATATCTGGCATGTAAATGTGCGCAACGCTGGCTATGAAAGTGCCATGCGAACGCCTGTTCTCACTTTCAGGTGACACTGTAAATAAGAAGCAGGCAGCATTATCTCCAGTAAATGTAACCAAATTTGTTTGTATTAGCGATTGACTGAACAAGAAGTAAGGGTACGTCTATACTACAGAATTAGGTCGAATTTATAGAAGTCGATATTTTAAAACCCGAATTTATGGAATCGATTGTGTGTGTCCCCACTAAAGAGCGTTAAGACCATGAGGTCGATTGACTGTGTCCACAGTAGCGGGGCTAGCATCGACTTTCGGAGCATTGCATTGCGGGTAGCTATCCCACAGTTCCCGCAGTCTCCGCCGCCCATTGGGATTCTGGGTTGCGATCCCAAAGCCTGATGGGGCAGAAAACATTGTCGCTGGTGGTTCTGGGTACATGTCATCCCTCCCTCCGTGAAAGCAATATTTCTCGCGCCTTTTTTCCGGGGTTTCCGTGTTTGCTACGGAAGCCTGCTCAGCTCACAATTACCGTACATCTCCAGCGTACGCCTGGACATTAGGTCTAGTGGGGATTCAGTCACACTATAATACGGGCAGAGGGATAGCTCAGCGTTCTGAGCGTTGGCCCGCTAAACCCGGGGTTGCGAGTTCAATCCTTGAGGGGGCCATTCCGCCTGAGGCTGTTAGTCGCGGGACTACACAGCAGGAGCGCCTTGCCTTCTAGCTGCAGATGGTGCAATATGCCATAAATGGTCGTGGTCGCGGGACCACACAGCAGAAGCTCCTTTCCTTCTCGCAGCAGATTGTACAATATGATTGGTATTCGTGTGCTCCTGGCCGGCGGCCTATGGTGTGGCTGGCCGGGGGCGCTTGGACATAAATGGGAGTGACCAGAGTGACTCTGGTCATTCTCTTTTTTACGTTTTGTTTAAGGGAGATTCAGTACTGCCTGGAACACGGGCGGAGGGATAGCTCAGCGGTCTGAGCGTTGGCCCGCTAAACCCGGGGTTGCGAGTTCAATCCTTGAGGGGGCCAGGAGCTGATGATGGATATCAAGCATATTGTACCATCTGCTGCTAGAAGGGAAGGCGCCTCCTTGCTCACCGCATATTGTACCATCTGCAGCTAGAAGGAAATGAGCCTAACCCTTGCTCCCCCCTCCCTCCGTGAAAGCAACTGAGGGGGGAGCAAAAAATCCTTTTGATGGGACTCCATCATGGTCACCTCTGCTGATGAGATCTGCGCTCACCTGCAGCTCACCACGCTGGCCAAACAGGAAATGAAATTCAAAAGTTCGCGGGGCTTTTCCTGTCTACCTGGGCGGAGCATTGGAGCTCAGACTGCTGTCCAGAGCGGTCAAATGTTGCACTGTGGGATAGATCCAGGAGGCCAATACTGTCGAATTGCGTCCTCACTAGCCTACATCGATTCGGCAATATCGATTTAAGCGCTAATCCCCTCGTTGGGGGTGGAGTGGCGAGATCGATTTTAAGAGCCCTAGAAGTCGATGTTAAGGGCTTCGTCGTGTGGACGGGTGCACGGATCAATCGAAATAACGCTAATAAATTCGACCTAAACTCGTAGTGTAGACCAGGGCTAAGACTGAGTGAACTTGTAGACTCTAAAGTTTTACATGGTTTTGTTATTGAGTGCAGTTATATAACAAAAAAAAAAAAGTCAACATTTGTAAGTTACACTTTCATGATAAAGAGATTGCACTACAGTACTTGTATAAGGTGAACTGAAAAATACTATTTCTTTTATCATTTTTACAGTGCAAATATTTGTAATCAGATATAATAATATAAAGTGAGCACTGACACTTTGTATTCTGTGTTGGAATAGAAATAGATATTTGAAAATGTAGAAAAACATCCAAAATATTTAATAAATTTCAATTGGTATTCTATTGTTTAACAGTGCAATTAATCGCAATTAATTTTTTTAATTGCAATTAATTTTTTGAGTTAATTGCATGAGTTAACGGCAATTAATTGACAACCCTAATGTATAGTTAGGATTATGTTTTCCAAAGTGGATTACTTTGCATTTATCAGCACTGAATTTCATCTACCATTTTGTTGCCCAGTCACTGTGTTTTGTGAGATCCCTTTGTAACTCTTTGCAGTCTGCTTTGGACTTAACTATTTTGAGTAGTTTTCCATCATCTGCAAATTTTGCTGCCTCACTGTTCACTCTCTTTTCTAGATCATTTATGAATATGTTGAACGATACTGGTCTCAGTACAGACCCCGAGGGAAACCGCTATTTACCTCTCTCCATTCTGAGAACTGACCGTTTATTCCTACCTTTTGTTTCCTATCTTTTAACCAGTTACCAATCCATGAAAGGACCTTCCCTCTTATCTAGGGTGACCAGACGGCAAGTGTGAAAAATCGGGATGGGGGTGGGGGGTAACAGGAGCCTATATAAGAAAAAGACCCAAAAAATCGGGACTGTCCCTATAAAATCGGGACATCTGGTCACCCTACTCTTATCCCATGACAACTTACTTTGTTAAAGAGCCTTTGGTGAGGGACCTTGTCAAAGGCTTTCTGAAAATCGAAGTACACTATATCCACTGGATCATCCTTGTTCACACTCTTGTTGACCCCGCCCTCCAAAGAATTCTAGTAGATTGCTGAGGCATAATTTCCCTTTACAAAAATGATGTTGACTCTGCCCCAACAAATGGTGTTCATCTATGTATCTAATAATTCTGTTCTTTACTATAGTTTCAACCAATTTGCTCAGTACTGAAGTTAGGCTTACCGGCCTGTAATTGCTAGGATTGCCTCTGGATCCTTTTTTTAAAAATTGGCGTCACATTAGCTATCAGTACCAGTCACCTGGTACAGAAGCGGATTTAAATGATAGGTTCATACTATAGTTAAATGTGAAATTGCAGAACTACTGAGTTCCTTCAGAACTCTTGTGTGAACAAATAATAAGTCACTAGGACCAGATGGTAATTTATCAATTTGTTTCAAAACCTCCTCTAATGACACCTCAATCTAGGAGGATTCCCACCTAAAAAGAATAGCTCAGGTGTGGAAATCTCCCTCACATCCTCAGCCGTGAAGACGGATGCAAAGAATTCATTTAGTTTCTTGGCAATGGTCTTATCTTCCCTTGAGTGCTCCTTTAGCATCTCGATTGCCCAATGGCCCCACTAGCTGTTACTTTTTGAGTCTTTGGCTAGCTGTTCTTCAAATTCTTTTTTGGCCTTCCTAATTATATTTTTTACACTTCACTTGCCTGAGTTTATGCTCCTTTCTATTTTACTCAGTATGACTTAACTTCCACTTTTTATAGGATGCCTTTTTGCCTCTGTTTTTGTTGCTTAGCAATGGGGGCTTTTTTTGGTCTTCTTACTATGTTTTTTTAATTTGGGGTACACATTTAAATTGAGCTTCTATTATGGTGTCTTTAAAGTTTCCATGCAGCTTGCAGAGTTTTCACTTTTGGCACTGTACATTTTAATTTCTGTTTATCTAACTTCTTCATTTTTGTATAGCTCCCCTACCATGGTGGGCTGCTGCACTGTTCCCCCTCACCCCCCAGATGTTAACATTTTGTATGTTATGGTCACTATTACCAAGTGGTTTAGCTATATTCACCTCTTGGACCTGATCATGTGCTCCACTTAACATTTTGCATAGAGTATAGTACATAAACAAATAGAAACGTTTTGTATTAAAACATCTTGGTTACTTGGAGACCGTGTAATTAGTACAAGGGTTTTCTGATTCTATGTGTTGCTTTCACACTAATTGCAATCATTATACATAAAGCAAATATCCCTTGTTAGCAGACAGCCTTTTTTAAGGAAGATTATTGCATTTTTTCATTGGAAATTTCAGGGTTTTTTTTAGTTAGGAGAGAAATCTGGCTGGCTTGCATCAGAAAGTTTTTAGCTACAAGTGTTGCATCTACTATAGTAGATAATATTAAATCAATATTCAGAAAGACAGCAAAGTAGCTGGTCTCAAAATATTACAGATTCTAAGAAACTACAAAGCTTTCCCATCCTCACCTGGTGTTGGCAAAAGTCCAGGTTTCTCCCCAAGTAGTGGTCGTTTTGCAGGCTGATGGGGTGAATATCCTAGAAGACCGGGTCTTTTAGCAGGTGCTGCTAGAAGAGGTGGAGGTTTACCCTTTGCACCGGACATCCCTGTTTGGAAATTAGGGGTTTTTTAAAAAATTTATTTTTAATAAAAAGAACATTTAATTCGTTTGAGCAGGATACTCACATTAATATTTAAACAAACATTGATTTTAATTATAACAATTTCTGGAAACATTCAACTTGTAGATGCTGCTCCACTATCTGAAGTTTCTATAAAAAGTAGAGTTGCGGACACTAGCAACTCTACTAGCATCATTCAGATTTTGCTAAGTCTTCAACCGATGCTGTCAGGGTTCCCTCCCCACTCTGAACTCTAGGGTACAGACATGGGGACCCGCATGAAAGATCTCCTAATCTTATTTCTACCAGCTTAGGTTAAAACCCCCAAAGTACAAAATTCCCTGCACCCTGAGAAATGCTTCTTTCGCTGCCACCATCAAGTGATTTAAACAGGAACCCGGGAAAGGAACCACTTGAAGTTCCCCTTCTCCCCAAAATACCCTCTCAAGCCCGTACACCCCCTTTCCTGGGGAGCTTGAGAATAATCTCCTAACCAATTGGTTACACAGTGATCTAAAAAACCCACCCCCGGGGTTTTAGAACCATAGAAAACAGTCAGCTTCTTAAAAGAAGGATTTTATTAAAACAAAGAAGGTAAAAATCATCTCTGGAAAATCAGGATGGTAACTATTTTACAAGGTACTCAATTGCCAAACTCAGAGGGATTCCCCCTCTGGACAAAACCTTAAAGTTACAAAAAAACAGGAATAACCCCTCCCTCTAACACAGGGAAAGCTCACCAAGCAAAACAAACAAAACTTATTCGCAATGCTGACTAACTTACTTGAAATATGGAAGGTTTGATGAGGCTGTTTTTGGAGGAGATTGATTTTCTGCAGGTCCTTTTTGTCTCCCAAGATCACACTGACTCAGACAAAGAGGCACACACAAAACCTTCCCCCCTCCCAAGATTTGAAAGTATCTTGTCCCCTTATTGGTCAGATGCCAGCCCGGTCAGGTGTCAGCCTGGCTACCTGCCTTTCTTAACCCTTTACTGGTAAGAGGATTTTATAGCACTGCATCAGATCATCTCCCCCTTCCCTTTATATTTATGACAGATGCCAATAAGAACATTACTTTATAAAAGATCTAACACTACAGAAGTACAAGTAAAATTCTTCTAAGTTATATTTAACACTACACCTACATGCAGGCATACATACTGGAAAAAGTTTTACATCTCTACCAAAAAGTAGTTTGCCGCTGCATTAGTGGTGACCTGTAAACATGTTTACACTACAGGACAGACTGACAAATTAAATTAATAAAGTGACCTTGTTAGTAAAGGAAGATTGATAAAAACAGCAAGTAAAACAGGACTAAATTACTATGTTACTATTCATGTTAAATATATTTGACAAAAGACCCTATAATCACTAATTTAAGACAGCACAGCAGGACACCAGTTGTGATGCAAATTTGTGCCTAATATTAGTCCCGAAACTGAAGACTCAGATCATGTACACACAAAATTGCGAATATATGAATATTCTTTCTAATGTCTTATATTCTTATCATTAAGTTACGCTGATTTCCCAATAATTGTTAATAAGCATCCCAATTTCAATCATAAGAGCAATAAGCATTTAATTTTAAGTTAACCCAACACAGGTGTAGTACTACACAAAAGAGTCTTAAGCATCTAGGAGAATTCATGTTTAAAATCTGAACTACTCTCATTGTCCCAGACAATGTCCCTTTGGTTTTCTAGAAGTTTTCGTAACTTCAAAAGAATTCTTTTACTAGAGCTTAATTTTGGCAACTGGAAAAAAAAATCCCTATACTTTCATAATATTACAGGAGAGTCATTTTTAGATAGGAACAGAATAGTTGTTCTTCTCTATTCGCCTGTCCTGGAAAGTTTGCTATGAAAGGTAGTATGGCTAAAATCATCCAACTTGTTTTTTTTTTTTAAACGACTGTAGCTTTTTTTAAATTTAATACAAAATTACTAAATTCAATATAAACTCCCATGAGTTCAGCTCCTGATGCTACAGTTTCAAGCTCAAAGTGAAAATCACCTCGGGTGCTTTTCTCAGATTTGGAGACTCCAGGAACACAAGATGACCATGGATAGTGACCACAGACACAATCACAAGTACAAAGTTTTATCTGTACTACAAGTTTTATTAAATCAATAAGTGAAGTTGTAATTACCCATGCATATATAAATCCTACAAAACCCATGCAATGACTAAGACCGGAGTCATATTCACATCCTCAAAGTTATTCTAAGGTCCAATGGACCTCTCAACAGATAACGTTTGACATAGGAGGAAGTTAAATTGTTACTAACCTGGTGTTGGAAGAAGAGCTCCGGATGGCCTATCACCCAACAATGCAGGTTTAGCTGGAGTAAGGGGCGACTGGCCTAAAAGAACATTCCTGTTGGGTGTCGGCAGCAGGGGTGGAGGTTTACTTAAGGTATGGGTGGCAGTGCTTGTACTTGGCATCACATTTGCTTGATACAACGTGTCTTCAACTTCAGTTGAAGGATCAGTTTGTTCAACAAGGGCTAGTTTAAGAGAACAACAACAACAAAGTAAGGCACGCTTAAGAGTACATCATTACAAAGACTGTGTAACCTATAATGATAAGATTATTTCTAATTATTAACCCCTTAACCTAGAGGTTCAAGAAGTTTCTACAGGGCTGCTCCTAGGGATCAAGAGAACACCAGAATCTCTTTCCAAAATACACGTATTCTGCAATTTATGCATGTTTGTTGGTTTGTTTTATCTGTTAAAGTTGTTCCGCTGAATTTCTCTTGAATACTTTGCAAAATATATATAATGGTTGAATTAATGGTTTTTATTAAACCAGATGTGATATTCTGCATAATGGTTCCTTCTAAGTCACTTTAATTTAGAATGCTTTTGTGTGTGTATGGTATTTTCAAAACTTAAAGGTGCGTCAGTGTTAACAGAAGAGCTACAACAATGTACTTTTTTCAGTGTAGTAGCCGTGTTAGTCTGCATCAGCAAAAAGAAAATAAGAAAACCTGTGGCACCTTAGAGACTAACAAATTTATTTCAGCATAAGCTTTCATGGACTACAGTCCGCTTCATCGGATACATGGAATCCGTGCATCCGACGAAGCGGACTGTAGTCCACGAAAGCTTATGCTGAAATAATAATGTACTTGTAACAGTGAATTTTATGGGAGAGTGACTGCCCATTAGGGGGCCTGGATATAAAGATGAAGTGTTTGATGTTTGACCATTTCTATAGGAAATATGTATCTGATTTTAGGATAGACACGTGCTTTAATATACATTGACATTTACAGGAGGACTTTTGACCTTTTTCACCTTTATCATTTATATTTGTGGACTATTTATGTGTAATGGACCTGAGAGCTGGTTTTGTAACACAGGTTGATTTTAAAAAATGTTTAAAGTTGTATTTTGGGGAAAAAAGCATGAATACCTTCAAGCTCATCTTTCCTGGTCTTCAGGTAGTCACTTATTGAGTTCAACTCCTCACGATATAAATATTTTCCCTCACTTAACAGAAAGAGGAGATGTCTAATGCCTAGAGGCACACTGTAACTCCCACAGAGCTCCCGTTCTAGGTAGTCATCCGCCAGATCAGCTGCTTTGTGTGAAATTTCGGCACGCTCCTGCTGCTCACGCTCAGCAAAAATGTTCCCAAATGCTTTAACTACCAGAGCCAATGCATCTTCCATGGGCATATTACGGTGTACTACAGAGAAGAGAGATAGCTTGCTTTATCAGTCTTGTGTTCCCATCTACTTGATACATTTACAAAAAGACAAAAAACAGAGCTGTTAAGTCTGTGTGTAATTCAACTGAATGAAATTTAAAAGGTTTCTGTTTCAGTATTAACATGGTTACCCTGTAATTACAAAAGTTAGTTTGATTCAGCACAGCTATGTGCAATGTTACTTAACTACAAGTAACATTTAAAAAGTTTCCCCAATTAAAAGATACAGGTCACTTGTCATCTTAATTTAAGCTTGGGCTAAAAAGATTCCTGGTTTCACACTTGAACTGTTGTGCATACATCTGATTGAAATAAGAGGAAAAGTAGTATTAGCATAGACTTTTTAAAAATTCAGAACATATTTTACCTGAATGGGGGGACAGTTAGCTATTTTTCATTTAAAAAGGAAGTGCCTTTTTAATAATGACTAGAACAGCTGTGTTCTTGTTAAGGGGAAAGATGTGAAATCTGAAGTTTTAGAAAACTGAAGACTTAAAATAGATGGATTTTAATTTGATCCATCTATGTAGCAGTATGATAAGAATGTGAACTGTAATCATGTTATTTATATATAATGCCCTACTATTACTTATTATGCTTGACAGCTTTTGTTTTCTATTTCATGCCATTTAGGAAAAAGAAATTCAGGACAGACAGATTTGTGTTTTGTGAATTACTGGAAATTAATTCAATGAAGTATTTACAAATTGTCACATCTTAACTAGGTCAGGTTGTGTTACCAAGAGGTGTAATATGTCAGTATTTAATATTTTTACATGTTCAAAGAAAATTAAACTGCAGTTTTGAATGGGGACTATTTTAAGTGACATTTCTACATGAAGCTAAACTTACTTTTGATAGACTCATGAAGCATGATTACGGTGCAAGAGGAAAGTGCTACATTTGACTGTTCAACAAGAATACAAAATGGGGAACCATCATTTTTAACTTCTTGGAGGGCGCGTGTGAGACCCAACTCAGATGTAAGGTATATCATTTCCACCACAAGGCCATGATCCTGCAACCGATGGCCTATGACTGTTGCATATTCCCTTAAAGAAAAAAAAAAGGCTGGTTATTTTACAAATAAAAGTCTGTGTCACTGTTAGTTGTTGCCATGCTGTAGTTCATGTTTTGTATGCTCTAAATTACAGGTAACAATTCTAGTTATGTGAAGTGTAAGAAACAATTTTCTTTCCACAAATGGCATGTTCTTTAAATCAGACGCTCTTTTAGATGACAGAATGGAGATTTTTTTTTAAAACATATACTGTACCAACTATTTTAGAAAATATTTGTCTTAAGGTTCAACTGTCTGGAAATCTGATCCCTCCATATATGGGAATTTTTTTATTGAGGATCCCTATGCGGTCATGTATTAAGTGCTATTTTTGGAAAGTATGTATATATATTAATAAATTAATGATTGAAACTATTTATACTTAGTATTTTATTTATTTTAATTCATCATCTATATATCCTCACTGATATAGTCAATTAAATGTATTCAATTAAAACTTGACTTCTTTTCTCTTTCCACAATACTATAAACTGTTATGACTGGCATTAGTGTAAGCCTTTTAGTTACATAACTAGTTGGTTTTTTTAAAAATAAACGTGTGACGATAAAGAAAGGGCATTGAGAATTAGGTTTAAAGGGTATTTATGCTCAGAAAATGTATAGCACACATCATACTACATGTACACTGCTCCCTATGTAACTTCGGAGTCTTATTTGCTTATTTTACAGTTGAAAGTTTATTAGTGTCAACATAGATAGGGAAAAGCAAGCTCTGTTCATTTCGGCTTCCTCATCAGAACTGTTAGCTAACAGCCAATAACTATATTATTATATACACAAGACAGAAATACAGATAACTTTGTGTACCACATGGTACTTACTGTTTTGGCAGTTAGGAAGATGCTGCTTTAACATGTAAATTGAGTATATTTGATGTGAAAGCCAGTGAAGGAAAATGGAGATCAAGATGTCAATTTTACACACAATTATTTCTAACTGTATCAACTTTAGAAGTTTATTTTTACAAACTGCTTAGAGAATTGAGTATGATCACTGCACTTCAGGTGACTTGACCAGACAGGGTAAGTTGTTCCTTCAGACAAAGCTATAGCAATGGCAGTGTTTTCACTATGATTGCAAGTGTCTCTACTACCGAATACAGAACAGAGATTTCACAGAGCACTAACCCCTGACATCGTGCTATGCTGGGTACTGACAGAGGATTTGCCAACTGCATTTGAAGTGATCACCCACCATAACATCTTTCAGATGGTGCCACGAATTAAGAGATGAGCAAAATCTCTAGTGTAATCCAAGTAACATCTGAATATCAAAAGACTAATGTCAGATGGAGGGAGGAAAGAAAGGAGATTCAGGTATCGTATTTACAGCACCAGAATTCAACATTTGAAGGAGAGCAGCAATATCAGCACTGCTTTAGACTGCTGAGTTTGTTGATTCCCTTACTAGAAGTTGTGTAAGATTCTAAAAAGTATGGTTTATTATCTACAAGTTTCCATGTAGTTAATCCATTTAAAAATAGCATATTGGTAATTAATTTTGTATTGGACACTAAATATAAAACATTCATTTTGTTATGGAAATGTAGGAGGAGGCAAGAAAGAAAAAATAAATAGAATTTAAGTGGTGATATTGAACATTAACTAAACATTGGACGCTAAAGTTAAGCTTTCTTGCACCAATCCTCCTTGCCCTCAGATAAATCCTATGACGAATGTATCAATGGATTGTCAAGACCTCCATATCGAAGTTGATCCTGGTCATCTCCAGGAGATGGACAATTATGATATGAAATTAATAGTTCTATGATAACCAAGAAGAAAGTTATTTGCACTCTGCCTCATTTAACTCTCTTGTTTTGCCATATATGTAATTTCATGATGTTTCAAGCCTTTACTTTGTATTTGTTAGACAATGACACTGAATGCTTTAAATAGAAAATGTAAGATCTTGTTATGAAGACTTCATTACTCATAAGGATTAATCTGGAAGAAAACTAAGTTACCTAAGAGGGGAAAAAAAAAAAAACTAGAAAGTTTGTTTTCAGTTAAAAAAAAATTCTGAAAATTTTAAGTGTAATTTCTTTTGCTGTAAGAACCATTTAACATGACTAAAAGATTAGAGAATAAAACCTATTTGAGTTTGCACATTTGATGGTGCCTTGTATATAGCCAGTTTCCCTTTTGTTTATGTGGATCTTTCATTTGGCAGCTGCAGAGAAAAACATTTTTTAAGTTAGGAAAATATGTAAAATATTAAAACTTGTCAAGGTGACTCAAGGACAGGTGTAGGATCTGAACCTACTTTTAACATTATTTTATATTGATTAGATTTCATGGTTTGTAAGAAGATTCTCCTATTAATGCTAAAATGTAAAACAAAAAAAAATAAGAGTTGAGTCAGAGTTAATTTGCTTAAGAAGTAACTTTTTAAAAGTTCCTCCGTGTGCCCCCATGCACACTTAATATGTTCAGTGGCCTAGGAGATACATAATTTTAAATACTTTAGAAAAGACTAAATAGAATTATGTTAAGGAACTTCAGAGAGGAAAAAATAGGCTTAACATTCAAATATTACCTACATCCTCAGCGCTTAAAGAACAGTATCATTAACTGAACGTCTTAACTGGAAACCTTAAACACCTCATTTTTAAATTAGAAACCTACGTTTGTTCCTTGCTGATGGCCACAATGATACAGTCAGAAGGTCTTTCTTTATCATACTCTTTCTGTATCTGCTGGTAAAACTGTAGGTATAGCTTCTCCCTACGATCATCCCTGGTATAGTCGTCATCTAAAATCAAAGAACAAATTGATTAATAGGTAACAGTGACTGGAAACCAGCATCGGCGCTTCAGGTGTCTTGCCCGCTCAGTTAAGTATTGTGAAAACCGAGAAGTCCACTAAAAAGTGAACTGTGAAACTAGTAAAAACGTATTTGTCTTGGACACATAGCAAGACAGACATGACACAAGGAATGTGATTTAACTAGGCAGCAATTTTATTAACTCATCTGGGAATTATCCAGTAATAACTAATCCTATGCATGTTACCTTCCTCCCTAAATCTGTTCTACCTGGTGGAAAACTCTCTTCGGACCCCCACTCCAAACCTGATCCCAGCCCATTGTTAGCCCACTGCCCACCCCTCATATTAGGGCTAAAAATGCTGTGGGGGGGGGGGAGGAGAGGGGAGGTGAAGTTCCTCACTGTACGAGATATTCGAAGGCCCAACTCTTTCTCCCCCATCTTCTTTAGAAGATGCCTTCCCCTAAATTCACTTCCAACTCTGGTTCATCAAGGAACCAGACCTCTATTAAAAAAAGTACTTGCACTGGAAAAACGCAAACAGGAGGTGGCAGCAATTAGCTTGGCTACCTCCCCACATCCCTAACCAGTTTCCCACAATAACAACTCCTTCCCTAACATTGGCCAAAAATATACTCAGTCCCTGTCGGAGTCTTCTCTGAATAGCCCAGGTAACTCAACAGATGTTTACAAATGTAATCACTTCCTGATTTACACATTTTCTGGCCTCATGAATACGTGGAGGCCTAGTGGCTCTCTGCCATAATCTCTGCTGCAAGATTTCAAACCAGATTACAGTCACCCATGGGAAAAGGTCCTGATTCTGCCCTATTTGCCTTAGTTATTAAGTCAACCCCCTTACAAGATTCCAAATTGTTTTCACCTTGGTGTACAATAATTGTTTCAGGTGGCTACCAAAGAGTGTAAGCGGATATCAGCTAATCCCAGAGCATGCTCCTCCTCCTATGCAATCATCCCCTCACCAAGGCCTAATATTGTGAACCTTCTGGGAAACTGGCTGCCCACTTCTGGGCCCAATGAACAATACTGTGCCCACAGATCAAATCATTATCTCGTCACCTGCTCCCTTGATCCAGAAAACTAGGTATGCAGCAAAACATAGACCATTCACACCACTGGTCTCTAATTCTCAACTGGAGGCCTCATATGCACCGAGTAGGGTGACCAGACGTCCCGATAAAAATCGGGACTGTCCTGATTTTGAGCAGTTTGTCCCACGTCCTGACTGAAGTACAGTCGGGACACCATCTGTACCAATATTTTGTTTCGAGACCTTCCCCCCCATTCATCGGTGGTGAGAGGTTGGGGGAGCGCCTTTTCAATTGTTAAACTCACCCAGCACGTCCCGGTCTTCAGCGGCATTTCGGCGGCAGGTCCTTCGGTCACTGACGGTCTTCGGCAGCGGGTACTTCTTTCTTCGGCGGCAAGACATATTACCCGCCGCCGACGTGCCACCGACAACCATCAGCGACTGAAGGACCTGCCGCCGAAGACCGGAACGTGCCGGGTAAGTGTTCCAATATTTTTTCATCGGTCATCAGGTCACCCTAGCACCGAGCATATGACATCAACCAATTGTATCTCTCAAGCCCCTATTACCAGTTGCACTGCAGAAGTCGGTGCCCTGATCCTGAAAGAATGGCACCCAAATTCAACAGCAGGGAACCCTGATAGTGTAAGCCTCTTTTATAAGCTGCCACAAACTGGAATTTTCTTGAGAAACTCCTGTCAACAGGAAGAAAGAGTGGTCCAGCATTAGCTAGCCTCAGCAATATGTAGGTCCTTAATGCTCTGACTGGGCAAGTCCCTGCCTTCCCAAATTCTTGCAGTACTATAGACTCCCCTTCCCCTCCCTAATCCATTGACATTATCAGAGTCAAAATGACTGATCGCTCCCACAATATAAGTCCCTAAATTCCAAAGCTCTACCTGAAACACCCCCTTGCTGATCTAGGTATGAGCTCATTGACTAAATACTTAATGGGCTTTTTTTTTTTTTTAAGACAGCTGCCTTGTTCAAGTCTGCATACTGGCTCTATTAACATACCTGATGAACGCCCACAGGATCCCAAAGAATCTGAATAATGATGGCTTGTCAGGGATCTTCTATAAGGCCTGTGGGACGAGACCACCCATCTAACGGCCTCCTAACTAAAAACCCGCCACAAGGATCCAGAATACCCAACATCCTGCTACAAAAGGTGATGCTGATAAACAACTGAGACAGTCATTGATGCCAGCCCACAGCCTATCAGACACCACACACTTGGGAACTGGCCAAATCTCAGGCAAGCCTACCCCAAAACTGAGTCAATTCCCTAAAATCCCAAACGTTCATGGGGCTGCTGATCTCTGCATTAATCCAAGCACAGTCACGAGCCAAGGTTCCAAAAGGCCAGCGACATCTGCTCAGGCTCCTTGTCAGCTCCTGGTGCCAAATCTCAAAATCCATCCACCTGCAATCGAGACAGCATGGGCTATGCCATTATTAATCCCAGGCACATGTTAGCAGTAAAAGAGATTTTACAAGTTAAGCACTGCAGGACAAGTGCCCTCACCAACCTTGTAACTTTGAGTGACCTGGAGGAATGGGTGTTAGTATGTACCAGTGCCATGTTGTCACTATAGAATTTCACTTGTTTGTGAGCTCCTCTCCCCCAGATCACTGCAACTAAAATGGGGGCGGGGGGAGGGAGACAGGACGGGACACCCAGTAGTGTTATGTCCTTTTCTAGCTCCCAGAGTATATGATCACAAGGAATCACAAGCCAAGCACACTACCTGCCCTGGTAAAGGCCCCAAACCTGGTGTCCCCAATGCATGAGTGAACTTTCAGCTCTGTCTCTACCCCAATTAGGCATCTAGGGGCAGGTCTTCACTACCCGCCGGATCGGCGGGTAGCAATCGATCTATCGGGGATCGATTTTTCGCGTCTCGTTAAGACGCGATTAATCGATCCCCGATCGCGCTCCCCGTCGACGCCGGCAATCCACCTCATCGAGAGGCGGAAGCGGAGTCGACGGGGGAGCGGCAGCGATCGACTCGCCGCCGTCCTCATCGCCAGGTAAGTCGATTACGATACGCCGACTTCAGCTACGCTATTCCCGTAGCTGAAGTTGCGTATCGTAGATCGACCCCCTCCCCTAGTGTAGCCCAGGGCTAGGAGGAGACACTCCTCTCTCCAAAAAGTAACTCCATTCAAGTGATTTAGGAACTGAGCTGTTCCTATGCCCGTAAATTCATTTCTTTACTCATACTTATAAAATGGCTGGGCCTAGCTATCCCTGATATGGCAGCTGATGGCAAGGCACAAAATGCCTACTGGACTACCAGTCTGCATGCAAAACTAAGAAGGCAAACAACAGCCTGCAGTTCACGCAGCGTAATCTACTTGGCTGCTCTGTCCTCCTTAATCCCAATAATTCTGCAAGTTTATGCACAGAAAGTCTAGAGATGCCAGTCTCTATATCTAACTTGATCCCTTTTTTCTTCTGCTAGCAATAATCACAGGCACTGGCTAAGAGGAGATCAACAAGCTGGCACACTTTAGAATCTGCCCTGCCCATACACAAGAAGGCATCCAGGTAGTTTGTTGTTTGTTGTAAACCCAATTCCCATACCACTGACATTCAGCTTTGGGCTGAGCCCAATATTGAGCATCCCACTGCTATGGCCTTGTCAAAATAAAAGCCGACCTACCAAATAAAACCCCACAGGTCTGAAATCTGAGGGGGTTTACTGGTAGCAGTCAAAAAGTCAACCTAATGTTACATTTCACTAAAACGGCCCTGGGACTGCAAGGCCTCACCATGTTCACAATGGTACCAAAAGAAGAGTAACATACTGAACATAATTCCCGGTCTATTGCATCATACATGGAGCTTCCAATACTCCTTGGTGCCTTTTTGGCGACCAAACCCGAAGGAGAAACTTGCAGGTCAGTCATAGGTCAGTGCATGAATAGCCCTGTAATTCTGTTAGAAACAGTTTCTTGTTAAATCTTGCTCCTTATTATGTCTCTCAAACCTTCTACAGATGTCAAATTTTGAGACACATGAATTCCAACTCCTTCATATGGTATCCCAAATCATACTACAAACTCCTCCCAAAAATATGCCCCATCTATCTTGTTAGGGTAATCCCAGGGAAACACCCAAAGCACCTTGAGCTGGAGATAAAGCTCCTTCCTTCATTCCTGCTACTTGGTCCTGTGTGTGGGGATAGAGGGAGCATCTGACTGATCCCTCCTTCTACTGGTCTGGAACTTCCCACAAATGCTGTGGCAAATGAGTGCCCCGTGAACACCGAAACACTTCTTGCATGTGATTTTTTTATCTGCAGAAGTTCCAAAAACATCCACCTTCACTGAAGTCCCAGCATACTTTACTGCAAGAATCAGATCTCTGGTTAGCCTGCTGTGGAAACAATAAACTGCTGTTGGTATGTATGAATGGCACTGACCAAGCCAGGATCATCTGCTCTAACCAGAAGTCATTATCAGCCCTGTCACACCTCATTTGTGGACATGTTGCATGCAGCCTGTAACTTAAATTCCTCGCCTTAATGGGCCCATGCTTTACCCCCAAATGTATTGTAGGTCCAACAGAATAGGTACATATATTTGTACAAGGCTGACCCTCTCTGGATATTTGCTAGACATCACCCCAGCATATATCAAAAAGGCAGGTTGTCAGTTTTCCCAGGTTCAAGCCACCCTTTGATACCTCTCATTCTCAGTGTCCCTCTTATTCCTCTGCATTCTACCTTCCATCATTGCTTCCCTGTACAATGAGAATATTTCTGTGGGGGTTTTTAAGTGGCTTTGAGAAGGTGCACCCCCAACTGGAGATGGCATTCCTGTACAAGCCTGTCTTATTTTCACCTGGAAGACAAAAAACTGACAGCTGCAGTGGAACCCGCCACATCACATCCTCCCCACCACCCTGTAATGTACCCATCTCTGTGGCCTTGGCACCTATTCCTACATTGCAAGCCTAAGTGAGATTCAGCACCTGCATTCCTACCCCTCCTTGATTGGTCTTACCCTGCTGATGGGACCAGAATCAATTTGGCTGCTGCCATTACCCCAAACTGGAGCCCATGTTGGGCGTGCAGTGGTTCCCATGCTAGATTCCCCAACAGAAGTTAGGGAATAAGGAGAACAAACTTCTGTAACTTGAGGACCAGAGAATCCACAATGGTGTTTAAGGTTGGCCACCTGGCTGGAAGAGTAATTTCACCTGCAGCCTGAACCCCAGACTGCCTGGGGAACCCAGCGTATGGGATAGAACCCTCTGTGGAAGCCCACCCAGTCTCCCCAAGAGGAGCTCCAGGGGTATCCTCCAGCTCAGAGGCTCCCTCCATCGTCCCTGTGGAAAAATCTGCTGCCCGTCTAGGTCTCTGACTCTGTCCCTGGGGGAAGGGGCATGGCCCTCCACACCGTATTGTCCTGTTCCACCCCGCCCCACACACCTGTCCGCGTGCATCTTCCAAATATATGCCCTCTGTACTCCCAAGAGCCCAAACTCACCCACTACCGGCAAAGGAGATACCCCTGCCGGGGGGACCACACTCGCAGCCCTTGCTGTTCTCCACTTCTCTCGAGAGCAAGGGGCGGTTGGGCCAACTTCCACTGCTGAGGATTCATGCTCCGGATCCTGTCGCCTGGAAGAACCTGGCTGCTGGGCTGCCACTGCTGCCTCTTGTCTTCCGGGTATCCCTGGGGTCTCATGCAGACTGGGACCTGCTGGGACCACCGCCGTCAACTTGATGTATCTTGGGACTCCCTCACACCAGGAGGCACCCCATGCTCCCATTCTGCTGGACTACTTCCCTGCCAGCAGCTAAGCTATTGCTTTGAGCGTGTAATGATGTCCCACACAGGGGGAAAGGGCTTGGATGCATAGGAGTCCCTGGGCTTCTGCTGTGCTGCTCAGACCAGACGATAGTCCAGGATAAACCCAATCATCCCTTCCAAACCCAATAGGAAGTTGAGTTCCCACAGGGCATTGGAGACCCTTAATGAAGCCTGTAGACTGCTGGCCTGTCACCCCAGCCAGGAAGGACTGACACCATAACTAGAGTTTGATTCGGGCCCTTTTCTCAGGTGTCGACTTTATTTTTCCCACATAAACTAACACAATACTTCAACTGTCTCTTCCTCTCAATGCAAGGTCTTTTGGAGAGGCCTACTGATTCCCCACACAATGCATTTTTTTCCTGGCCATTTGCCAGAGTCATCCTGCTCCAGGGCCTGCCAAAGGCGCCAACCTGCTTCATGTAGCTCTCCCGCATGAGCCAGGAATTTCTTACCAGAGCCTCCCTGCTCCAGGCCTGCTAGTGAGTCACCTGCTGGCTTTTACAGGAACCTGATCCCTAGCTGGTCAGTCACAGGTGAGGTTGGGCCCCAAGTTCCCTTAAGGGCCAGGCACCCTGTGACAAAACCATTGAGCTCCTCTTTCTCCTGCAGACCCACACAAAGGCTGCAGTGGGTATATTCTAACAAAAAGGAATATCAGTTAGTTACAAATTCTTACCTTTTTGGGAATACTGGTATCTCTCATAGTAATCTTCATTTCCTGGGGAATAGTCATACTGTTGTCCAAATAGTTCTTCAAAACTAAGGAGGAAATATTTTGAGGAAAAAATATATTCAAAACATGACAGCAGGCCAATGCATACAGGTATCCACATAAACTAGGAAGATAAAGGTTTTAAACAGTTGTAGTGTAAAAGTTATCAACATCGAGTTTCAGAATAGATGACTTTTAAGTCATGGAGAGGTGAGAAGTGTTAGTCTTTCCATACTTAAAGACTAAGCTAATTTTCCATTAAAAAGCATTTGACCTCCCAAGTAGCTTTACTAAAACTAAAGTACATTTAAAAGAAAAAGATCATTGTACAATGATCTATAAAGCCCTGAAAGTTCTTGGATCTGATTGCTAGAGTTCAGTCGAGACTGGTGGAGGCATTTCCACTCTCTGCTCCAGAGACTGAACTCTAAGGTCAGCAGCAGGGCATCTTCAGACAGCTAGCTCTCTCCTCCAAAATTCACCCCCTGTGAATATTCAAAGTTTGGTGTTTTCAAGGTGCAACCTTGGTAAGTTTTACTACTGGGGTCTGACCATCATACAGAAGAATTATTTTAATTCTATTTTAAAACAACTGTAGCGTGCCCAGGTGCTATAGCATTAGATACCATGAACAAACTAGGTGTTTAAAAAAAACCTAACAATTTAGGAAGTTTTAAGATATACAGATCCTTGTCATGTAAATATCAGAGACCAAACCATAGTTGTTACAAAAGTGAGCTTGTTTATAGACAGAAGTATTTTCCTACAGACACATGGGTTGTTCACAATGTCTTTAAATAATTTACATAGTTATCCTATTGAAAAGTGTGTCTTACCTACTCAGATCTTCAAAATCCTTTGAATAACCATCTTGGGGAGAATAAGGACTTTTCTGGTATGGTCTATAAGGATTTATGCTAAAAGAGGCAAGAAATAGGAGATTAGGTATGTTCGGTCAAAAGAGCTTTTGCATGGCTACAATTAAAAAGCGTAAGTTTTACATACTGGTACTCTAAAGTACTTAATGGACTTTCCAAATTCCTATTAGTTTTGGTTTTAAAACAAATGCCATTTTAAAAGAATCTGCTTAATTCCAGGGCTGCAGTATTATGAAGCAAAACGTATCTTCCTTTCAGTCAAAGGAAGACAAAACATTCCTAAAAACTTTCCTTCACAAATCTTAGGCATCTGTAAGCCAGTGACACTTTCATATTTCCTTATGAGGTTTTGCCTGCATTGAGCTAGGTATACATTGCAAGCTAGGGGTGAGATTCCTCTGCTCCTCACACACATTTACACTAGCTCTCATCAAAATAGCTCAAGCATAAATAGCAGTACAGCCACAGTAACACTGGTAGTGGCCATAGAGGCATGGCTGAGCCGTGCCGAGTATGTACCCGCTTGAAACAGCTCAGCCATGCCTCAATGGCCACTATCAGCGCTAACGCAGCTGCACGGTTATTTATACTTGCACTATCTCAATGAGACCTAGTGTGTGTAGGAGCAGGGGAAAAATCACATCCCTAGCTTGAAGAGTAGACAGAGTCTTAGAAAATGCCTTATAACATAAAAGAAGGCAGCTACATTTTGTTTACAGCCAGCTTCTGCTGATGTTTTATTCTTCCTTTTAATGAAATGTTGATGTCATATCAGCTGTCATGAAGTTTTGCAATCACTGAGACATTTTAGGGCAAGTGTCATTTACATTCTGCTTACACCACCTCTATCTGAAGCTTTGGACGATCTAACATTTTCCCATGAACTCATAGTTGCTAGTGACTGTAGAGTCTGAAGTACATGCTGTTAAGCACAAGTTAACACAACTGATTTTGGATCTTGCAGTTAAGACTTAACTGATTTGTTGCCCGTAACAAGATGTGGTAAAAACCAAGTATATAAATGTAATGTAAGCAAGGCTTTTGAATGGTAGTAAACTTCAGTTTACCTATAATTTTAAGCATTTAATTTGCTATAAGAATCCAATCCTATATACTGGTTCATTTTGTTCTGCAAGAGATGCCTATGCTAACAAAGCCAAATATATTTCTACACAAAGGTCACAGGTGAGTGCTTCACTTTCTTATTCTTAATATTTATATTATGGTGGTAGCCAGAGGCCCCAATGAGGATTAGGGTTCAAGAGTGCTACATGTTGTACAAACTGTTAGACAAGGCTCCTGCCCCAAAGAGCTTACAATCTAAGACAAGCAACACAAAAAGGGTGGGGGAACAGGGAGACAATCTAATGTATATATTTACACACACATACTGTTTTAGTTGTCTTGATGTGGAGACACCCTAAATTTGCATACAAATTAAGGACAGAAAATGAGTTTAGTTTATGTATTACATAATTAGTTTATGCATTAGTTAGGAGAATGAAGTTCTTCTGCACTGGCAAGAGGATTGACTAAAAGCCCTAATAGAACTTGATCTCCAACGTCTATAATATTTCAGTTCTACTTCATCAAAAGAAGAGCAAGATAGGATTTGACATACAGAAAGGACTAAACACACAGAAAAGATCACAAAAGTTATTTGGGAAAACCTTCTTACTCTGAAGTGAATAGGGGAAGGCTAGTATGAGAAACGTAAGTCACGAATAGACCTAGTGCCTGGGAATTTGATAAGGATCATATAGGCTTGGTACAGTTTTGTTTCATGAAGGTAGTGCCAAACATGAAGTTCATAGGATAAAAGGAATAAGCAGACGGCTCAACATGAACAAGTCAAAAGAAAGTTGCTTTGAATGGGAACCCAGGCTGACTAGGCTGATGTCCAAAACCAAAATCAGTAGCCACAAAGAAAAGCAGCACGATATTTGGATGTCAACCAACATGAGAAAAGGCAAAGTTAAGACAAAATCTCTTGTCAAGAGATCAGGAATCTTGCAACACCAGTAGAGAGCCAGCTTCACTTGAAATAAACACTGTAGTTGACTTAAGTTATTCATATTTTAACTACGTTGTCAAAGTTACAAATATTTTATCACCTGAAAAATGAAACTGATAGCTATTCATGATAATTAGAAAACTGCTTTGGAAATCCTAGCATGTCAAAAAACTATTCAGGAACTAACTATATATAAACTGGATGTGCCTAATGCTTAGTTGCATGCCAGGCACCTTGACAAGGTAGGGCCAATCTACCACAAGATAAATGGTCCCAGCAGCAGGTAATACAGATTACCATATTGCTCAAGTACAGAAATGCGAACATCTAGGGAGATATCAGCCATTTGAAATGGACGGGGATCCTGCAACACTATCCTGTTGCACTTGCAGCCAGCTCCACCAGTATCAGCACTTTTGGGCTGTGCTATTCCATGGCTGCTGCTGAGATAACAAGAAAGAGAGACAAGGATGAAAGGGTGACTGGATGGACAAGAGTGGTGGTCCCAATACTAGTCCAAAAATTCTTCTGCAAAGAATGAGAAGAGGACACTTCCATATCCAAAAGATTAGAAGTTTAGCTTTAAAAACTTAGTTTCTCAACCTAGTTAGTAAGAATTTGGATTATCCAGGAGTCTTAATTATTGGACTAATCTGATATAGCCAGGAATCTAAGGTGGATATTCTAATAAAATATTGTTTCCACAAACACAAACTTAGTAACTTCTATAAGTTTCCACCCATTATCAGAAAACTTTTGAGAAAGCCAGTAAAAGAATGCAACTGTAGAGTTAGTTCACATTTCAGGATTTCTTCAAAAAACAGTCATTCTGGGAAGGTTATTCAAAGTATCAATGTTTCTCTCTTAATAGGGAGAAACAGAAAAAAGTCTTATATTACCAACAGAGTGATTTAAAACAGAATATGAAAATGTGGGAAGGAAATGGAGAGAAATAAGAGGCTAAGGAGGCACTACTTGGGAAAAGAAAATGGTAAGAATAGAAGAAACTGGGGAAAATCATTCACATTGTGAAGACCTGAGGACTGATCAAGAACTCACTCATGCTAGTACTAATGGAACATTAAGAAAAAGTGAACAAAAACAGTAAGATTGTCCCCTCTAACATTTACTAAAGGAGTTTTGTTTACTTTGATACAAGGCTAATTTATGAAGACATCTAGAAGGGAAAACAAGTGTACGCTTACAAATAGAATGCACAATAGTGTTTTTACACACAAAACTGGATGAAGAAAAAGTCCACCTTTTTATAATCTACTTAAAAACTCAATAAATCTGTTACATATTACTTACTCCAGAAGGCGTGGAATCCATCCGGGTCTATGCCTGGACCCAAAATGAAAAGAGCTTGGATTAAGTTATATTGAAGACAAACCGTAAAAAACAGCAGTTAAATCAAGATTAGTAAAATGTGCTGAGTTTCTTCAGCAGCACAGACTTATGCACCACACTTTCAGATTATCACAAAATGTTTTAAAGAGCGAATGATAAGCTAAAGAAAAATATGGAAATTATGTTGTGTTGTAAAGGAATCTGATTTTTGGAGTAGGTGTGTTCCTTGAAGCTATCTTTTGTAGGCCCCAAGTACCCAGAAGCATATGCAAACCTTACTCACCTCAACTGTAGAAAGAGAAAATGAGCAAAGAAAGGAGAGTTAGCGATACTGATTAAATGAAATTCAACTACTAACACTAGTAATCTATATTTTATCCCTCACGCCATGAGCTATGCAGCAGTTATGAGCCATATAGCAGGGCATTAGATTGCTCCTAAAATTGCTATTTCTAATATTCTATCAAGAGATGTGTACAGAGAAATTGTTTTATATGTATTTATACAACATACCCCAAAAGTGATCCAGTTGGTTGCTCTGCTACTGTCTAACAAAAGATTTCCCTTTTTCCAGATGCAGCTAGTTGATAAAGCTGGCCTTTCCATGACAAACTTCAAAGGGTTTTGAAATACATGATTTTGTTCACCTGGCAAGAATAACGGTTGGCCAAAATAAGAAATCCTAAATTCTGATCTCCTTACCAAAAGACATTCTTGGATCCGTATATTAATTTTATTTAGGAAAATGAAAGTTTGGCGAGAAATAAAGGAAATTGCTTGCTAAACATGAAATTTAGAAAGCCACTCAGAAAAGAATTAGAAAGTGAGTAAGAAATTACCTTTGTGTAACTGAACAAAAAGTAGGATAATAATCTTAATCATCCAGAATTTCTGGAATAAGTAGCTGCAATAATAAATAAATGGGTTTATGAAAAAGTGGACCTGACTGAAGATCTAGTCTCAAACAACTTCTACAACAGCTTGAAATGTTAACACTAGAACTTTAAAGTGACATGGTGCAATAGGAGAGTGGACTGTATAGAGAAATAACAAGGCGACCGGCACAGGAGGAAAGTAAGAAACAAGTAAACTGTCCTAATTATCTCCTATAGACACTGCTACCAGATACTCTTGGATTATGCTCAAAGTACCACTATAAGATTTAGAAATGGATACCAAAAGATCCTGTACCAATGGCTGAGGTTTTTTCTCTCTGTACTACAAAGAAAAGACACTTCATATCTAATTCTGTGCTGAAAATGCAGGGGTCTTCACACTCTGAGTTCCAGATATTCTGTGCATTTAATTACTGAGCAATCAAAATTAACTCTAGCCTTTCTATTTAGGCTGTTAGTTATAAGGCTTCACACATGGCAGCAGAAAGGTACATCTAGGATTACACTGACAGATGTATTACTTAGAAGAAAGATTCTTCAAGCTACAATGCTAGAATAATGAAGACAGCTGTTTGGTCATACTTCATTTACTTTGACTATTCTCAAATGAATGGCATTGGACAGAAGAATGTAAAAGCTACTTAAATTCAACTGATGGTGTCAAGTTTTATTTAACTGAAATATCCTGGAAGTTTTACATGAGGTCTGAAGATATAGAAATAGGTTTCGATTTAGTGCCTCCTGAGTCAATTTTCGCTGCTCTAAAAATGGCTTCTTGGTGTAGGTCAAGACTTTTAGTGTCCCAAAGGTCAGAAAATTGACAAAGTTACTAAATATCTACTAGCTGGAGGAGTAAACCTACTAGTTAATGATAGATACAAAAGATAAGTAGAGAGCCTCCACATCAATGAGCTCCAGGAAGAATCACGTATTGTAAAGTACAACCTCCTGCCATAGGTAATGGAAGTGCTAGAATTCATTCACTGGGCCCCAGCTTTCATAACAACATCTGGCTACTTGATATCTAATAAATGTGAAGCTTCAACAACTTCAAGCTACTGGAAAGGAAAAGACGCTCTCCGGATACTGCAAGGGTACGGAAAACACAGAAAAAGCTTCCAGTACTCTAGTCTTCTCCCACATCACAGATTTATTTATTTTTTATTTAATTTTTTTTGGGGGGGGGGGGGGGGGGGTGTTTGGGTGAAAAATTCTAGCATTGATTTAAGCTGATGAGATTTTGCCAGATGCCAGCAGACCAAAGCTGATACTCTCAACTATTTCATTGCTGCCCTCAGGGTTGCCCACATCAATAGGAGTGATTAGTCTTATTAATTTTACATTGCTAGTGGACACAGCTATGAGGCACAGCAGACTCAGGAAATCACCATCACCACATTGGCTTATGTTCAGTAGGTCATCTTCACAACAGAACTGGCTAGAAACAGTCTTTTTTTTAATATGAAAGTTTGAATATTACAAAGAATTGATAGGCCTCTGCATGCAGAGAAGGCTTCCCACTGGTAAGCAGGCACATATTTTTTTCAATCTCTACCCTTGATATGATAATTCTTTGATGTCTCCGTTACCCTGAATAAGTTTGTTCAAAAGATAGTTCGTCTTTTCTATTTTAATATACTTTTAATTTAGATAAGTTGTAATCTAGTTTCATTGTGGTCCTTTATTGGACACCTTAACCTCAGCCATAACAACACTTGAGCAAACTATGGAACTCTAGGCCTTACCCAACCCCTTAACCTTTTCTTGAGCAAATATCCACATTGAAAGTAGGTGGAAAGCCAGAACATTTCAGGACATTGGCTGATAATTAGCCACAGTAATTCCTCTGTAAGAAAACTGTGAATTATTGCTTCCCAATCCTTGGAGACTCAGCTCCTTAACAGAACCCAGCTCCCTACTTTCACAGTTTATCCATTTAGCTCTAAGTTATTATGCCCATTCCTTTGAAATGTTTAACAACAATTACAGAAAGAAGTGTATGAAATTCTTTTGAGTCGCAAACTGACCTTCCACTAGAGCACTAGAATGTCAAATTTATCATTGTGGATGAGATTTCTCATGCTTAATTTCAGCGCAAGACTGCTTTTTGTTTTTTGTTATGCAAGCACAAAAGAAATCCCTTTTACACGGTGATTTCCCTCCCCCCCCACCTTTCAAAAGCAAAGAGATATGAAATCTGAAAAACAACCTATTTGTCATGTACTGGTCCTCATTGATATATATATGAAAAAATGTTCAAAGTCTTGATCCTGCACTTTACAGCATGTAGGCAAACTACTGCACCCTCATGGAGCCCCACTAAAATCAACATGGCCCTGTGTGGGCACAACAGTCCATCCATATGTTGTAAATTACAAGATCAGGGATTAAGGGTGAAATTCACCCCTGTACAGAGGACCAGAACAAGGTCTGCGCACCACTTAAGTTCTCAAAGGATGTGAAGACTGCTTTTGGACATTAACTGGGATTGAAGTGGTGCATAGACTTTGTGTTAGCCCTTGGCATAGGTGTGAATTTCACCCCATAGAAATTAGAATTGAAAATGTAACTGACTGAAAATGTGTTGTCCAAGCACAATATTTTAGGAATGTTTTTGAACACCGATTCGCACAGACATCTGAAAGGTGTACTCAGAGTGTGTTCAAACAGTACAGTACTACCAACAACTGGACAGAGTAACTCCTTATTCCTCTAAGTTACAAAAATTACACGAAACAGTATACACAATATTCATTTCAGAAAATTTTACAGATTGTAGTTCTGATACTGTCTACAAAGTTCGTTTCAATCTATTGTTTCATAACATAAAATGCACACAATAAAAGTAACAATTTCCAGAGGATACCAAATGTTCATATGCTGATATTTTAAATGCTTAGCTAATTTGTTTTCTAGATTATAGAATTAAAATATCACTGATTCATGTTAAACATAGGCTCTAATTTTAAACATGTGATTAACTTCGCAGACTAAGTAGTCCCACTGTAGTCAGTGGAACAACTCACTGCATCAAGTTAATATGCTGAAGTCTTCCCAGGAATGGGGCCTTAAAGAATACAATTATGTATTTCATAGAATTATAGTAAGTAGAATTGGGTGTGACTGTTTCTATTTCCTTTTTAATATATTCTTTATATGTGCATCTTTGTTTTGTCAAAGACATTCAACTCTTCAAAGTGACTGAATTTTAAAACAATGACAGCGAAATGACCACAATTCTCAGATTCGTATATGAAAATACGTGTTAGTGTTTTCATAAGTATCTGTAGAAACAATTGTTGAAGTGTTTATATTTATTTTACTTTACCTTTGATCCACAATAGGTTTCTGAACTTGACTCCTGGTAACCTTAACCCAAGATGACATTTTAATTCCTAGGAAAACAAAATACATTGCATTTATTCTCTTCACAAGTGAGTGGGAAAACAGTCTTAAAACAGCCATAGTACATTGCAAATTTTTTAAACTGACAGTTCGCAACTTGTTAAAAATAATGTATTTCATAATCAAGCTTGTGGATCATCTCTAGTTGAGTGAGATCCCTTTGTATGTTTTTGCAGTAACCTTTGGACTTAACTATTGTGAGTATTTTTTTTTTATCATCTGTAAATGTTGCCAGCTCCGTGTTCACTCCCTTTGACAGATCATTTATGGATATGCCGAACAGTACTCATCCCAATACAAACCTATGGGGGATCCTGCTATTTACATCTCTCTACTGCAAAAACTGACCATTTATTCCTATTCTTGTTTCTTGTCTTTTAACCAGTTACTGATCCATGAGAAGCTCTTCCTCTTATCCTATGACTGCTTACTTTGCTTAAGGGCTTTTGGTGAGGGAGCCTGTCAAATGTTTTCTGAAAGTCCAAGAACACTATATCCATTGGACCACCCTTATCCAAATGCTTGTTGACACCCTCAAAAAATTCTAATAGATTGAGGAGGCATGGTTTCCCTTCATAAAAGCGGTGTTGAGTCTTCCCTAACATATTGTGTTCATCTAGCTGTTTGAATTTTATTCTTTACAATAACCTCAACCAATTTGCCTAGTACTGAAGTTGGGCTTCATGATCTGTAATTGCTAGGATCACCTCTGGAGCCTCTTTTAAAAATCCAGCATTACATTAGCTATGCTCTAGTCATCTGATACAGAGGCTGATTTAAGCGATAGGTTGCATACCAGTTAAAAGTTCTGCAATTTCATGTCTGAGTTCCTTCAAAACTCTTGAGTGAATAGCATCTGGTCCTGGTGTCTCATTACTGTTTAATTTATCAATTTGTTCAAAAACCTTCTCTATTGACACTTCAAACTTGGACAATTCCTAAAATAGGTCACCTAAAAACAATGGCTTAGGTGTGGGAATCTCCCTCATATCCTCTGCAGCGAAGACTGATGCAAAGAATTCATTTAGCTTCTTTGCGATGGCCTTGTGTTTCCTGAGTGCTTCTGTAGCACAGAGGTGGGGAACCTACTGCCCGCAGAATGGATCCAGCCCGCTGCTTCATTTCATCCAGCCCATGGCAAGTCTCCGCGCTGCGGGCTGGAAGCCCCGAGCCTCGGTGCCCCGCCCCCGGCAGGGCTGAAGTCACAAGTGCCAGCTCACCAGGTTGCCAGAAGTCCGGTCAGCTCTCCGCAGCTCCCAGAAGCAATCAGCAAGTCCCTGCGGCCCCTAGGAGCTGGGGCGATCAGGGATGCTCCATACGCTACCCCCGCCCCCAGCGCCAGCTCTGCAGCTCCCATTGGCCAGGAACCACGGCCAATGGAAACTGCGGGGGCGGTGCTTGCAAGTGCGGGCAGCACGCATCACACAGAGCAACCTGGCTCCTCCGCTTAGGGGTCATACATAGTGGCCGCTTCTGGGAGCACCATGGAGCCCCCATGGGCAGGGAGCCTGCCTTAGCCCCGCTGCGCCACTGACCGGGAGCCACCTGAAGTAAGCACCGCCTGGTCAGAGCCCACACCCCGAATCCCCTGCCCCAGGTCGGAATCCCCTCCCATACCCTAACTCCCTCCCTACACCTCTCCCACCCTCCTGGCACAGGTTGGAACCCCCTCCCGCACCCTAACTCCCTCCCTGCACCCCCACCCCAACCCCCTGGCCCAGGTCCGAACCTCCTCCCGCACCCTAACTCCCTCCCTGCACCCCCACTTGCACCCCAACCCCCTGCCCCAGGTCAGAAACCCCTCCTGTACCCTAACTCCCTCCCTGCACCCCCCACAACCCTCTGCCCCAGGTCGGAACCCCCTCCCGTACCCTAACTCCCTCCCTGCACCTCCACCCCAACCCCCTACGCCGGCCCTGAGCCCCCTCCCGCACCAAAACTCCCTCCCGGATCTTGCATCCCAAACCTCCTCCCACACCCGAACCCTCTGCCCCAGCCCAGAGCCCCCTCCTGCACCTCAAGCGCCTCATCCCCAGCCCCACCCCTGAGCCTGCATCCCCAGCCGGAGAGAAACTAGCCAAGAACACAAAAACCTTTCTTGGACTACCTAATCATACTTTTACATTTGACTTGCCAGAGTTTATGTTCCTATTTTTCTCAGTAAGATTTTACTTCCAATTTCTAAAAGATGCCCTTTTGCCTCTAACGACCTCTTTTACTCTGCTGTTTAATTTGGTCCTCTTACTGTTTTGGGGGTTTTTTTGGGAGGGAGGGGGGAATATTTAACTTGAGCCTCTATCATGGTGTTTTTAAATAGTCTGCATGTCGTTTGCAGACATTCCACCTTTGTGACTGTTCCTTTTAATTTCCATTTGACTAGCTTCCTCATTTTTGAATTAGCCCCCTATTTTAAGTTAAATACTACTGTGGTGGGTTTCTCTGGCAATTTCCCCCCTACAAGGATGTTAAATTTAATTACATTATGGCTGCTATTACTGAGCAGTTCAGCTATATTTACCTGTTGGACCAGATCCTGTGCCCCACTTAGGACTAAATCAAAAATTGCCCCTCCCTATGTGGGTTCCAAGACAAGTTGCATTCGTTCATGTTGTCCTTGCTTCTAGTGACATACCTAGTCAATATGAGGATAGTTGAAATCCCCTATTATTATTGCATTTTCTGCCTTTGGAGCCTCTCTAATCTCTCAGAGCATTTCACAATCATTGTCACCATTCTAGTCAGGTAGTCAGTAATGTAGTCCTTCTACTAAACTCTTATTGTTCAAGCACAGAATTTCTATCCACAGAGATCCTACAGTACAATTTGATTAATTTAAGATGTGTATTGACTCTATGCTTTCTTTTAGTGCCACTCCCCAAACAGTACGACTTACTGTGTTATTCCTATATATTTGAGCCCTTTGTATTACCGTGTCCCATTGACTATCCTCATTCCATCAACTTTTCATGATGCCCATTATATCAACATACTCATTTAAATGACAGGCACTCTAGTTCACCCATTTTAGTATTTAGACTTCCAGCATTCATATATAAGCACGTGTCCATTTTATCAATATGAATTTGAAGTCCAGTACAGGTAGAGTGACCATATTTCCCTAAGGGAAAGCAGGACACTGTGTGGGGCTGGCCTGAACCCTCCCCCACGCATGGCGGGCATCGCTGCGACGCCCAGGGCTGGCACAGAATGTTCCACCGGCACCCCACTTTTTTGACAAATGTGGTCATTTGTGCTGTTTGCTCTTGTCAACAGATCAGGGCTTTAAAAAGGGACTATCCCAACCAAAACAAGAGGTATGGTCACCCTAAACACTGGTTTCTTTGCAGCATAATTTCAGAAGTAACAGCATGCGCAAACTGGTCTGGATACATGCACACTTGGATGTAGTCTCAAATTACAGTTTATGAGAACAGTGTGACCTGATTAGAGCAGCATTCTAGGCACCATGGCCCCACCTTGCCGGGCAAAAAGGTGCCTTTTCCAATCATGTTAGCTCAATTGAGTGAGCTTAACGCTCATAGAGGTGCCACGTTCAATGCATCTCAGAATGGCGCGATAGCGAAGGAGAGAAACAAATCGATGCCTCTCTCCCTGGCTTAACAAATGGTTGGACACGGCCAGTTACAGAGCGAGAACTAACTGAGTGGACGGACTCCGTCTCCTTCAACGCTCGCTAAGGAACCGGCCAGAGCCCACCAAGCCCGTCACCGAGCCAGCCGGCTCCCTCCATCCCTGGTGGCTGCGTGCCCGGGGCGGAAAGGGCCTGGGGACGGAGGATGCTCTGCACCAACAACGTAACGCGAGGCCGAAGCAGTCACACCCGCCAGCTCTTCGGGGCTCCCCGCAGCACCCCGAGCTCGGGCGGGACCCAGCGGAGGGCGCACAGCGGACCGCCACCCACCCCTCTCCCGGGCTCGGACGGGGACACCAGGGAAGGGCGGGCAGCCCCAGCGCGCCCCTCCCGCGTAGGCCAGCCAGCCAGCACCCCCCCCCCGCCAGGACCCAGCAGACCTGCCCCGCTCTCGGCCGCGGCCCGGCAGGCCCTGGCAGCCCCGCACTCACGGCTGGGGGACTCCACGCAGCCGCCGCCGTCGCCTCCGCTCCGCTCCTCGCGCACAAAGCAACGGCGGCCAGTTTGCCTGACGCTGGCTGGGGTGAAATGGAGGCACCTCCCCTTCTCCCTCGCCGCCAGGAGAAGAGGGAGCATCGGGGCCAGCAGCGGCTGCAGCCTCCCGCCACAGTGACCCCTTTTGGTGGTGCCGGGGAACTGTGCCCCAGAGAGAGAACCGTTGGGGCAGCCATCTCTCCCCGCCCCCTGTGGGACCGTGGTTGCCATGGGAACCCCTCCCAGCACCCATCTCTTCCCTCTCCTTGTGGGACCCCACTTACCATGGTGACACCCCCCCCAGCACCCATCCCTCTCCTTGTGGGGCACTGGTCACCATGGGAACCCCTCCCAGCACCCATCCCTCCCCTCCCTCTGTGGGACCCCCACTTACACTGGGGACCCCTCCCAGCACCCCTGGCTGGGAGGGGTCCCCTCCCATCTCTCCTCTCCCCCATGGGACCCTGACTACCATGGGAACCCCTGCCAGTACCTCTCTTCACCCTGTTGGGTTCAAAGCAGCTCATCTCTCCCTTCCATTCTGTAGAGCCCTGGGTACTATGGGATACCCCTCAACCTCCATCCCTTTGTGGTCCTGGTTTCTGCGAGGGACCTCCTCTCCCATCTCTTCCCATCCCCTCTGTGATGTCCTGGTTTCTATGTAGGATGATCATATATGTGAATAGGGTTCAAATTTATGAATTTGTTGAGGTGCCAGTTTTCTAAAGTTGACATTTTACAAACTACAGTTGCTAATTTGATAAACATTATAGCCAATATTTGAATGGAATTTAACTGGATAATTGCTTGTTACTGAATCCAGACATCGTTAGATTACTAATGTTAGTACTAGAGTGTTTTCAGGTCAACTTTTACCTTGAACAGTCCTTTTCAAATCAGGACACTTATCCAGATCCTCAAAGGTATTTAGGCTCCTAACTTCCATTGATTTTAATGGAAGTTAGTAGCCTAAATACCTTTGAGGATCTGGGTAATTGTCCTGATTACAATGGAAGTTAGGAGCCTAAGTACCTCTGAGGATCTGGACCTTAGTTACTCTTAACCAATCAATATATTGTATTAATTGACCAAAATCCACTTTGGTATATAATCAACAGTTTAATAGATTAACTTTGGATAGTAGCCTACCACACACTATTTTGAAGGCAATGGACATAGATGGCATTGAGGTCAAGCACAAGCAGTTATACCATAGAACAATAAAAATCACCAAGATTTCTTATTATGTTGACTTAAAATCATCAGTTATTGATTCTTTAGTATTTCTAATAATATTTATCATACTTCAAGTACTTTGTCAAGGAGTAAAAATGTACTTGGTCTTAAGGCACTCTTATGAATAGTGTCCCTGTTATTTCTAGTGTTTGATTTGAAGGGGACTAGTTTAAAACATCAAAAGAAATAGTTTAGAAGTTTTCTTTGAGGTTCTCTTAGGCCAATTTATTTGGATTTACAAGGAGAAACATATATATACAGCATTACATTGTTAAAATCCCAAAATATAGTTCCTTGGGGTATCAACAGAAAGACTGCAGACGCAGCAAGATAACTTTCAGTTACTAAGGGCTGGTCCACACTACCCCCCAAGTTCGAACTAAGATACGCAACTTCAGCTACGTGAATAACGTAGCTGAAGTCGAAGTATCTTATTTCGAACTTCAAAGTACTCACCGCTGGTCCACACGGCGGTGCGCAGGCTCCCCCGTCGACTCCGCCTGCTCCATTCGTGGAGCAGGATTACTGGCATCGATGGGGGAGCACTTCCTGGTTTGATTTATCGTGTCTAGACAAGACGCAATAAATCGAACCCAGAAGATCGATTGGACTCCTCCGACGTGGCGGGTAAGTATAGACGTACCCTTACACTAAAGAACACAGAGAAATACAATCTCTGAAACAAAGTTTTTTCTTAACCCTGGTAACCTTAAGATAATGGAAAAGCTATTGGCTGGTATAAGTATACAATAGCACTACAGGGTTCTGCAGCTTCTTTGATGGGTTCAGCAAACTCTGAAGTTCCACATTGAGGTTTCACTGTTTCAGTTTTAATTGGAGGAGAGCAAGTCACTTATTTTCTACTGGACATTTGTCAGGCTCTCACTTTTCTGCTCCCTCAGTTTCTACGCTACTTACCGTGATATCCAGTAGATGGCAATGGTGTATAACACATGTCTTTTATCCTTTTCTTTTCGGAGGCTTTTTATGTTTTATTCATTTCAATTACTGTCTTTCTGAATTAACCCAAACTATAAATTGGAATGTCCCCTTTAAATAATTTATTTCAATATTTTAAATGCATACACAGAGTAGGTGCTTATATCTTTCAATATTCTTTTTCATTCTCATTCCACACAATTTATATCATTTCTAGCATCCAACAATCGTTTGGGGGGGGGAAATCCTTTACAGTTTCTCTAAATTTAGTGGACATAGTCCATACATTTCTTGATTATATCTCATTACTTTCATTTCACATCCTTCAGGGTTTACAACAGAACAAGAGACATTATACAGTAGTGAAGGAACAAGATAATTAATCATATATAGAGAGAGATGTCAGAAATTTCCAGTCAATTTCCCTGTGTTGACCTTATTAGACAATATGTCTCACAAGTTTAAGGAGTGTATTGTTGGTCTTCTGTTCTGGACAAACAGAGGTGGATTAAACAAAGGTACATTTTTTAGCCTTACTTGTCTTTGATAAGGAAAGAGTATTTCTTTTCTGATTTAAAGACCAGAAGAACCAACCTATAGTTATCAACAATATATTTGGCATTTGTATATCTCACAGGACTCTCCAACAATAGCATCCATCTCTCCTCCTTTCTCAGTATCAGAAAATTAAGGACAGTGCAAAGCAGTCCTCTCTTCTACCTTTCCAGCCCATAATCTACTCTTAGGGCATAGTCAGGATGGGGAACAACCCTCATTCACTAAGCACTCACTTCTCCCTATGTCGAATTTGCATCTGTAGGGGCTCCCCTTTACCTTCTAGTTACCCAACTTTCTCCCTTTGACTGATACAGGACACCACTCCAACCCCATTATTATGGAACTAAAGACAAACCAGGTAATGCTATTTTAGATGTATGTGGCATGGGTTAGAGATGTTACCTTCTGAACTGGTCCAAGGAAAATGTGGCAATAACTAGAAAACCTTGCTGTTTGTAGGCGAGAAAGGGATTAGGCCACGCACCAACATCTTTGTAAGAACAGCAACAATTTTAATAAAGTTAGAGGAGGCCATGAGAGCTGAACTCTAATAGTTCAAGGGAGACTCCCAGAACTTAGGAAGATATAAACTTTAAAAGTTGCTGCTGGCCAATGTCTTTTCCAAGCAGAAATCAACAAGCCATCTTCTGAGTGTTACATTTAAAGAGCAACACAAGTAATCCAGATGAAATTCAGGCATCTTTCATGGTAGTGTATAGGTAGCAGCCACACATTTTTATAATTTCTCTACTCTTCAGATGCATGTCCTCTCTCTCAAGCATACGGCAGCATCTGCAGAGCATCATTCTATAGATGCAGTTGTACATTCATAAACCATTTCAAGGCCTCCTCTGTGATGTCATGGGTATCATCCAATTCACTTTGAATCCACATTTGGGGCACTACTGCATTATCATTGGATGGGTTGGATGTTCTCATTAAATTGCATGAAAGGGAGTCTTTGATTTTCCACTTGTGGATCAAGTAGCTTCATTCTCCAAGGTTTATTCAGATGCAATTCAATGTGGTCCAATGTTTTCCTGGCAGGTCAAAACCATGAGGTTGGCTTTTTGGGTCCATAGTACCTTCCTTCTTTGGAACGGTAGATGTGGTCCAAACACTTTGCTTATCCTGACAATGATTAATATCTTTCACAAGCAGATGGAGGCAGAAAAGGAATACATTTGCGTGAATTTACACCTTGTTGGCTTTGAAAAAATCAAATCCATACATAAAAAACACAAGGAGTTTGGTTTTTGCTTTGTATTCCCTAGTCATTGCACGGGCCACTACAGTACTTTATATGGTTGTACAGGCACATGTAAATTGCTCTGATCCCCGCTGTGTGTTTGAAAGTGTCTTCTTTGTAAACTAAACATAATTTCTAATGCTCCTGAAAACTAGGCTCTCGCTGTGGAGTTTTGGCATTACTCAAAGGGGGCATTTCAACTTTATTTTTACTACATATATTGAAGGCTGACATCAACTCATTAATCCTCGTGACTGATCAAACCTACTTGCAACACTAAAACAAGAATGAGGTTTGATGGTAAAATAAAGTTACCAAAATAAGCTATATCACTTTTTGGACTACCTATTAAACATACAAACAGTCAGTATGGCAATATAATAGGTGTTCACAGAATCACAGGGTTAGAAGAGACCACAAGGGTCTAGTCTAACCCCCAGTTTTAGTGACCGTGACTTGTGATGTGGACCAGATTGCAGGACTGGGGCCAGTGTATGCCCCCACCGACAGAAAAGAGAGGTATGAAATACTGTAACAAAGAACTATGGGAGAATTTCCCACATTTATTTTCAATTGCAACCTCCAAACCAAGCAATGATTTTCCTGACCTTTTATAGTCCACATCCGAGAACTGTTCATACAGATTAAATTTTTTGATTAACATATAAATATTTGGTTTAAAATTTGCCTCCCCCCCCCCGACACCCACACAACCCAATGCAGGAATTTACAGTACTTAACATTAAGGATATACATTAATTGAAATGGGAAATTATCCTGCACATTTGCAGGGGAATAGTCTGAAAGAATTGCAGAACTATTCCTAGGGGCTGTAAGTGTAAGGGACCCAGGCGTCTTTTCATTGATTCCAAATGGCCTTTGGATCAGGCCTCTCCTCCTCGCTCTAGTTTTGCACGTGCAGACCGACGCCCTCGGGGCTGTGCCACATACAAAAGAAAGGCGGCAGCAGCCGCGCAGCTCCATCGCGCGCCACTCTCGTCGAACTCTAGAGCACCGCCAAGAGCCGCGCCCACCCCGGCCCTTCGTTCGACTCTTTCCTCCTGCAGCCACGCCCCGTCCTTTCCCAGCCAATGGGGATGGGGTTTGCTGGGGGAGGGGTGGGATCCGAAGGGGCTGTCCAATGGGGTGCGGCGTTGTTGTGGGGGGCGGGGGACTGCGGAAGGGGCGGAGGGTGGGACTAGGAGCCGGCTCCCTGGGCTGCGATGCGAGCGGGTTCGAGACGCTGAGGAGGGGGCGGCCGTGCGTTCTGACCGCCCTCCCCCACCCGCCATGAATTCGCTGGAGCAGGCGGAAGGTAATTGGGGGCCCCGCCGGGCCCAGTGACGCTTCCTCCTTTCCCGCGGGGGAGCGGCAGCCGCCGGGGGAGCTGATCTGTGCGGCTCCCGCGCCCCAGAGCGGTCTCTTGCCTCTGCCCCAAGACCCGGGAGCCCGGAGCCCGGCCCCAGCAGCTGGAGGCGGCAAAGGGCGCTGCCCGGGCCCCGGAGCTGGCCAATAGCGCTGTGCAAACCTGCCACAGGACAAGGTCCCTGGTGCCCACGGCCTCACGCCGCAGGGGGATGGCTCAAAGGCGAGGAGCCGGTGAGTCGGGGAGGGGTGGCTTAGTGTTTTGTTTGCTCGCTTATTGATGGAGGAGGGGCGTGTTGCTGCCCTGCCAGCGGCGCTTGGAATAACGATTGGAAGGGGAGTCGGTTGTAAAAGGGCAAAGTTCTACCTTTCAACTGAGCCAAGTTATTTGAACGAGAGTGCGTGCATCGGCGTTCTCCAGTAGTTTGCAAAACTTCCTTTTTGCCACCTTTCTTTGGTTGGATTGTTTCATGACGGAGCCTGGCTTTTACACGGCGGTCTATTAAGTCTGTTGTTTCTGCGTTGGTAAGAGATTTGCTGTACAAGTTGGAAACTTGTCATAGAATATTCACTAATTCCTTTTCTTTTTTAATGTAAGCTATATATTCAACACAACTGTAATTCTTTAATTGCATTCTATATCTCAAATACATTGAGGTGTAATAATCTAACCATCAAAAAGAAAACAAGAAAAATACCTGTGGCATCTTAGAGACTAACACATTTATTTCAGCATAAGCTTTCGTGGGTTAAGAACCCACTTCGTCGGATGCATGGAATGGAACATACAGTGAACAGATATTTATACATTCAAAGAATGTTCCATTCCATGCATCCGATGAAATGGGTTCTTAACCCACGAAAGCTTATGCTGAAATAAACTTGTTAGTCTGTGTCAGCAAAAAGAAAACAAGAAAAATACCTGTGGCACCTTAGAGACTAACATGGCTACTACACTGTAATCTAACCATGGAATTCTTTTCTTCAGGAACAATACAGCTCAGTGAGCTTCACTTTCTTATTTGCTAAAACAGATCCTTGTTTTAAGTTTTGGTGCAGATTTGTAATAAAGTATATTAAAAAGGAACTTAAAGCTGTGTTCTTTCTCCAAAAAAATCAATACAGGAGAATATTTTAATAATACACCAGTACTTCAAGATTAGATTAGTAAATGTCATATATAAAACAAACAAGATGTAGATACATTAGCAGAAATATTAGAAATTATGGGAATACTGAAGTGACTGTCAACACTTATTGTAACACTAAATATCAGAATTATCTCTTTGGTTAGAACTGGTAGACACAAATTTTTTAACACAAAACTCATCCTTTTTTTTGAAAGAGGTCCTTAACAATTTGGGCTTCCAAGACTTATAAAATGTAGCTCAAGCTTTTATTTTTGTGTATACATTTTATTTAAAACACTAAAAACCATATCTAATTTACAAATGGTTTCTATTGGCTAACAAAGTAGTTATATTTTTTCAGTTGATAAACATTGAAATACCCTAAGATATATATGCAGAGATTATGTCTATGCTACCTGCCGGATCGGCGGGCAGCGATCGATCCAGTGGGGGTTGATTTATCGTATCTAGTCTAGATGCAATAAATCAACCCCCGAGCGCTCTCCTGTCGACTCCTGTACTCCACCACTGCAAGAGGCGCAAGCGGAGTCGATGGGGGAGCGGCAGCAGCCGACTTACTACAGCGAAGACGCCGTGGTAAGTGGATCTAAGTATGTCGACTTCAGTTACGTTATTCACGTAGCTGAAGTTGCGTAACTTAGATTGACCCCCCCCCCCCCCCAGCCCCCCTAGTGTATACCAGGCCTTAGAGTAAGTACACACTTCAGTAACAGGCATACATTTTAATGAAGGTATTTTCCTTGTAGATTTTGCATTGTTACCTTTATTAGAACTTGACATTCTAATATAACGTGAAATTATTTCAAAGAATAGTAGTTGTTGCTTGAAGCCAGTTTGCCTTTAAAATTTATATACCTCTATTAATAAAAAATATCAAACTTCAAACAATACATTAGTGGGACAGTTTTAGGCCCAAAACTTCTCTGCTTGAAAAGGAAATCTTCACGGACGTTAAAATGTGTAGTTGACTTTTTTTTTAATCCAAAAATATTTCTAAAGTAGACTTCTCTTCATGTTAAGTAGTTCCCCTGTAATGTTGCAAAGCCAAACATGCTATTTCATGAGTCAGATTCTAAAGCTGGCTAAAACTTAAATAATTTATGACTGTATTTTCATTGTCCAAGATGAGTGGCATGTAAAAAATAGATTATTGAAACTCAAAGGACTGTAAAAAATCTCAAATGATGCCAACTGATGTAAGAATTTTTGTAGTGAGTTATGGTGATAGTATCATTCTAATCACAAACAACATACCAAACTCTGCCTATCATTAGCACAGACCATAGAGTACAACAAGGTTTTTGACACACATTTTTCATTTCAAAATATACCTTGTTTAGAGTATTTTAATCTATTAATATTAATGGCTTGCATTTAGATTTACAAAGGGATACAATGTCAAGATATTCTGATCTCTTCAGTATATATTTCTGTATATGGAAATACCTGTCACTTAATATATTACTTTTTGGTGGGAGGTTTAACCAAAAAGTGTGGCAAATTCTAAAGCTAATGTGCTGAGATGCAGTGCTAAACATCTTTCCATTAACTATTGCTTAATCTGAGATGCAAGCGATTTTTGATAATTGCATCATCAATCCATTACAGCTTTCCTCTGCAAGTTATGAGTCTGAGCTGCACAGGGCATAAGTAACAGAACAGAATCTGAGGCATTAACTGTTAAAGTTCAGCTAGTAGACCAAGACTTATTAGATCTCTGCCTGTCTTTCTCAGATCTCAAGGCATTTGAAAGAAGACTTACTGAATATATTGCATGTTTGCAACCAGCTACAGGACGTTGGAGAAGTAAGCTTAATATTTTAAAGGAGAAGTTGGATTGACTGTTTAATATTTCAGTTGGCATTTACCCATGTATATTCCTATAGATTGTGTTTTTAAAAAAATCTATGCTTTAAAAATCGTATTGTATGTACTTTGTATGTGAGCTTAAAAATCTTTTAGATATTTGAAGGTACCCCCCCCCCACAAATTTAACAAAAAATAACAAGTAAAATAATGGATTTATGTTATTGCATCTATATCATGTGCACAAAACACTTGGTCTACACTACCACTTATGTCAGCAAAACGTATGTCGCTCAGGAGTGTGACACCCTACCCCCTCTTCCTCTCCCCCCCCCCCCCCCCCCCCCCGTGAGTGACATAAGTTTCACTGGCATAAGTGGTAGTATGCACGTGCTATGTCAGTGGGAGAGCTCCCGCCAGCATGGCTACCGCTGCTCACTGGGGGGTGGTTTAATTATGTCAACAGGAGAGCTCTCTTCCATCAGCATAGAGTGGCTACATGAGAGATCTTATAGGAGCGCAGCTGCATAGATATAGCTGTGCCACTGTAAGCTCTCTAGTGTAGGCATAGTGTAAGTCCGCACTACCTTTTTTCAGTCTTGTATCTATTTTGTGGCTGTATATAGGGGTTTGGTTTCCAAGTTGGGCAATTTTTCACCATAACTTAAAACAATTTATCGATGGCTTTCTCCTGTTCCTTAGTATATTTTCCAAGGTTTTCCCCAAAATCAATACATTAAGTTCACTGGTTCTATAGTTTATTTTTTTTAATGGGTATGTTCACTTTCCAACTGTTGGCAATCTCTTCCAAACTTGTTCAAATATATTTAAATGCAGGCTAAAGTTTTACTGACTTAAAGTGCACTAATGAAGTTTTAAATAAGAATTGGATGTGGCATCTAGTGACTTAATAATTCTGTTATCTGTATAATAACTACTTTGTTCCTGGGAAACTGGTATTGATATAGGTAGATCTTTACTATCTTTCTTTGTGAAACTGGAGAAATAACTTTCATTTTATATGGCACATAAACTTTTTTCATTCTCCTTCGAATGTGCCAATTCCAGCCCCTAACTGGACCGTTTTTATTTTATCAGTATTACCAGCCCCCAAAATAAGACCTCATAAATCTGCTTTACAAGCAGTGAGGTGCGAACCTTTAGAATGTGCACCGTTCACATCGTTCAAGCTTTTATCCACAACTATGAGTGAACGATTAGAAATACAAAATTTTTAATAAAAGCTCAGATTCTCACATAATCCCTTGCTTCCCAGAGCTGGAGCTTTAAAAATATACCTGATACTGCTACACTTGCAATGAAATTGAAAGCGGTGGCGAGGCTGCCTGCCTCCTTGCAGAGCAGCTTGCAGACTGGCACCTTAGTGTTATTGATCCTTGAAAGTTACATACTGAGTGGATTTTTAGCATATTGCTCAAGAAAGTTATTCTGTACTACTTTCCCTCAATTTTCTGACTGTTTCTAAATCAGTGTGTCTAGTAGAAACCTCATATCTCTTTCCCCCCTGCCCCCCCTAAAAAAAAACACCACAGCATGTCTTTACTTATCAAAACACTCTCTGGTACTACTTTTTTGTCCTCTCTAGAAGATGGATAGAATCTTCAAAGGGTTGCATTGTTTTAAACTGTAAAACATTTTTTTTACCTCCTTCCACTTTGACTGCATAAATAGAAAGGTGGGAATCCAGATGAGAAACAAACATGATATGCAAGTAGAACTCTTCAAGAAATCTTGCTCTTCTTTGGACATTCTTAGAAATCCAGAATGGGAAGGGGAAACAAAATAGAATGTAATCTCTTTCAAAGCTTTTCATGAGACATTAAATACTTTCTAATGAATATGAACCAAATGTGTTGCTTATGACTTTTATTTTTCATCAGTGATTCTTATAGTGGTATCAGTCTGCACAGCAACTGGTGCTTGGAACTGGTTAATAGATCCTGAGACACAGAAGGTAAGTTATACTCTGTTGAAATATTAAATGTCTCATAATGTTTGTAATCTAGATAATAAAACCAGGTGTATGTAGTCAAGAGTTGTGGACTGCCTTGAAGAGTGAAAAGCTAATAGCAGGGTTATTTCTCTGACTGAGTGATTCAAGACATTAGTGATTAAGAGCAAATTCAGGGGATTATTTACATCACAGGAATCGCACTGTGATTTGAAGGGGCAACTAGGAATATTTGAGGCAATCCATAGCTGTGCTGAATAGGGGTGATTTCCCCCAGGAGAATAACTTTATTCTCTCTATCTATAGAGCATAGTCTGCTGAGGCCACCTTCAACTAGACTGATCCATGATCAAGAAAATTGAACTTGTGAGAACACTAGCAAATTAATTAGTCCTAAAAGTTTTTTCTTATGTACCTCTGCACTTTGGACATATCTCCCCCTTTCTCCTCGAAATAACTTTTTGTAGCAATGGGACAATTTAAAATTTGTCACCATAAATATGCATACACCAGCTATGCATTTCAGTTTTTGTTTAACGTGAATGTTTAAGATGATCAAACCAATATTTTCCTAAATTGTGTGGATGGGGTAGCCTGAGGCTTGGTATTCTAAATTTCAGACCAGACATTTGCAGCTTGTATTGAAATGATGGCAGACTTCTAGGCCACATTGTATCTGTGAAACTGAATCTGAAAGTATAGTTGTTCAATGAACTTTATATGGTGCAAGAGAACTTCTGAGTTTTGAGTTGAATATAGGAAATTCGCTCTACCACCAAACTGAAGAAAATTGGTAAAGGATTCTTAACTTGTTTTCATTTTTACACCTTAGCAATAAACTGAGGTAGAGCTATTACGTTCTGTTCGGAAGTGGAAAGAAAAATATGAGATGAGTGATGAACAATTGATTATTTTTGTGTCATTAACAGGAAAGTACTTTTTAATTTTAGACTGTTCCCATGGAACTTTAAAATGAATGTAGCTTAATTGCAGAGACTCAAACAGCACTACTACAGTCAGAAATGTCATTATCAAATCAGAAGCTGAAGATTAGCCTCGGATTTCACAGTTTTAAAAACTGTCTTCAGATCTTAGCACTCTGTTTTGTCCCCACTTTAAAAGGGATAAAGTCATGGATAGCAGATCTAAAATTTTACTTACGTTTTTTTTTTCTTCTTCTTAAACAGCATCTCTCTCTTAATAGGGCAGCTGCTCTAATTGGGACTTCTCCCAGGAAAATCGGAGACTGTTTTCTCTGTTACCTTCCAAAATATCTGAAAACAGAAGGGATATTCATTGGGAAGACGTTTGGCAGAAGCACTTTTTGTAAAGAGTAGCAGGGTTACAAAGGAGGAGTAAATTCTGAGTAACAAGGAATAGATCTCTTAAAAATTCCCATCTTAGAATTGTGGCCTAAATATCAGGTTTTAAATACTTAGTCTCCAGCTTGATGTCCCTTCAATCATGTAGAAGCGACAAAGGGTCCTGTGGCACCTTATAGACTAACAGAGGTATTGAAGCATAAGCTTTCGTGGGTGAATACCCACTTCTTCGGATGGCTTGCATCTGAAGAAGTGGGTATTCACCCACAAAAGCTTATGCTTCAATACCTCTGTTAGTCTATAAGGTGCCACAGGACCCTTTGTCGCTTCTACAGATCCAGACTAACACGGCTACCCCTCTGATACCTTCAATCATGGAATCTTTTAATAGTTTTTCTTCAAAATAATTTTATTTCTCTCCCAGGTGTCCTTTTTCACATCATTGTGGAATCATCCATTCTTCACAATTAGCTGTATTACTCTAATAGGCTTGTTCTTTGCTGGCATACACAAAAGAGTGGTGGCACCATCAATGTATCCTTTGATAGTTTGTCAGGTGAATGTTGTGGTAATTCTTACTGTAACTGCAACCCACGTAAAATCTTTGTTTAGTACTTTTCTTTGACGAAATCTACACAGCATAGCAGCCAGATGTCGAACAGTCTTGGCAGAGTATAATATGTCCTGCGATGATGTAAGTGACTCTAGTTTCACTGACTACATGTACGTGTTTAAGGCAGGAATAAATGCAAAAAAGAGGAAATTGCTCTCTTCCTGAATAGACATTGCATTCCCAGCTGGCATGGGTATACATAGTAATGTAGATGGTGAGACAAGGCTTAGGTGTGTAGACTGGCTTACTTGCATGAACCACCCGAGCAGTGCCTCCCACATCTATACTGTGAGATATTGGATCCCGGTATTGGAGCTTTCTCTGCTTCAGGGAAAGGCCCTGGCGGGGAGGATGCAGCAGTGAAAAGCTCTGGCAGTTCCCTGTTGCCAGAGCCTTTCACTGCAGCGTGTAGCTACGTGTGTAGTGCCTGTACTCTACATGCTGTTAAAGGGTAGACAGCCTAAGAGTGCATATTTACATTTTTACAAATAATGTATGGTTAAAATGTGAAACTACAAGTTACTTAATGGTTCCATGGATGCAAACCGTTAGTTCTCATCCCTGTTGTTGCAGACGAAAGAGAAATTAACACAGATAACATTCACCTTTGTAGTAAGGCTGTGTTAAATTTCAGGGTTTGTTTGAACTTTAATTTTTCTTTTGCAGACTGGAAAACTAATTTTGAAACCTAGGCCCCATGTTCAATAGATCTTCCTTCAACTCTGTCCACTGCCATGGAAACCAAAAATGACCTTTTCTCAAGGTCGTACAAACAAGCCAAACAGGACTGGTTTTCAGTTGCCTAGGAGTGAGAGTCTTATTTACAATTGACAGCAAAAGTGTGCAATATTACCGTCTGGCATATTTGTCTAAATTCTCTTTTGACTATCCTCATGTTATCAATGCTTTTGAAACTTTTTATTACCTCTTTTTCAGTATTAGTGTCACTTTTGTTCTTCAGGTAGAGCAAAACATGCAGGTATGTTAATTGGTTACTAAGTTAAACTTGGAAACCAAACCTCATTTGTTTTTTATAATGTGTTTTTTTGCAAACTACTGTAAATAGCAAATCAATGCCAATGTTAAGCAATGAGTAATACATGCTGTGTGAATTCTTGTTCTCATGAACCAGTATTTAAAGGGATGCTTATTTGCCATTCCCAGCGCTTTTTATTAATTACAGTTGTCTTTTTCATTCCTGATTACAATATTTTTGGAATCAGCAAACAAAAGAGACTTAAAAGAGAAATCTATGGTGGGGAAAAAAGGTCTTATTATGTTTAAGAATATTACAGATATGTTAAAGTATCACTTGTCTAACTACATACAGTACTTCAGCCACTTTCACTGTGGTTATCCTTAGTTCAATGCTTTCATCTAATTCTCAGTACAACCTGTTTTTTAATGATTTTAAGATTTTAAAAACTCTTAAATATACTTACATCTTTCAGATTATAAAAGTTCTGTACTGTATCTGAATTCCATAATCACACCATTTTAAGAGTGGATTTTATGCTGTGATAATCTGGCCATGAAACTAGTATTGCAAATATTTAACGTTGGATTCAAATAATTTGATAAAGGAAATATATGATCAGTGCCACAAATAAATTAATAAAACTCTCTAAAGTGTTATGAGAAACTAAGTGTGGCTGTTATACACAGTACAATAGTCCTTGAAATATTTACAATAATCATAATTTAATTTTAAGTGTTCAAGGTGCCTTTTTATCTGTTTCAGATTTTTTTTTAATTTAATTGAACATAAGTCAGCATAAAAACACAAAGCTATTGCCGGTACAGTAACCTATCACTACAGATAAAACTAGCAAGGCTGCCTCTTAAAGTGAGCCTTGCTTGACTTTCATGTATGTTAAATTTTCGCTCAGTTGAGGCAATTAAATCCTTTGCTCCTAAAGTCTCTTCCAGAGGTTTTGTACTTCTGTCCTCCCATTGTTTTTAACTGATGTAAATTTTGTAGGTAAATATGTGCATTAAATAAATACTTTTTATATAATGGTATGTTTGAGGGGTTTTTTGTTTTGTAAATTGACAAAAGTGCAGATACAGGATGGGAAGTGACAAAAGCTGAACAGTTACGTACTTTAGTTATGAACAGCTGAAGACTCCAGTGACTGAAGTATCATGGCTTTTGTTTTTTTGTGAAATATCATGTTTGTAATTCTGGATATTGATGTCACCAAAATAGGGACAGAATGGAAAGCAGCAGCCCATGGTCCCTCTACAACAGCGGTGTCCAATACGTTTGCCACTAGCCACATGTGACTAATAGGCTATTGAATTGTGGCTAATGCATGTGGCTTTTTTATTATGTGGCTTATAAGAAAAATTCAAAACCACAAGTGTGGCTAGCAGTGTGGCTAGCATCGAATTTCTATTGGACACCGCTGCTCTACAATAATCCACCAGTCTACCTCAACCTGTTCCAGGCACCTTCTCATGCCTCGAGCAGGTATTGTCTCAATCTCCATTCAGTCTTTGTTCTTCCTGAGGCCTCAGGAAGGCCCCAGATTCAACAAAGCACTTAAGTATGTACTTAGGTACTAACGAGGTGCCATAGACTTTGATGTGATATGACCACTTGTTGATATGGTGGGTCTGTGTCCAGTTCCTGGTGAAGATGTATCATGTAGGCTCCTGAATCATCATCGGATGGAAATAGCTTTTAGTCATTTCCAAACTGGGCTGGATTTGAACTAATGATCTATAGGTCACCCAGCTTCCCTGGAATGCCTAAATCAGTGGCTCTCAGCCCTTTCAGAATGTTGTACCCCTTTCAGGAGTCTGATTTGTCTTGTGTACCCCCAAGTTTCACCTCACTTAAAAACTACTTGCTTACCAAATCAGACGTAAAAATACAAGTGTCACAGCACACTATTACTGAAAAATTCTTACTTTCTCATTTTTAACCATATAGTTATAAAATAAATCGATTGGAATATAAATACTGTACTTGCATTTCAGTGTATAGTATGTAGAGCCATCTAAACAAGTCATTGAGCGATAAGTTATACCGATCTAAGCGCTATGTCGTCAGGAGAGCTTAGCCCTGGTCTACACTACGACTTTAGGTCAAATTTAGCGGGGTTAGATCGATTTAACCCTGCACCCATCCACACGATGAAACCATTTTTTTCAACTTAAAGGGTTCTTAAAATCGATTTCTGTATTCCTCCCTGACGAGGGGATTTGCGCTGAAATTGACATCGCTGGGTCGAATTTGGGGTAGTGTGGATGCAATTCGACGGTCTTGGCCTCCAGGAGCTATCCCAGAGTGCACCATTGTGACCGCTCAGGACAGCACTTTCAACTCAGATGCACTAGTCAGGTACACAGGAAAAGCCCCAGGAACTTTTGAATTTCATTTCCTGTTTGGCCAGCGTGGCGAGCTCATCAGCACAGGTCACCACGTAGTCCCAGTATCGCAAAAGAGGTCCAGCATGGTCTGAATGGGAGGTACTGGATCTGATCACTGTATGGGGAGATGAATCATTGCTATCAGAACTCGGTTCCAAAAGACGCAATGCCAATATATATGCTAAAATCTAAAAAGGCAAATGCGAGGTGTATATTTACAATGCTCACAACTGCAGCAGTGATGTGAGCGGACTCCCGCTTGCAGAGCTATGGCGTGTGCGCGGGCAATCCAGGAGAAAGGGTGGAAAAGGATTGGCTGCAGTTGCTTTCATGGCGGAAGTGGGTGACTGACGACGTACCCCAAACCACCTGCGGCTACCTTTTCCGTTATCTCATTTATTTTTAATTAATAAAGAAAGAATGCATGGTTTCAAAACAATAGTTGCTTTATTTTGAAGGAGGGAGGGTGGTTGGCTTACAGGGAATTAAAATCAACAAAGGGGGTGGGTTTGCATCAAGGAGAAACTGGTTTTCAAAGTCTCTGTGATGCGCAGCGTGCCTTGCTCTCACAGATATTATGTAGCACACAGCAAGCAGCAATAACAATGTGAATGCTAGTTGCACTGAGGTCTGATCAACAGCGGCAGCGAGCTTGTAAACATCCAAAGGCACATTGCACCACCATTCTGCACTTCCTAAGCCTATAGTTCAACTGTTCCTTACTACTGTCCAGGGTTCATGAGCTATGAGAGCAAGGGCTAGGCTGGGGTAGGTGTGACCGTGCAGTGCTGCCGGCTGGGAGAGCAGCCAGGTCACCGGAGATCAGGATGGCAGAGTTGCAGCGGAAGCGGCGGAGCGAGCAAAACACCATTGCTGTTCCAGATGGCTACAAGTCCTACTGATGAAGATGACTGCAAGACTTCTCCGGCAACAAAGGAGAGGAATATGCGCCTAAAATCTAAACAGGCCCGCATATGTCCCAGAGTCATTACCCTTTAGACTTGCCTGCAACAGCAGTAGTGACGGAGCGCTGAGCAGGCTCCCGCTTGCAGTGCTATGGCGTCTGCACGGTTAATCCAGGAAAAAAGCCCACGAAAGGATTGGCTGCAGTTGCTTTCACAGAGGGAGGGTTGACTGACGATATTTACCCAAAAACACCTGTGACAAATTTTTTGCCCCATCAGGCATTGGGAGTTCAACCCAGCATTCCAATGGGCATCGGGAACTGGGATAGCTACGTACAGTGCACCGCTCTGAAAGTCGACACTAGCCACGGTACTGTGGACACACTCCACCGACTTAATGGGGACGCACGCAATCGACTGTATAAAATCTGTTCTGAAAAATCAACTTCTATACATTTGGTCTAATTTCATAGTGTAGACATACCCTTAGAGTGTCTCCTGCGCCACAGTAAGTGCTGTAGTGTAGATGTAGCCAAGCTTACACAGAGCTCTTCTGGTCTGGGAAATGTCACAGCTCAATACAAGGTGGAACAGCTTGTTTAGCATAAGTAGTTAGCACGTTCCAAGGGCCATTCAAGGTAAAGTGGCTTGTTAACAGCATATGTAAAAGGCAAGGATCATAGCTCTGGATAATTTAGGAAGAATCTGCCTACTCTGTCAGAATCTGGATGTTTTTATTTCCTGTTGTGTGCTGCTTCACTCTGTGGTTCCAGTGTTGGATACAACACAAGGACAGTAATTCAAAAGTATTTATTAGATTACTTTAATAATCTGCCTTTGCTGCTGTTGTACAAAGTTTTAAAGGAAACCTACACCCTCTCTTAAATCCTGCCCTGGTCTCCATTACTCTATAACAGCCCATAGTAAATATGAAGCTAAGTCTTAGGGCGGAAAAAAAAAAGCATCCAAATAATTTGTATCTGATATTGCAGCGGTTTATGTAGCAAACTGTCCATTGAATAAGTCATCACATTTGTGCAGAAGTCTCCATCTACATTAATCACTTATGTTGTCCAGCTGTGAACAAATGAGATGCAGTTTACTGCAGTTGATAGGGTATAGTCGACTCAGAAGATGTTTTATTATTTATTTGTTAGTCTCTAAGGTGCCTTAAGTACTCGTTCTTTTTCCTGGTCATTGAATAGAACTTCATTGGGTTTGTACAAACCCAGAACAAAGACTATTCCTCTGGCTATGTCTGCACTACAGTGGTAAGTTGTCCTAAGTTATGCAACTCCAGCTACGTGAACAATGTAGTTGGAGTTGACATAGTTTAGGACGAGTTACTGTGCCATCTACACCATGCTGGGTCCATGGGAGCTGCTCTCCTGTCTACTTACCTTACTCCTCTCCTTCCTAATGGAGAGCACGCTGAAGGCCTGCTAAAGCAACCCCCCGTGCATCGATCAGCGGAACATCCAGGGGGCAGTAGTGTAATCTATGTCTGCCTCACATACCCTTAGGCTATGCCTACACTTGCACTTTTGTCAGTATAACTTATGTCACTTAGGCGTGTGAAATAAACTCCCCCTTAAGTGACATAAGTTACACCAACAGCAGCGCTGGTGTGGACAGCGCTATGTCCACCAGAGAAAAGCCTCTTAGGCTGTGGCTCCAGGCGTGGGAGCTTTAAGAAAACCCCCAGTACTGTTGGCTTTGGGATAAAGCTGAGTTGACACCAGTGCTGGGCTCTTCTCCCTGTGACCAATGTAGCCGGGGCAGCCTGGGAGGGGACGGCTTGGCTGCCTTCTTCCGCCCTGGGAACGGAGCAGCCTGGGCTGGGCCTGGTCTCTATAAAAGCAAAGGGCCCCGCCCGCGCAGCGGGGTGTCCTGCTCCAGCCCCGGGACGCCGAGAGAGCCCGCGGGAAACTGCGCACAGCCCAGGGCGCTATTGTACGCCAGGTCACAGGCTGCCGGGCCGGCGCAGCGCCCCCTAGCGGATCGGGACCAGCCGCTCCTTCCTCTCCGCGCCGGCCACCACGGCGCCTGCGCCAGAGTCAGAGCCGGCCGGGCTGCGGCCGCACACGTGGGGGCTCTGCGTTCTCCTCCGGCCCGGCGTCGCCACCCCCGTCCGCGGGCGGACCCCATGGGCAAGAGCAAGGCCAGGAGGTTCCGGAGTGCCCCGTTCTCCCCGGCCGGCCCGCAGCGGGCGGCTAGCGGGGAGGGGCGGGCCGGGGAAGACGGCGATGGAGGCTCCTCGGCCGCTGAGCTGCTGGAGAAAGTAAGCGAAAGCGGCTCCGCCTGCGCCCCTGCTCCCCGCCAGTCGGTGTATGGGGCGCTGGGGACAGGCCGGAGCCCTGCTGCTCCGCCCCGCCCCCCCGGCCAGTGCTCCGCAAGCAACTCTCCCAGCAAGGGGGGGGGCTCCTTTTGTGGGCCGGGACCCCCCCGCCCACGCGTGTCAGGGAGGAGGAGGAGGCCTGAGTGTGGCCCCAGCAGCATGCTTTGAGCCGGGCAGGCTCGGGCAGATTGGGGGGTGGGGTTGAGCCCGGTTTTACCCTCCCCTGAATCTGGGCGGGGAGCTGTGGTGTCCGTGCCGGAAGAGGCTGCACCCTACACCTGGCTCAGGCTTGCTCCGTGGTGTGCAGTAGGTAACCTTGGTTCTAAAGCCTTGGCTGGCCGGTTTCCCACCTGGGATGTGCATGCTAGCACCATACAGGGAGGTGGACTTTCCCGCCCTCCTCTCTCCGTCTCTTCAGAGGGGAAGGAGCTACAATGCGGGCAGTAAAATGCACGGATTGCTGTCACCCACCAAGTGGTGGGTTGTCGTCTGGTCAGTATAGAGTCATACAAGTGTAGGGCTGGAAGGGTCCTGGAGAAGTCAAGCCCAGTCTGAGGCAGAACCAAGTAAATCTAGACCACCCCTGACAGGTGTTTATTCAGCCTTTTCTTAGAAATCTTCAATGATGGTAATTCCACAACCTCCCTTGGAAGCCTATTCCAGAGTTTAACTACCTTTATAGTTCAAAAGTTTTCCCTAATATCTAACCTAAATGTCCTTGCTGCACATTTTAAGCCAATTATTTCTTGTCCTGCCTGTAGTGAACACAGAGAACAATTGATCATTGTTGTCTTTATAAAAGCCCTTAACATATTGGAAGACTGTTATTGGTCCACTCTGTCGTCTTTTCTCAAGACTAAACATGCCTAGTTTTTTTTAACCTTTCCTCATAGGTCAGGTTTTCTCAATCTTTTATCATTTTTGGTGCTCTCCTCTGGACTCTGTCCAGTTTGTCTGCGTCTTTTCTAAAGTGTGGCGCTCAGAATTGGACACACTACTCCAGCTGAGGCCTCATTTCTGCCAAGTAGAGCAAGTACCTTCTGTACCTTACATATGATGCTGCTGTGAAGACACCCCAGTATATTAGCCTTTTTTTGAAACTGCATCAGATTGTCAACTCATATTAACCTCCACATGCTTTTCAGCAGTACTATGACCTAGCCCAGTGGTGCACAAACTTTTTCAGTCACCACCCCTCCTTAGCATTAACAGAATCTGTCTGCACTCCTCCATCCATTACTGCACAGCCAAGGCTTCCTCAGCAGTGGAGCTTGGGCTGAGGGTGGAACTGGGGAGGGGGAGGAGTTGGGGCTAGAGGCGGAACTGGTCTGGGGGGCAGAGAAGGAATGAGGGCAGAGCTGGGCTGGAGGTGGAACGGGGTGGGACTGGGGGCAGATCTGGCCTGTTCATATTAATTGTGTTGCATATTTGGTCTCTATTAATCTTTTTAGGGATGATTGAAGTGAAACCTTAGCTGTGTGGATGTTATCTGTTATTATTAGCTCTTCTTCCCCACTAAGTAGAGGACCTACGTTTTCCTTCATCTTTCTCTTGCTCCTAATGTATTTAAAGAACCTCTTATAATGTTTTAAATCCTTGCTAGGTGTAACTCATTTTGTGCTTTAGCCTTTCTGTTTTTGTCCCTATGTGCTTGTGGTATTCTTTTTTTACTCCTTAGCAATGTGTTCATGTTTGCATTGGGATAGTTTGCAGCTATGCCTTTAATATTGTCTCCTGAATATTGTCAGCTCTCCTGAACTCCTTTTTCACTTAGATTTTCTTCTCAGGGGACCTTACTTACTAGTTCTCTAAGACTCTTTTTTTGAAATCCACTGTCTTTATTCTGCTGCTTTCACTCCTTCCTTTTCTTAGAATCATGAAATCTATCAGTTCATGGTCACTTTTACCCAAATTGTTTTCAACCTTCAGTTTCATTACCAGTTCCTCCCTATTGGTCAGAATTTGTCAAAAAATGGCTGCCCCACTGGTGACTTCCTCCACTTCCTGAAACAAAAAGTTAGCCCCAGTATGTTCTATATGAGTGTGAGAAGTCAAATCTGTTTTTCTATAATCAGACTTTTGGTAGGTCATGATTACTTGAACTGATTGAACAAATCATTGCTTCCCTTTTCTCTTGTGTGCTCGTTTTTCTTTTGATGTGATTTTTGCCTTTCAGAGTTTAAAATGTAGGTGAAGATCTTTTGATTTTTAAAAGTGTTTATTTCTTTTAAAATTTGTTAAAAGTCTTCTTCCTTTACAGAAATAAGAAAACATGATAACGAGGGGGAAGACAATGCAGTGTGGTGGTGGTGAAAATGACAGGTTTTGTCTCTTGCTACAATGTAACCTTCGGGTGAACTTGCTTTCTAATCTCCCTTGTTGTATCTCCTCAGTTGCAGCATCCAAGTGCTGATGTAAGAGAGTTTGCCTGTGCCAGCATTTCCAAAATGTTGCAGCAGAAGCTTGCAATCCCAGCCTTTCTGCAGAGAGATGTTGTCCGGTGTTTGGGTCCCATGTTGCTTGATCAAAGTTTAGCTGTTCGTGAGACAGCTGCTGGAGCTCTCCGGTAAGTGATTTTTAATAATGTATTGTAGAAGGAGGAGTTACTGTTGGCACAGTAGAGAAGAGGAGTTTCTGATACAAGGAAACAAACTTGAATATTGTCATCTTTGGGGTTTTTTACTTTAACCCTATTACATATGTTGTTGTAACCAGAAAAATCTTGAGATATGAATGACTATGGTCCTGATCTCACAATGAGATTCATATTGACAGATGCTGATTGACTTCAGTAAAGTGCAACAAGAGTCTCATTGCAAGATCACGGCTTACATTTGTAGTTGTTGCTACTCTGGTTCCTGCTTTTTGTGGAATGTTGTTTCCCATCTCTGTAATAGAAAGAAATACTAAGGGGCAAAATTTTAAATGCTTGAAAATATGTTTCATGTGGAAATCTTTGTTTTGATAATGGTTTGGGAGCAGCAGCTTAGTGAGAACATTCAAAATAGCTAGCTTTTATATCTGACAACATTTTATGGGACTAACTGTACTGCACCCAGACCTACTGTTGTGGTTTTTTTATTTGCACAAAAACAATGTTAGTGTTTCCTTTAGAAATGTGTTTAGTAACAGTTTCCTGTAAATGTTTTGCACACACATGCTTTAAAGATTAGCTTCCAGGATATCAGAAGGAAGGGCCTGGGGATATGTTTCCCAAATGAAATCTTGCCATATTTTAGTAGGAATAAAATAGGCTCAGGGTATATCTACGCTGAGGGGGGAAGACTCATGACAGAGTCTGAAAGCCCAGGTCAGCTGACTTGGGTTTGTGCTACAGGACTAAAAATAGCAGTGTAGACATTTGGGCTCCGGGTTGGAGCCTGGGCACTGAGACCCTCTCTCCTCACCAGGTCACAGAGCCTAGGCTCCAGCCTGAGCTTGAACATCTGCACTGCTAGTATTAGCCCCATAGCGTAAGCCTGAGTTAGTTGACCTGGGCTCGGAGACTTGCTGCCGTGGCTTTGGCTCATTGCTATGCTATCTGCATAGATCTGTTTTTAAAAAAACTGAGCTTAATATATATTTTAGATTAAGAAATGTAATAAGACTAAAAGCAGGTGATTCATGCAGTATCACCTTAGTAATTAAACGTTACTTTAAAAAAAAAAAGTGAAACCTGTCATAACCTCTAAATCTGTTACTGTAGAAATATTTAAATATACCATCTTTGAAATAGTCAAGGCAGGTAACTTTATAATATGTGATCCAAGGCATTTAACTTGTTCCAGAAATCTCAGTGCTTGTGGAGGATTTGAAGTTTGTGATGACATGGTGACTAAAGATATCATGACACCCCTTGTAGCGCTTTTGAAAGAGGTATGTTATTTTTTTTAACTTCGATACAATTTTTAAATTTTCCTGGTCTTTCTCTTTTCAAAACTACTGTGAAGTGTTTGTAAAGTTCTGAAGGAGTCACTTGATATTTAGGCAGAAATTCTGGCAAGATTAATGTATCTCATGGTTTTAGAATTGTAAAGTGGTTTTTTTCTATTTGCAGTAGATACAATCATGCAGAATTAGGATATTAGCTGAAAATAAATTGCACGTGTGGCAATCAGCAACCAGACACCCCAAGGGGAGAACGGGGTTTGAACCCTAAAGAATAAGCAGTTGAATCAACTGATTATATAAGATGATGAGAGATACTAGACAAACATGCCGAATAGGGTCTTTAGAACATTACAACCTTTCACAAAACTTAAAAATCATTATGAGGCATGTATACGGACTATGGTTATGAAATTATGTATTTGTGTATATGGAGAACTGTGCTCATAAACTTCAGCTCCACCTCCCAGCAGGACAGTGAGCAATCAGACAGGGAGAGGCACCTCCCAAGCCAGGTGTTTACACAAAATCAGACTCAAGTAACCATCCATTGCACAACCCAGGAGAAGACAATGATGGGCCATTAAAGTTAATGAAAAGTCTTTGAGACAAGTGGATATTTTTCCACTTTGAATATCTGTAGTGATTGAAGAAAAAGAAAACTCTGCAAACCCTTTTAAAATGGAAGGGGTGGGAAGTGAAAGGCAACTGAGGGACAATCTCTAGATGGGAAGCAGCCCCCATATCTAGTGTGTATGCTGGGAAACTGTTCAAAGGCAATAGGTAACTTGTATTGGAAAAAGGATTTTATTGAAGATGGAAGTGTAAAGCCTGAGGGCAGTTCTGTGCTACAAATTTACATTGGCACAGCTGCAGCGAATCTGGTGATGATGCTCTGAAATCGACTGGGGAGAGCTCTCCCATCAGCTTAATAATTTCTCCTCTACAAGAGGCGATAGCTATGTTGGTGGGAGAAGCTCTCTTGCCAACATAGCACTGTCTACACAGGAGAATACGGTCAGCATAACTACGTTGCTTGGGGTGTAGATCTTTCACACCCCTGAGTGATGTAGTTGTACTGAAGGAAGTATGGAGTGTAGACCAAGGGTGAGGCTGCATCTTTGTTTGTTTGCTGGGTAACTTGTGTAGGTTTGCTTTCCTTTACTATTTCATCTTTGAATCTGGGTTTTTTCTATTCAATCCACTTCTTTTGTATTTGTTTTTACCTCCAAGCAGATCTGCTGTGTAAACTATATGGAGTGTGTGCGCCAAAGTAAACTGATAACTAGGGGGCCTGTTTCATGCCTTCACGGGAATGATCCAGGTGCCTGGTATTTACGAACTCGGGGAGGATGGATTTGGGGAGACTCCAGACTCCAAGGGCTGTTGGAGACACCCCTCAAGGAGTGACTAAGCTGGTGGAAGCCAGGGTGAGACCTTGTGCTTGTGAGCTAGCTACTGATATCAGGGTTCTGAGCCATAAAGCATTTAAGGCTCCCCAAGGTACAGGGCGGGTGGTGACAGAGCTCCTTATTCGACTGGATGATCTCCTACATGTCACAGTAGTGTAGTTGGTACAGGAGTTGCACTCCAGTATCAGTGAACTGAGGTTCACACTCCAAACACCTGCTAAACAAACCCTAGTGGATTCAAAAGTGAGGGAACTAAGTAGAAGCTCACAGGTTGTTCTTTTCTTTTGTTTATTTCGAGTCTAGAGGAATAATGAAGGAAAGGGGAGAATGAGCAAATTAGAGTCCTTGTATGCAGTGGATAAAAAGCAGCTTGGGAGCTTATGTTTGAAATGAGAGCCATAGCAGCAGAGCATTAAGGCACCCCAAGGTCAGAGGGCAGGCAGTGACCGAGCCCCTTACTGGTTGGGATGATCCCCAAAAGGGCACAGCTCCCTAAGGCATTGCTACTAATCCCTTTTTACATAAATTATTACACAAATGGAACACTTTATGAGAATTTACCAAAATTATATGCAAATCTAGAGAGAGATCCCAAGCAAGGACCTGATTCTGCACTCTGATCTGCTAGCACAGACCCCTGTGCCCACACAGAGGTCCGGTGGAGTTAGTGGGACTCCACACAGGTATAGGGAGGGTGAATCATGCAAGCAAATCTGATTGCAGGATCTTTACTATTTTATATGCCATGTCTACTGAGGTTCACAGTGAGTGCTATAATCCAAATTAAGGATTGAATTTACAGTTGGCGACGTTGTTATTGTACCAATCACAGTAAGATAAAGGTCCAAGACAGGGAGTCAAGACCTGGGTTCCGTCTATCCCCTGACTTTACTGTGTTTTGAACAAGCTTCTTAACCTCTGTGCCTAACTTTCCCCGTTTATAAAATGTGGATAACTGTCAATCCCTGTGAGGGGGATTGGCTGCCCTTCTGAGACCCTTTTCCAGTTCACTGAGTGCATCCCTTTTAAGTGGAAGGTCTCCACCTTCCCTTTGGGATGGGATCCCACGATCCTCCACTCTCCCATTGGGTCTCTGATTTACACCCGCTAGCTGTCAACCATACTACTTAGTAGGCCCATGGGCTTGGCACCTGCAAGAGTTTTCCTCTGTGGGTTTGTGGACGGGAATAGTATGCAGTGACACAGGAACAGATTTCTGAAAACAGTATATTTGTTTTGCCAAAGGATACTCAACTCTTAGAGAAGTGGATTTAAAATAAGAGATCTACACGTACATTGTCTTACCTTCACTTGGCATTCCCCTTGAGGCCCTGGGTAGACCTGACTTAGCCCTGGTGCCCCTCTCTTCTCTTTGGGCACCAAGTTATAGCATGGTTGCTGCAGACCCCTAACTTCCAGTAAGTCTCTGTGTCAGCCTGACAGCTTCCTTCAGCATAGGGGCAATCATTTAACAGATCAGTGTTTCTTGAACCCTAGATTCTGAGCCTTGGGTATTGTTTTACCTTTCCAGTCTGTTAAAGAAACCAATCCTTTTTGGTCTAAATATGCATTCAGACAGGGTGATTAGATAGAGGGGCATATGACATTTATAAAAAAAAATATTTCCCGGTTCTCCACATTAGCCATGTTTGTAAAGTGCTGTGAGATATGCAGATGACATTCTGTAAAAGTGTTTAATTATTAGCATTAATGGACATTCCAGTGTTTGTGAGAAGCATCTGGCATTGTGTTTTCTTGTGGCAGTCAGACAAAAGTTTAACAAGTTTATTTGTATATAAGAAAGTGCTTTTGAAAACGAGGGTATGTGTGACAAGACATATAGTACAAGGTGATTTTGTAAAGGTGTGTAATTTCTTTTCTGTAGAAAGGAATAGTTGAATTCGTATATGACCTTGTTTGCCATGAAGAGTTGCAGATGAACTTATTAAGTAGCTGTCCAGTTCTTTTCCAATTCCTTTTTGCCTATTTGGTTACAGTGCAGTTCTGGACTAGAGGCCAGCGAGGTCTCCCCCACGAAATGCAAAGATACAAAGAAAAATTGTGTTGAAGACATAGCCAATGAGGCTGTTAATGTGCTATGGAATGTATGGTAAGCTTTATTTTAATATTAACACAGATGCTTTTCTTACATATCTAGTTCTTTTGAAAAATTGTTTGACCTGATAAGCCCCAGTGAAGATAAAAGCAATAATATTTGATCATTTCATTCCTGAAAGTAGTTTGTATATTAACATGGTTATTCCTTTTCAAACTTGAAAAATGTATTTATATACCTTTCCCCCATAAATGGCAAATAACATAAAACATATTTTGTAAGTGAAAGATCTTGAAGAACCACAAAGTTGTTATTTTAAAATTATTAATAATCAAGCAGGTAGGGCTTTTGTGCAACTACTATACCATAGTCACTCTGAAGGTGAAGACTTTCTGCAGTTCATGGGAGACTGAAGACTACACCTCCCAAAATTCCTGTAGGACCACTCTGTAATGGAGAAGTAGGGGAACATTATATGCCAACCAGGAGACTCCAGTGCTGTCTCATCCTCAATGGGGATTGTAGGCCCTGCCTGAGTCCCTGCTGCTGGAGCCTGTTTTGCTACAATTAAACTACTCTCTGCGGGCCTGATCACACGCTCAGTGAAGCCAATAGGAGTTTTATAAATGATTTTGTTGAGTTCAGGCCTCTTGAATTCTGGAATGCTCCAAATCATGGATTATATAAATGGGAGTCCCCTAGAACTCATAGTGAAGCCACAGAATGGAAACCTAGGGTGGCCCATATACTGCTGGGCTCTGCATTTTCCACTGAAGGGTCAGAGTGGAGCTTCCTGATCTGCATGTGCTATGCCCACTCTATCAGCGCCTGGAGATCACTACGTGAAAGTGTAAGGAGCCCTGAATCTACAGGGAGAGGACATTAAGGAGAATGCAGAACGTCTAGATAGAAATATGGAGTATTGAAATAGGGAAAGAATTAAGACCTATAGAACATAGAGGTTAGTAAATCTTTGGGGTGTCTGTAATGGAGAGGATGCTACAGAATAGTGAAGAGAGTGCTGAGGTATGAGCCTTAAAGTGACCTATGCAGATCTTTAACATAAAGAAAGGGAACACTGACTGGGAACTAAGTTCAGCAGAATGTTAAAATCAGAGGCAACCGAAGCAATGCACAACCTGATAACACAGATTTGTCCACCGTGTGCTTTCCCAAGGGGAAGATTAAAATGATTGATCATGCCACCCTTGCTCGAAATAGCTTCCTCCTCCCTCGTGCTATCTGACATTATAAAGAGAAACCCACTTGTTTCAGGCAGTCATCTCCTCTGTTGGGTCAAATCCTGCCATCTCCTGTGTGGGGATGGGCAACCTTGTAGCAATGGAACGCATCCAATTATGAGAGCCATAAGAGCCATGATTTTCAAGCTATTAAGCTCCACCATGGAGCCACTCTGCAGCCATGTGGGGGGAAAGAGTGAGGATTTCTTTTCTTCCTCCTCTCTCTGCAGATGTTCCCAGTTCCCGTTAGTGCTCCGAAGCAAGAAGGGTGCTGAAGCATATTTAAGCATGTGAATAGTCCCATTACTAATTTACATCCATTTGTGTACCTGACATGAAGAAAATTATAGGTTGCACAAAGAGAAATGGAAACAATATTAATAGAAACTCTAGTGCAAACATTGGCATGACACAGTCTGGCAAAGACTTGGACTAAGAGTTGAAACTGAATTTCAACCTAGCATTGTTTTTTGTTGTTCATTTAGGCTCCATCATGTAAGCTGCTCCATGGGGGTGGAACCTGGAGACCATATGAAGCCCTCCTGCCTTCATTCGGGCTCCAGGCATCTGCCAGCATGGAGTAGTAGCAGGGTTGGGGCCTTAGTACGTAGGACTATAAAATAACTGCATGCACAAGTCTCTGCACTGCCACATAACCTTTCGTTGTGTAACCATTGCCCTCGATAGAACTGGATTTCCTGTATTCATTTGTCACTTGTCATGTCTTATTTTGAATGTAAGTGACTTTGAGACCGGGACCATGTTTTGTAAAGGACTTAGCATATTTTGGGCACTAGACAAATAATAATTCTCACAAGTTTCATAGCCATTGGCTGGGTTCTGTGGTATTTCTGATCTGTAGAAGTCACGGTCCCGTCTTAATATTTTAGTTCTAAGTGAAATAGGTAAGGCAATTTAAATAAATACAAATAAGATCAGTAAGATAATTAAAGTAAATGGCACCTTTCAGATGGTTTTAGAAACGTAGTGCAGACTCCTGAATGCCAGCTATCTGTGCTGGAACAATGATTTCTTATTACTGACTAGAAAAGAACCACCCTTTAGAGTGGAAAATGTGTCCTGAAGCTGTTAGTTTTTTTAAAAAATGGATTAATACAAATATAAATTCCAAAAATAAAATGTTTGAATAAATTGTTAGAGTTCTATTATAGTGACTTTTGTAAAAAGTGAAAAATGTTTTATCATTCTTCATTTTTCTTAGTGAGTGCAATGGTACGGCAGTATCTGTATTTAATAAAGAAGGGTGCTTGGATGTTGTGTTACAATATTTGAAGAGATTTTCCACAAACGTAGATCTGGCTGTCTCAGTAGGTAAGTGGTGAAAAGGGTAGTGATCATCATGTAGTTTTTTGAGCTACGAATATATATCTAGACTTGCAATACACTGTATTATATGGTCATATTATGATATAGATTCGCAACTGAAAATAACAACTTCAGAAAGGCTCCTTCTAAAAATTACACTTTGGAGTTTGAAATCTTGTATGCTTGTTCTCACTCCAAAAGGGGAGTGGTGTATTGTAGTGCTTGAGTGAGAGGGAAGGTTTTCTGGAGAAACATGAACTAATTTAGCTTTTTAGGGAAAGGGGATGAGTGTGTAATGCAAGGGGGCATCATCAATTGAAAAATCACACTTCTCTCTGAAAATGTTTGCTCTAACTAATATTGTTACAAGTACTTCACGACACTTCCACTGTTTCTCTTGTACAATCAGGGCTTGATCCAGATACTTCTGCATGTGAGTAACTGAATTCAGTGGGACTGCTCCCTGGGTAAAGTTATTCATGCCCAAAAGGGTTTGCAAGACGAAGCTCCTACATTGCTTTCATCTGTTTGTGCGTGTCTTTCATGCAACAAAAAAGGAGAAGAAAACCCTTTTTTAGTAGAAAAAAGGTTGTCGGGGCGGTGTAGTACCGTAAACTACATTTTATCCCGCACTTGTGAAATTTAGCAGTTTTCATGATGATAGTATCCCATCCAGTTAGAGATCTGAAAACATTACATTTTTGTTTGGTTGTTTTTTGTCACTACAGCACATTGTTTGCAGGCAGTGACAGAAGATAACCCGGAGCTGCTTTCTTCTTTCAATGCTTCTTCACACCAAGTATTGGAATCCATAATGTTGTCCCAAGACAAAACCATGGAGCATATCCTTTTAAGGACATTGTTAGCAGGTATGATTCAATTGGAGCCTGACTTTTATATTTGGAATATGCTGTATAGAAGATAAAGTGGGATGGGAGAGGCAGAGGTTTTAGTTCTCCATCATGCCAAAGTAATAGCAACAAATTATGTTGTTGCGAAAGTGCCAGCTTAGAATCAAGAGCTAGGTAGATTGTTCTCAAATCTATTCCTGCCACTGTTATACCTTTGTCAGGGAGCCTGGGGTTTCATATGTCATCATTCACAACACAAAGCGTAAGAGAGCCAGTATCTGAATCATGCCAAAAGGCAAAGCTGTCTCTTGATTCTGACTTCAGTCCCAGTTTGGTTTGGTGTTACTCATTCATTAGTTCTTACTAAGGAAATAAGGCAATAATAAATATTAAAGAAACTATGTTGCTCTTGACCTTATCTACGCTGGGCTTTGAAGCATCTGGAAATAGATTTTGAACTTTGCTTTAGCAAGAACAATGTTTAAACCATTTCTAACATGATTTATCTGGCCACTCTGTGTAAGGCCAACCTATTATACTGCAACAGAAATTTTGAAAGCAGCTTTACAACAGTCTGGCCTGTCCACGCTGGCCAATCAAGACTTGTCTGAAATTGGTTTAGCTGGAAGAGTGTTGAAACAGACTTTGAAAATCTGTTTTCAAACATGTTTTTTAAACCCCAATATAAAGTGCCTGGGCCATTGGGTGCTTTGCCTTCAGCTTCACCATCTTGTGTTACACCTTCCAGTTAAGATGCTTAATTCATGATGATTTCTGACACTGAAGTACAATTAACTAGAATTCTCCTGTCTAAAATACTCAGTACCTGTGCTTGGAAAGGGAGGGTTTTATTTAATTTCTCTTTATTTTTTGACTGTTTGTAGGTCTGACAAATAATAAAATCAAGCAATGTAATGTGGAAGAAAATCTCTCCCTTCATCCTTTTAAGACCATGAATAGCTCAAAATTAAACTCATTCAGTGTCCTGAAGATCTGCTATATCTATCAGGCAAAGTGTCACCAGGATTGCCCTATGGAAATATTTTGTCCATCTTCACGTGATGAGGTTTTCCCCAGCTTAAAGTTTTGGGCCCTGAATGTTCGGTATAGGTTGGCACTTGAACTGAACAGGAAGTCACAAGTCTATAGGAAATTCCTGAAATTTCAATTAATAAAGGACTCATACCTTTCTGAAGGAGGCAGTTGTTTCTCAGTTAATGCAAGGGATTGGAAATCGGGAGACATGGGTTCTGTTTTAAGCCATGCCATAAAACCTCTGATCCTGGGGAAACTGTTATGTGCCTTAGATTCTCCTTTTGTAAGATGAAGATCCATATTTTGTCTTTGAAAAATACCTTGAGATTCTTATGAAAGATGTGGCATAGATACTGAGTACTATAGTTAGCACAAGCTCTGGTTTTGCAATGGCTACAAGAAGGCCATGCACCATGAAGCTTAAAGGTTTTGACATTCTAACTCTCCCATGTTTAGGCTCTGTCTGGAATATAAAGGACACCATTCCATCCAGTAGCCAGGCAAGCACGATTAATGCTATCCTGAAGATTTTCTCAGAATCACTAGTGGTGGATGCTGGTGAAACAGTTATTCACATGAAGGAAGCTGAAACACAAAGATTAAAACTCACTGCAGAGGCAGAAACGGAGGAAAATGTGGGTGGTACAATAGACAACTCTGTATTGAATGAAGATGATGAAATAGAAGAACCACCTCAAGGAAAAGTCAAAAGAGACAATGACATTTCAGATCTACTTCCAGTAAGTATGGCAGATTGTGGCTGACATAGCCCTTAGTGCAGTGTTATGCTTCTGATTAGTCTTTGGTTAACTGTCAATCTCATTTCCCCGTAACTCATTTGCAGAAGGGTGAAACTTTCCCAAAAAATTCAGCCTCAGACTCCTGGCATAGAGAATTTCATCCTGATCTGTTAAAGATTGGCAAAGTTATAAGCAACTGAATATAGGGTCCTATAATGGAAGGTTCACCCTTAATTATAGGCAGAGCTACCATCATGGTATCAGTGCCGCCTCCTTTTCTCTGCCAGCTGGCCGCCCAAATAGGAAGCAGCAGTGGCTGCTGGGGCTGGAGCGTGGCTTTCCCCCCCCACGCCCCACCCCCTCCCTCTGGCATAGGACCATCATGCTAACCCCCATCATGCAGCCAGAGCCTCCCCATGGAGTGGGAGGCGAAGTGGGACTTGGCATTTGTGCCTGTCCTGTGAAATTCCAACACTTACCCATGATTCTGCTGTGATTCTGTTTTTTAAATCCTTGCAGTTTACAAAGGGCCTTACAACTAGACCAAATTTGGGCAGTTTTTCATTGGGACAGCAAAAGGCATATGCCTGACACAAAAACCAGCCCTTGCCAAATTTCAGGTCCCTGCTCCAAAGCATGGGGGTGCTAGACCTTTTCAAAGTAAAGATTGCCAGAATTTAACAAGGGCAAAACAGTAGCCTCATTCTCAGAAACCATGGAGTCATTTTGGCTGAAATTTTTTAAAATCAATTCAGTCTGAGGCAGACAACCAGCCTGTCAAATTTCAGCTCAAATGGTTAAAGTGTATGAAGTAACGGGAAGTGCCGGGCAACCTTAGTAGACAGTGGTACCAGTCACACCTATAATTCTTTTTTACAAATTATGAGAATTCGAACGTATTGAAAAGGGGGAAAACAGAACAACTCGGAGTTTTTGGCAGGTTTTGATGAGATTAGACCTTTCAGGATGACAAGTGATCTATGCCTATTAGTAGTGATAGAGGTTCTGTTAGTCTGCAGAACGAAATACTAAACAATTTAGTTTTTTATGTGACACCTATTCACACTTATTGTATTTTATGTGCTTTGGCTGACAGTCTAGCTACTTTAAAACTAGAGTGCTATCCTCCAAAATTAAGTTTGTTTGTTTTCTGTAGTCTGATAAGTGGGAGCTGAAACAAGTGACAGCCTTACTGATGGCTCAGCAGACTGCCCTGGAAATCATTGTTAATATGTGCTGCAGTGAAGGTATGTAGGCAGATTTTTTATTGTTAACCAAGGCTTCCATTTTTAGTAACATGGCAAATTTAGTTGGACTGTTCTGGGATCTTATCTAACTTGACCTGCTAATTCCTCTCATTCTTAAAAGTGAACAAACCATAGATTTGCTTCCTTTCATGCCCCCTTAATGTATATAAAGAATCTCAAGATAGTAATTTTTAATCCTTTTTTCTGTGTGTTTGTCATTGAAGATTTGAGGTGTATCAGTTTCAAACTTCCCTGTTCGTTGGAGTCCTTCAGCAAAATCGTACACAATCTGAAGCCAGGTCTCCACTTAAGTTCCGCCTGACTTAGCTATGTTGGTTAGGGGTGTGATTTTATTTTTCATGACATAGCTGTGCTATCAGAAGCCCTAGTGTCTGCAGTTATATTGGCAAAAAAGTGCTTTTCTGGCATAGCTTATTTTGCTGGCTGAACACAGAAAAACTGTATCAACTTTTGCTGGGATCACTGCATCTACAGTAGGAAGGTTTTGCCAGGCTTTCAAGTGTAGGCAGGGCCAAAGACTCAACAGCTATTCCATCTTCAGTTAGGGGCTGGGAGCAATGCAGCTCAGATTTCAGCTTTTTGTGGTGTTGCTCTCCAGGTCCATCATCAAAGAGGGAAATTTGAACCTGATACCATTGATGCTTCTAAATTTAAAAAAAAAAAAAAAAAAAGACACAGATGGGAAATGTTTTAAAGAGTAATGTAGCAAATGTCTTCTCTTTTTTTGGAGCTGAAGCAGCGACTGTTTTGCTTACTCTTTAAATGATAAAATCACAAATGGTTGGTTTTAAAAGAAATGGGACCACGCCATTGACATGTACATCATTTATCCTTTGGACCTTCTGTATGAAGAATCTTTAGTTTCTCTTATGATTGCAGCGATGCCAGAGAATGGTTAATTTGTTTTTAAATCATGGGTTCTATATAATATTCTGTTTTTTATCTCCATTATTGCTAATAGGACTTGCTATAGCAGCTGTAGTTGAGCATCCCAGTTGCTTTCTTTAGATTTGAAATAATTACAATAACTCTATCTCTGGTTTTGTTAATCTGTGCACCAGACATTTTTCTTTTGCGGATATTAAGAACTTCCCCAGTTGCCTTGCAACTGTTTTAAAATTTCAGCTTGAACTTCATGAAAATAATTTCAAAAATTAACTGTCTGATGGGGCCCTTCTTAAAATAGTACACTCTGACTTTCATTTTTATTTATTTGGGGGAGGGGGGAAATAAATAAATAACAAAGGCTTTTCTAATCCCTTGTTTTGCTTTTGAGAGTTTCCTGGGCAAGCCTGAGAGCAACACCACTAAACCTGCCCAGGCCTACCCCTCCTTCCCATCCCCCTTTCTTTATCCCCTTCCCATCTCCATCTCTTTAGTTTTAGCTTTGCTGCTGTTACTGATAAACACTCTCTTGGGGAAGAATATGTGCATAAACTTCCCCTAGAGCAATGCATGAAAGTGATGGAGCTAACCACCAACAAAAGAGAAACTGATTTATACATAACGAAAATAAGAGAGAAAAACTTGTAACACCTTAGAGACTAACAAATTTATTTCAGCATAAGCTTTCGTGGGTTAGTACCCACTTCATCGGTTGCATCCGATGAAGTGGGTACTAACCCACAAAAGCTTATGCTGAAATAAATTTGTTAGTCTCTAAGGTGCTACAAGTTTTTCTTTCTTATTTTCGTTTTGCTGACACAGACTAACATGGCTACTACACTGAAACCTGATTTATACATGAACTTCTGTGCAAATATACCTAGTACGTTGGGAAAAAATAGATTTTTTTTCATTAATTTTTTTGTTTTGGTAAACTTAATGGTTATTTTCAGGAATAGTAGGTACAACATTTTCAGCTGGAAATGTGTTTTTCAGGTTGATGATGGCTCTTTAAGAATAACTTTCAAAAACCTCTTCCACCCCTCCCCTTCCACCCCCCATTCTTTATGTGCTATTAAGGCTTTGATCCTACATTTGGATCTGTATGGAGTGTGCAGGAAGGTGGCTCTTGAGCCGAATCCTGGACAGTCAATAGGATTCCATGAGCACCTGGATCCACTTGCAGGGTTGGAGCCTCAGTTTGTTACAGTAGATCGATCTTCTGCTGTGCAATCACATTCTTATTATGGAGCTATCTTCATCTTGCATTGGCTTTCTTACTCTCTTTTGTTTTGTACCATTTTTCCTTTAGTGTCTTTGCATCCTAGAATTATGGAATGCAACTTCAAAAGTGTGGGGAGAGGAGCTTTTGTACCGTGCTGACAATAGGAATTATATGCGGACAATGTGGTTTGTGCAGGTAGTTCACAGGGCTCTACGTACATGAAGCTTCTTTTGAAAACAGGCTGCTTTACTTTTAAAAGGGGAAAAAATTTTTTTTTTCCAGTTTTAACTAGTCTCTTCAGCAGTTAGTCTGTCTCTTCTTTTCAATTCTAGTTTACTAGTCATTCTTCTGACAGTTAATAAAATAATCAAATAACTCAGGAGGCCTTAACATGAATATTAAAATGAGTAGCTCAAACTTGTAATCTCTGACACTATTGCTCCTGACCATAACGTAAATTTGATCCCCAAGCTGCCCACATTTAGGTGATAACTTCTTAAGTAAATCTTGCAAGTTCTGATGAAAACCCTACTAACACCAGATATTCCCTTTGGTAATTTCTACCATGTGAGAAAATCTGCACCTAGTAAATGAAGGTCTTTTAAAACTGAATATCTCATCTAATTAACAGTAATTCATAATATTTCCTCATTTAATTAGAAAATCTCTTGTGGGTAGCTGCATATGCTGCTGTTTGTTTACTCAGTATAAAATACAAACCCCTTGCGTTACTATAGTACTGTACAGTCCATGATTAGACAGAGATAAGGTTTGTAGGAATTAAGAGGGATCCAGAGATAGGTGTTCATTTAATTTTCAGGTTGCTTAGGGACGAAGATATTTCGATTTCCGAACTGCAGCCAGTGTACTGAATTCAGACATACCCTGTTCACCAGCGGCCCAAGGGAATTAGCTGAACTGGCATGAGACAGACTCCACACCCCAGATCCCGGCTTCCTCTCGGGGGTGGGGCATAAGGCAGGGAGCAGGAGTCTTCAGGTGGGGCTGCAAATGTGGGTTTGACTGGGGATCATCTGTAATGAGGAAATATATAACTATATTGTAATATATGTATATTACATATGTATATATGTAAATATATCCCGTGCCGTCTACAGATGCAGTCTCGGAATGAACAAAAAATATACCAAACTCAGCATTATGTTCTATCCTGGAGTACTTGATAAATTGAATAAGCTTAACCTAAACATGAGCCTTTTATTAAAATAATTCCTTTTAAAAGCCTTTTAAACTGGTTTAAAGTGTCATGCACAAGGCTGTAGGCTTAAAATGTACTAGAGCACTAGTTCCTAGAGACTGTCTTGTAATATTTTTCTGGAGTTAATCTGGGCATCAGACACTAAATCATTCAGGAATTGGGGTGCCTAGTTTGTGTGTGACTTCAGATTTCATTCTTAAATCTGTGTTCTATTCTCAGATCCCTCTGATGATGAATGGGAAGAACTCTCCAGCAGTGATGAGAGTGATCTGTTTATGGAGAACTCCTACAATGAGGGCAGTGGGCAGCCCATGTCGCCCCTTTGCCTCTCTGCTGAGGTTCACGCAGCGCTCATGAACAACCTAATTCCAAAGAAGGTAGAACCGCTGTATATCATCTGAGCACAACTCAAATTCAGTGTTTTCACTGTGTTTGATTTAGACCCTAGTTTAGACCAACAAATTATTCTAATCCAACTATAGTACAGGAAGATTTAGTTTTAATCAACCTTTAGCGTTTTTAAAAAATCCTAGGTATACAGCATCATTCATACAAGCTGACTTAACTTAAATAATTCTGTGGTGTAAATGGGACTTGAAAATTCTTCCAGTATGTCAGGAATGAAGTCAGATATTGGGGTTTTCCGAAACTACAGGATTTTCAGCGTTGAATATGTTAAGGGTGACCTACATAGAGAAAATGAAAATTGAACAAGCCATGGGAATAAATGACAGTTTTCACTCCTAGCCAGGCTTGGGGAGAAGGCCAGAGAGCAAACTGAAATAAACACAAACTCCCCCCCTTAAATTGTTAATTTCTATAGTCCACTTGCCAATTCAGAGTTTGCTGTTGAGTCCCCAGAACTCAACTTAGTAGGATTTCACAGGCATCAGAAAATATGAAACGTTCATTTTTAAAGTGACTATAGTAAAGTTTTTCTTAAACACTGTACATCAGTCCCTGTGTCTACTCACTCTAGCTCTCTCTGCTGCATCAATGCTTAGATTGATTCTCCAGCATGACCCATTCTGGAACCTTAACAATTAGCCTTTATTTAGTGAGACGATTTCTATAGGAGCTGTAAGAGGGGCAAAATAAATCATCTGTGCTGACTACCCGTCACAGCCTAAATAGAGACAAGATGGGTGAGGCAATATGTTTTAATGGACCATCTTCTGTAGGTGAAAGAGAAGCTTTTGAGCTCCACCTGAAGCTGGAGGTCACCTGAAGAAGAGTTCTGTGGAACTTGAAAGCTTGTCTATTTCACCAACAGAAGTTGGTCCAATAAAAGATATTACCTCACTCATCTTGTGTGTGTCCTATCCTGGGACCAACATAGCTACAACAACACTGAAAACTTCATAACTTCGTCACATCATACAACATTCTTTTTAGTCTACTAATAGCTCAAGAGGATGTTAAACAGTGGCTGTTAAATGTAGACATTTTAAAATCAGCGGTTCCAGATAACTAGCATCCAAAAGTTTTAAAGAAGGTGGCCGAGGAGCTTGCAGGACCATTAATGTTGATTTTAGGTCTTGGAATGCTGGGGAAGTTCCAGAAGACCTTACTGGGTCAGACCAATGGTCCATCTAGCCCAGTATCCTGTCTTCCTACAGTGGCCAATGCTAGGTGCTTCAGAGAAAATGAACAGAACAGGTAATCATCAAGTGATGCATTCCCAGCTTCTGACAAACAGAGGCTAGGGACATTCAGGGCATGGTTTTGCATCCCTGACCATCCTGGCTAATAAGCATTGATGCACCTATCCTCCATGAACTTATCTAGTTCTTTTTGAACCCTGTTATAATCTTGGCCTTCACAACATCCTCTGGCAAGGAGTTCCACAGGTTGACTGTGTAGAAATACTTCCTTTTGTTCATTTTAAACCTGCTTCCTATTTTTGTTTGGTGACCTCTAGTTCTTGTGTTATGAAAGAGAGTAAATAACACTTCCTTACTTACTTTCTCCACACCAGTCATGCTTTTGTAGACCTCTGTCATATCCCTCCTTAGTCGTCTTTTCCAAGCTGAAAAGTCCCAGTCTTATTAATCTCTCCTCATATGGAAGCTGTTCCATACCCCTAATCACTTTTGTTGCCCTTTTCTGTACCTTTTCCAATTCCAATATATCGTTTTTGAGATGGGGTGACCAGATCTGCTCGCAGTATGGAAGATGTGCCAAATATTGTGCCAATATTTAAAAAGGGTACATGGGACGTCCTAGGTAACAATTGGCCACTCAGTCTGACATTGATTTTGGGCAAGATAATGGAGTGGCTGATACGGGTCAATTAATAAAGAATTAAAGGAGGGTGATATAATTCATGCCAGTCAACATGGGTTTATGGCAATCATACTGTCATACTAACTTGATATCTTTTTTGGATGAGATTGCAAGTTTGGTTGATAAAGGCAACTATGTTGCTGTAATAGACTTTTAATTTAATATAAAAAATCTTATGCTAAACCCAGGGCATAACTTGATCATAGAAGTTGTCAGGAGAGAAGCTGGAGATTCCAGCAGTTGAGTGAATCATGGTTGGAGCTTTTGACATCTGGGGAAGCACTGGAGGCCATTTGGGATGAATGATCAACAAAGAAATAACTAACATTTAAACTGTCCTTCGCACACACAAAAACTTGCCAAACTTTTTTTCTAGATTCTTGAAAAAACTGCTTTTCCGAACAGTGTTGCTGTAGACATCTGTACGCACAGTCCATCTTGGAAGCCATTAATTAGAAAGTAGGAATTTCTTTGACTTTTTAAATTTTCAATGTATTTGTAATTATCACATTAATTATTAATGTAACACCAGATCTTCAATTTCAAGATCTTTTGTATCACAAACATTGATACTTTAATGTGTCATCTTTGTTCCAGAATGAACACCGTGCAGTGCAGAGCGCTAATGTGTCTCCATAGCATTTTGTTAGTGTCAGATGTGGATTGCCTTGGAGGAGCTTCAACACTTCAGTCACTTGCACAGCACCTCTCCCAGCTAGTTTTTTCTCAGCCAGGTAAGTTTAAGGCCATAGTATTAAAGAAACTTAACTCAGAAGGGTTTGATTGCTTCTATTCTAAGTAAATATTAAATTAAATGCTATATATAAAACTATTTTATTACTAATCCCCTCCGCACTGCCTTCCAAATGCAAGAAAAACTGATGTTGGGAATATGCTGCCATGCACCGAAGCTATGTAAACCTCACGTAATCTACTTGCCCAGGAAAGCTCTGATCGAAGAGTGCGTAGTATGTTTTACATCAGTATGTGCAAGCACTAAAACATAAAGTGACTTAACCAGTAAGGGAGCCCCATCCTAACGTGAGACCACAACATCTATATTTGGTCATATCTGTGATGGTGGCAGTTTTTTTCCATTGATCACATAAGGCGAGCTATTGTCAGGGAGAACAGGACTTCTCCCGAGTATGTATAAACAAATCTGAATTAGAGAGTTCACTTATCTGAAATGACTTGTCACCAGCATTATAATTCAGGTTAGGCACCACATGAAGCTAGTCCCAAAGTGATTTCCAAAGCTGAAACAAACTCTAGTATTTGCATACTTATCAAAATAGGAAATATAACAGGCCTCTCTTTCTCCAGGGCATAAGTTATGCATGTATTTTTTTGTGTACCACTCTTGAAAATGTATATCTCTAATAAATTTAATCATTTGCCCCAAACGTTTTACATTTAGGACTAAACATCAAAGCTGCTTATCAAATTTCCTGGTATGATTTGATTTGAATGAAGATGATAAACCTGTTGGACAATGTTCTTTTAAAACAGCACTGTTGTGGAGTAGCAGACTTATCCCTAGGTCTCTAAAAAGCTTCTGTGTTAATTCCACTGAGAGCTATTGTGAAGATTTCCCAGTTACTAATGATGCTTTCAGATTGAGAGGTGACCAGTTGATGAGCAAGCATGCTGGAAATTAACAGTTTAAGGGCCCATCTACACTACAAGAATAACATTAGCCCATGATTCTCTGCTGTGGATAGGAGTGTCTGATGACAGATGCTCCTAACTGTAGCAGCTAATCATGCTAACACATGGTTATTGTAGACAGGCCTAAAAACACTGTAGCGAATTATGTGGACTCCTGGTATAAGTAGCTGTTCAAAGCTCTAGTCCCGTAACTGGGATAGGAATCTGTAGGGTGCCACTACAGGTTTTTACTCCTGCAAAAGCCTGTAAATAGCAACAAAAGCACATTAGGGGAGAATGAAAAGTGTTAAAATACAGAAGAATATGCATGCAAGAAGATGGTTGGTATTGGGGAGCAGTTGAGTATTCAAAATTTTGTGGGCACAATTTGAGTCCTGGGTTTCCCAGGGTTTACTGCATGCCAGGGGGGAAACTAACAGGTGAATGTGTTCTTTGCGTTAACTGGGGAGATGCTAATATTCTGGGTGCATGTTGAAGCTCAGAGTCCCAGGAAAAAGACTGGATGTCTTACAAATTTCCTTAAGAGATCTAGGAAGTGAGTTTTAAAATACCCGCTTAGCTCCTTTACAGTGCTCCTCTTAGTGCTCCAGTGGTGCTTATGGTCTGAAATATTGGTGTGGGACACTTGTGCTAAATTTTCAGTTTGGCCTTAATTAGGCCTCACTTTTTGCATGCATAATTTTACACCTATATTTGATGTCACTTAGAAGTCCAAGTCCTGGATTGTGTCTGAAAACTAGGACTTTAGACATCTGTGGCATAAGTTACAGATACAAATATGAGCGTGAAATTGTTGGCAGATTCCACCCGCAAAGCTAGAGGCCCAGTTTCTGAAAATCTTGCTTTTAATGTAGATTAGCACCAACAGATGTGGAATGGAAGGACATTTTTCTCTGCTCTCAGGGCAGAAAGTCCTTAAAATGATTTGACGTTTGTTCTGACTCTTTGGCTTTGTGTTTATTTTTGAGCAGAATTTCCTACACACACTGAATTCCTGGAAGCCATAACTAGTGCTATGAGGGCTCTCTTGCAAACAATGGCATCAAAGAATATCTCTCAGGTGAGAGGTTTTTCTACCAAACGTTGGGCATTCTGGTAGATGCAGGTACAGTACATTTACATCAGATTGTACTTGAATGGTTGTGAAACAAACCAATCTTTAAAAAGTGCTAAATTCTTATAACTTGATGTTTAATGTTTTAAGCATTGTAACAGTGCTGATTAACGCTGCTAGAATTACGGGTTTAACAGAATTCATCCTAATTTTTCTCAGATAAATAAGGTTGCTGAAAAAAATATGCTCCTGCAACAGGGGTGGGCAAACTTTTTGGCCAAAGGGTCACATCTGGGTATGGAAATTCTATGGCGGGCTATGAATGCTTATGAAATTGGGGGTAGGAGTGTGAGAGAAGGTGAGGGCTCTGGGGGGGACCCAGAAATGAGGAGTTCAGGGTATGGGAGGAGGCTCTGGGCTGGGGCAGGAGGTTGGAGTGCAGGGGGGGATGAGGGCTCCGGCTGGGGGTGCGGGCTCTGGTGTGAGGCCATGGATGAGGGATTTGGGGCATGGGGGTGCTCTGGGCTGGGATTGAGGGGTTCAGAGGGCAGGAGGGGGATCAGGGCTGAGGCAGGGGGTTGGGGCAAAAGGGGTGGCTCGGGGGTGCAGGCTCTGGGCAGTGCTTACCTCAAGCAGCTCCCGGAAGCAGCGGCATATTCCCCCTCTGGCTCCTACGCGGAGGCACGGCCACGTGGTTCTGCACGCTGCCCCGTCCACAGGCGCCAGCCCTGCAGCTCCCATTGGCCATGGTTCCCGGGGGTGAGGGCAGTGTGCGGAGCCCTCTGGCTGCCCCTATGCATAGGAGCCGGAGCGGGGACTTGCCGGCTGCTTCCCGGGAGCCACACAGAGCCACAACACGTGCAGAGCGGGGCAAGCCCCCAACCCCACTCCCCGGCGGGACCTTGAGGGCCGGATTAAAAGGTCTTGATGGGCCGGATGTGGACCGCGGGCCATAGTTTGCCCACCCCTGTCCTAGAAGAAACCTTTCACACTAATTCTGAGCTTGGTGGTTATTTCATATACATATTAAGAAAAACAGTTGGGCTAACTTTTTCAAAAACAAAAAAATGTAAAACCCAAGCTGTATCTGTTTGTGCAGCAGCCACAGTTTTTAACATTTTGTGTACTAAACTACCAAGGCTAGTGGTGGATTCTCTCTCGCTTGATAGCTTCAAGACTGGATGCCTTTCTAGAAGATGTACTTTAGCCATACAAGTTACTGGTTCATTATAGCGGTTACTGGGGGAAATTTAATAGCCTGTGATATACTTGTCAGACTAGATGACCTAATGGTCCTTTCTGGCTTTAAATGCTATGAATTTATGAATAAAGAGTTTCTGTAGTGTTTATTAATGGCTTAAAAGGAGTTATTCAAATATTTCAGGTAAATGTGACTTTTGGTTCAGGGCTTTTTACCTACAGAGCCATGACAATGAGCCTCAAGCCTTTTCTGGAAGAAATTCCTGAAGGAGTAAAAGGATAGTTTTAATAATCTCCATGCTGATTCCATCTTCAGTCTTAACTTTTTTCATAATATACAGATGCAGCTTATCTGCTATAGGTTTGTCTGTCTTATATAGGAGCAAATGACCTAAAGATTTTTCTTTGAAATAGTGTTTCTCTGGGAATTTAAATTTGTCTGACATTTACTTTTCTTCCCTTTTTTTTAACAGTGTATGACGCCTGAGCAGCTGATGACTTTATGTGAAGCTGGTATTCATAGCAGTAATATCAGTGTTAGAGTAAATGTAGTTAGCATCCTGGGAATTGCTGGCAGTGTGCTGGCAAAAGTAGAAGATACAGCTGAAACACTAAAGGTAAAAAATACATTGGTAGCAACCCCTAAACAGCTTTAGTGGCAATTATTTGCCATTGTTTTATAATGCCATGTTTTTAAAAATAAGTCTCTTTTCAGATGATTGGAAAATTTCTTCTTGAGGTTGCTATGAAGGATTCTTCTCTTGTGGTAGCCGGAGAAGCTCTGGATGCTCTCTTTGATGTTTTTGCGGATGGGATAGAGGCTGAAAAAGCAGCAGTTCAGATTAAATTGCTCCCTGCACTGAAAGAATTCCAGCCAGTCTTCAAAATGAGGGTAGGCATCTCACAAACTAGTAACCAATCCAAGGCCTCAAAACACAGTGCAAGTTAACACTTGAGATTAGTTTAGCTGCTCTTACTGCCAGTAAATTATGTGAAATATGCCCACGTGATTTTAAACAATTCAGTGCACAGAAGAGAGCACAAAAACAAACCTCTCTTACTCTTAGTGTGCTTTAGATGGAAAGAAAAGTTCCTTTCTTGGCAGTCAGTTTAACCATGTGCATAAAGAAATAATCCCATATTTACTGCGAGGCACCTTTGGTGTCTAAGTTATTGTCCATTATTTTCTGAAATCCTGGTAAATTGATTTTTGCCAATTCTTCCATGGGTAGAGAGAACCAAACATGGTTAACCTTTAGAGAGGAGAGAGGAAATCCTCTTCTGAAACTAGTTTGACTTCTTGTTTTAATTTTCATGGGTGTCCAAAAGTGCATATATTTATCCTGTTGCTGCTTAGTTAAGATAGGTCTTAACCTGAATCCTTTACTGTTAAGTGAAATTATACAAGTGAAACTTCCACTCCCACAAATTAATTTTTTTTTCTTTAAAAGGGGAGTAAATTTTCAAAGCATTGTGTTGCTTTAGCCAGGTGGCACCCAGTAAGCTAAAAGCTCCAATATACTTTTAAAATAGATACCTTTTTATTTCTATAGTCTATTGCTGGATGCCTAATAGCTATTAGCCCATCATTCTAGGGCACAACAAATTCACTTTAGCAGAAGCGGCTGTCATACTCCACCAACTGACCCTTCATTAAATGTGCAAGTGCTTTGCACTTCATTTTATTTCTGAGTGCAGTGCTAGGTCTTTTCCCTAAAATATCTACAGAGGATAAATACATGTTACAGATTTAACTCTGAAATCGGATACCAATAATAGTATATCTGGCAACGACCGGTCTTCATTGGGAGGACTCTGTGTTGCAGTAAAATGTATGAATTGCTAACCTGTGCGTGCGCGCGCGCGCTGTAAGAGCATCATATCCTGCCAGAGAGTATCAGAGGAGTGCTTGGCTGTCCTAATCTGAAAAGCTGCCTTCTCAATTTTTATATATATGTATGTATGTTGGTTTTTTTATTGCAGATGCGGAAAGAAGGAAAAGGACAGTACAGTACAGATCAATTGTGTGTTCTTGACAATGTAAAAATGAATTTGAGAAGATTCATTGCCTATCAAGAGACATTAGGGGGGAAAAAGACTACTTGAAACGGACTTTAAATTAAGGTTTTCTTTATTGATTGTCAAATATATAAAAGTTTTGAATTCTAGAATTTTGAGGAGAGGGAGTTCTGTTTTTATGTTAACATTGCATTTCTTACATTATGCATATTTTATACTCTCTGGGAAGATGCAATATTAAAGCTGGATTCAGCCTATTAAAGTATTGCAGTAAGAAATGGTGTTGCAATCTTGGGATATGTAAATACAGTTTACTCTCATTGTGTGCAAACCTTCATATACCCTGGCACAAAATTATACCACAAGAAATTAGTTAAAAAATTAAAATCACGGTTACCTACAAAGTTGAGAGAACCTATAAGAAGCCTAGATTTTTTTTTAGAGGATCTAAGTAGCGGCTGAATGCCTAAGAAATTTAATGTGTACTGTCAGCTGTGTTCCAAATTGAAAGGGCAGCTTTGGCAAGTTTCCTGAACAAAGTATGATAGGTACATAGATTGTGATCGGCATTTGGATTTTTTGTCCTCTGAGGCTTATCAAAGAAGAAGCTATGTCAAATTCACTGTCATCCAGTATAATAAATTCCTACATGACAGGTAATTATTGTGGAAGTCAGTTTAGAAGAAACTTGCAAAATATATTTGGCCTAATTTTTACTTCATTTTGTGGGTGTTCAGCTTTCTGAAAATCAGTTCAATAGGCTTTATTTCCCTTCTGTAGATCCTACATTAAGGTAAAAGTTTGGATTCGGGGAAGTAATACACCTAATAACAAATACAACTATTTTTGTATTGAAATGTGATATAAATTTTTTTAAATTATTTAAATATCTACTCAAATGTGTTTTGTTAGAGATTTTAAACTGAGACCTGTGAAATGCCTGTAAAATAATTACCTATTTTTGAAGAAGTGTCACTGATTATGGATGCATAAAGACAAAGATGGACTTTTATATATGAAACCATTTTTATTAATTTCTTAAACTATTACTTCCATTTTCATGAATTAAACAATCTCAAATACACGATGTAGAAAAATAAGTTTAGGGGATGTGTGTGGGACTTTGGAGAACTGGGAATGCAGACATTACATCTAAAAACCAATCCATTTTATTCATTATGTGGGGTGGGGCCTTATTCAAAGACTAAAGTGTTCAATTCTTCCCAATTTTATTAAAGATGTCAAATATTGTATAATTTTTGGGGGGTATTTTTAGAGCTTGTTTGTTAAGCCTTGTTGCATGATTAAAATGGAATATTTGAAGACTTTAGTGTTCTGATGCTATTGTGCCAGTGCCACAGAGGTTTTAGTAGAGAACACTAAATTGGATTCTTCTAAATACTGAATATTTTAATCAGATTTTTACCCCAATCAGCCCAGGAGTTTTTACCAGATTCTAGGAATGGATGTATTTTGCTTTATTGTTCAGTGTCCTAGTCCCAGTGGAAGAGGAGATTTTATTCACGGCTTCTACGTGTGGTTTTCCTTTTTGGACAATGTTGAGTTTGTCCATTTTGAATATACAAATCATTCATTCCTAAGGGTGAACCAGCAGACTTTTTAATAAAATATTTTTTGCAGTAAAAGTTAGAGAAATTAGTGTTGAAAAATTAACTTGGTGGTATTCTTTAAGAATGGTCTAGTTCAAATAGGAATTAAATCAGGGAAGACCTATGACCTGTGTTATGCCTGAGGTCATTCTGCATCCTACAACTCTGATACCTCTGTGCTAGTCCTCTCCTGTCTGCAGTTTCTGCAAGCAGTGAGAAGCTGTAGCACAGCCCATGCTATCCATGCCCCCTTCTCCGGCCTTCTGCCAGATCCTCTGCTTCTGCAAGAGCAGTCAAGTGGCTGTTCACTTGGCTCCTGATCTTTCTTTCCATTTTGTCCAGCAGTCGCATGCAACCTTTCTTTTTTGTCTGTCTTCTGATTTGGATATTGAGCTGTGCAAATATGGAGCTAAATCCAAGCAGTGTTCTATTTGTGAGGGCAGCTTTTACAGGCTCTTTGGAGAACTAATTATGCTCTGCCTGTTCTCAGCCAGTTGACATTTGCACTGAATTGGGTAGGCATGTTGGGTGGTGGTGTCCCCCCGTCCACTCAAGAAGCCTTGACTTCAGCACAGAAAAGCCAAATCTGGAGACTCAGAGCAGAACAAAAAGGAAAAGAAAAGGTATATAATAAAAACTAAAAGGTATTTTTCCTCTGACTCTGACACCTTATCCCCTACTGAGGAAGGGGAGCTCTTGGGTTCAGGTTCTGAGCAGGACATTCAAAAGATACAACAAAAGTTGTTGTTTTTTTCCCCTGAGATCATAGAATCCTAGGGTTAGAAGGGATTGCATAGGTCATCTAGTCTAACCCTCCTGTTTGAAACCACGTGCATCCACAGTGTAGATCCAACCTGAGCAGGCACTAGAGGATAAAACAAAAGGCAGACACCTCCCTTGTAAATCCTTGCTTGAGACAGAAATCCTGCTGCACCCATCCTTTGTGGATGTAATCAGAGAGGAATGGGAAACCCTGATAAGGGTAAATGCATAAGCAGGCATACACTTAGATATTACAAGTTGCAAGAGCCAAAAAATGCCATTATAGGTACGCCAAAGGTCAATCATAGAATATCAGGGTTGGAAGGGACCTTAGGTCATCTAGTCCAACCCCCTGCTCAAAGCAGGACCAATCCCCAATTTTTGCCCCAGATCTCTAAATGGCCCCCTCAAGGATTGAACTCTCAACCCTGGGTTTAGCAGGCCAATGCTCAAACTACTGAGCTATCTCTATCCCTCCCAATACTGCCGTGGTATCTCTAGCAAAAGATAGGGTAATCCCATTTGAAAGGGATTCTTTCCCAAAGATCCAACTGATAGAAATGTGGAAGCCACCGTCAGAATGGTCTTTTCATTTTCAGCTTCTTTGGCCATCCATAGAGCATCCCCGATGGCTACATGCTTTGCAAAAGCCAGTGTCCTGGCTTGATGACCTTAAAGCCATGAAGGACAGAGACTATCCTGATTTTCTGTCTACACTTAAGAAAGTTTCCCTAGCAACAGCTTTTAGAGGCAGATGCCACAATGCATGCATTGTGGTTTTCAGCCAGAGTCATGGATCCAACTCCACAACCAGATGCAACATCTGGCTTTGCTCCTGGAAGGTTGATGTTCACTCCAAACAAATTCTGTGATCATCTAAATTCACAGGGTTTCTCCTCTTTGGGTAAAAACTAGACAAAATAGTGTCAGAAAGTGCTGCTAAACTGAAACAGTCCTTCCCCCTCCCCTCCCCACTCAGTACTCTGAGGAGGGACTACAAAGCCAGCAACCGACAAAAACGCTCCTTCCATCTGCCTCACAAATGTACCAGAGGAAAGAGTGCAGGTATACTGGGGAAATCCCTGGAACAGGGGATCAAGTAAAAAATCCATAGTGGATCCACCGTCTCTAAGAGCCCACTATAACAACAAACGATCATGCCTCCTCCTAGGCCTGAATCTAGGAGGCAGAATTTCCCACTTCTCAGGGCAGGTCTACAATAGGACCAATGGGGAAAGAAGATACTTTCAAATCTTGAGGGGGTGGGGGGAGGTTTTGTTTGTGCTCTTTGTTTGTGTGTGTTCTCTCTCTTGGGACTGAGAGGGGCCAGACAGAAATCCATCTTCTCCAACCCATCCTAATCCAAGTCTCCAATATTGCAACAAGTATAGGTAAGCCAGGCAATGCGGATTAGGTTATCTTTTGTTTTGCTTGTGAATTTTCCTTGTGCTAAGGGGGAGGTTTATTCCTGTTTTCTGTAACTTTAAGGTTTTGCCCACAGGGGAATCCTCTGTGTTTTGAAGCTGAGTACCCTGTAAAGTTATTTTCCATCCTGATTTTACAGAGATGATTTTTACCTTTCTTTTTTTAATAAAATCCTTCTTTTAAGAACCTGACTGATTTTTCTATTGTTCTAAGACCCAGGGGTTTGGGGCTTGATCACTTTATAACCAATTGGTTAGGATATTATTCTCAAGCCTCCCCAGGAAAGGGAGTGTAAGGGCTTGGGGGGACTTTTTGGGGAAGAGGAACTCCAAGTGGTCATTTTCCCTGGTTCTTTGTTAAATCACTTGGTGGTGGCAGCGTTACTTAATCCAAGGTACAATGGAGAATTTGTGCCTTGGGGAGTTTTTAACCTAAACTGGTAGAAATAAGCTTAGGGGGTCTTTCATGCGGGTCCCCATGTCTGTTCAGAGTGGGGTGGAAACCCTGACAACCCCTATGAAAGTGTGCTCCTTTCTAAGGTGAGCTTGTGTTCATTTAGGGTTAAAGCAACAGCAAGGCATGAGTTTTCTAAGCCTGGATTTTAAGTTGTGGCACCCCTATTCTCACTTTGGCTTCAGCAGTTGTTTAGAGAGACCTGCTCTAGCAATGCAAATATTTCCTAGAAGTGCCCACAATTCAGATGTCATAAATGGTGTTTGAATCAGGAGTAATATCACTCTGAATGTTAGTCATGGGTGTCTAGTTCAACACAGAATTGGTCTGTAACAGTAAACTTAAGATTTTTTTTTAATAGTCTGTGCTGCCCCCGTGTATTGATAATTTGTAGGTCTTCTAGTTTGTTTGGAAACATCCTTATCTGTCCATTTTCTGTGTGAAACAGTAGCATGATTTTGAGGTATGAAGACAAAAGAAAAGGTATCCCAATTTAGATACCACAGAACAAGAAACACTGTTCCAGAACATATCAAGGAGCTACTATGAAAACAACTACTGTTATCACTAGAAAAAGAAATAAATGTACTACTTCCACAATAGTGTAGTCTGTACTACTTCTGCAGTGTAGTCTGCTCCCTCCAGCCTTTACCTTCCTCAGTCTTTCCCTGCTGCTCTAATATCTGGTACAATTTCCCCTTTGTCCTTGTAGGACTGATGAGCTGTTAGAATTTTTCCTTCCAAAAAGCACTCTTGCTGAGTGAACATGATCCTTCATGATCCCTTCAACTGCACATTCCAAGCCAAGTGGTAAATGACTACTACTTGTAAGCTTTGAGCCCCAATACAAGCTAAAAGAGCTACCTGGCGAGTTACATTGGCAACCCTACAATGGCCTGAGTCTGCAGATCTTGAGTATGTCACAATCATTAGACAACCAATACAAAAGAGGATCATATTTTCCCTGTACTCTTAAAATAATTATTTGTACAATCAGACCACTGAATGACATTTGCATCCATATCTCTATGAGCCAGGGCCCAAATCTATGATAAAGGCACAAATGAGGAAGACAAATTGCTGAGGCAGCAGCTTTTGCATTTGATTTCTGCTGATCTTTCATCTTCAAACTCTAGCCCTTCTCACTGCCCCGTGGAGGATCCTGCAGCCTTCTTCCAAATCTTCCTTGTAAAGATTATCTATGCTTTTCAATATATGTCCTATATGTCCTATACATCCCCACTACTGTCACCTTTAGATCATTCATATGTTCCCATCACCACCTGCGGACTACCTGAACAGCGTGCCCTTTCTTCCACTGCAAGTTAAGATTTTTATTATCAGTAACCCTGAGGCTTGTTTTTGATGCTTCACTGGACCAAAAATGTTTTATTTAATCAAATACTAAATTTGTGTTGTGTTTTTGTTCTAATATTAGAGGTTTGAACGTTAGAAAGTGTGAGTACCCTCTTTCGATTGACTTTTCTTTTTAAATTCTACTGGCAACATAGCAGAAAGAAAACAAAATAATCGATATGAAAAATGCTATACGCTTTATTATTCATTGCCTTGTCTGTTAGCATGACCTGTGTACCAAGACAGTAACTGGCTAATGTAGAGAAGGCAAAAGAAAACTCTCTGCTGGATTTGTGGGATCCAGCAAATTAAAGGACGCACTGAGAAAGATCAGGGTGTTTTATATTTAGATAGTGCCCTTCGTTCCAATAGTGCCCTTCATTACTGCTGGGATGGAAGGCAGGTTAAAGAGCTTGCTGAATAGTTTGAAAATATATACAAATTGTGTGAAGTTTTTGAAATAAAATACTTTGCCAAGTGAGTGAATAGGGTAGAGGAGAAAGTGAATCTAATCCAACAGAGCTGATTACAATTAAATTCCTTTCCTTCCTACTGCTCATCAGAGAGTAGGCAAAACATGCTCTGTGATGCCCCCCTAGTGGGGAAAAAGGAGGGAATGAGAAGGTTCCATGGCAGTTAAGAGTGGCAGTTGGAAGTAGGAGGGGTCTGAAGGAAGTGTAATGACTGAGGAAAGATCCTGTGAGGCAGGGAGAAAACAATGAGAAGTAGCATAGATTGTGTAAATGTGGAAAATTGAGGAAAGGATGGACTTGTGTTTAAGGCACAGGAGTGGATGGCAGGAGTTTGGGTTCCACTCCCAGTTTGGACAGTCTTCCTGTGTGACCTTGGGCAAGTCACTCAGCACCCTCTGTACCTCACTTTCCGGATCTATAACACCTAGCATATAGAGAGTGTGTTTGTAAAGTATCTTGAAGTGCTCCTCGTGTAATAATAATTGAAGTTGTGAAGTGAGGAAAGGAAGAGGCTTGGAGAAAGAGCACAGAGAGAAACACTCAGAAATCCCCCTGAATAGATAAGTGAGGTCCTGCTTCTCTCTGGACAGACATGTGTGAGCACATTGACCTAGTACCTGCAGTATACTTTTAGCCAGAAGTTTAGTAGTAGGACCTCTCTGCAAGATTCTTTTAAACTGCAAAGCAGAACTATGTTAATGACTTTGCCTGCTGAGCTCCCCATATGTTGCTTCTGTCAGAAATGATTTAACATTTCAGGAAGGTGACCTTCCATAGTAATCACCTCATAAATACTGAGATTAAAACTGTACTTAAATTTTGAAATACAGTTAGCACTTTCCACAACACTGCCTAGAAGCAGTGCTTGAAGTGGGCCATGCTATCCTTACTCCCATTTAATACCTTACTCCAGAATCTGACCCTGAACAGTTAGAACGCTTTGCCGAACAAAATCAACATAGCTTTCTTTTATATAGGTTACTAATAAAAAGCTGTACATGCCACCTTTAAATACAAATCTTCCAAGCTATAATGAAATCCACAAAGAGAACAAAACCATGGCAATGAGCTACACTGGTGGACTGTGCATGGTGTGAAGTACTTCCTTAAGTTTGTTTTAAACCTGGTGCCTATGAATTTCATTGGAAGACCCCTAGTTTTTGTGTTATGTGAAGAGGTAAATAACATTTCCCTATTCACTTTCTCCATACCATTCATGATTTTATAGATATGTCATATCCCCCCTTAGTTATCTCTTTTCTAAGCAGAACATTCCCTGTCTTTAATCTTTCCTCATATGGAAGCTGTTCTATGCCCCTAATCAGTTTTGTTGACTTTCTCTACACATTTTTCCAATTCTAATATATATTTGTGAGATGATGATATGAGAACTGCACACAATATTCAAGGTGTGGGCATACCATGAATTTCTATAGTGGCATGATATTTTCTGTTTTATTATCTATCCCTTTCTTAATGGTTCCTAACATTCTTTTAGGGTGTGGGGTGTTTGTTTTTTTTGTTTTTTTGTTTTTGGACTGCTGCTACATGTTGAGTGGATGTTTTCAGAGAACTATCCATGATGACTCCAAGATCTCTCTCTCTCTCTCTCTCTCTCTCTCTTGCATGCTAACAGCTAATTTAGACCTCCTCATATTGTATGTATAGTGGGGGTTATTTTTTCCATTGTTCATTACTTTGCATTTATCAACATTGAATTTTATCTGCCGTTTTGTTGTCCAGTAACCCAGTTTAATTAGATCCCTTAGTAAGTCAGCTTTGGACTTACCTGTACTAAGTAATTTTGTATGATCTGCAAATGTTGCCACTTCACTGTTCACCCCTTTTTCCAGATCATTAATGATTATGTTGAACAGCACAGGTCCCAGTAAAGATCTTTTGGGGACCCTACTATTTACCTCTTTCCATTGTGATAACTGACAATTTATTCCTGCCCTTTGTGTCCTGTCTTGTAACCAGTTATTGATCCATGAGAGGACCTTTGGTGATGGATCTTGTTGACCCCCTCAAGTAATTCTAATAGATTGATGTGGCATGGTTTCCCGTTTACAAAATCTGTGTTGAACCTTCCCTAATGTATTGTGTTTATCTAAGTGTCTGATCATTTTGTTCTTTACTATAATCTCAACCAGCTTGCCTGGTACTGAAGTCAGGTTTACCAGCCTGTAGTTGTCAGGATTGCCTCTGGAGCCTTTTAAAATAATCAGTGTTATATTAGCTACCCTCCAGTCGTCTGGAACAGAGGCTGATTTAAGCTATAGGGTACATACTACAGATGATAGTTCTTCAATTTCATGTCTGAGTTCCTTTGGAACTCTTGGGTGAATACCATCTGGTCCTGGTGACTTATTACTGTTTAATTTATCAATTTGTTCCAAAACCTCCTCCACTGACACTTCAGTCTGGGACAGTTCCTCAGATTTGTCACCTAAAAAGAATGGCTCAGGTGTGGGAATTTCTCTCATATCCTCTACAGTGAAGACCGATGCAAAGGTTACATTTAGCTTCTCGGCAATGGCCTTGTGTTCCTTGAGTGCTCATTTAGCACCTTGATCATCCAGTGGCCGCAGTCATAGAATCATAGAATATCAGGGTTGGAAGGGACCTTAGGAGGTCATCTAGTCGAACCCCCTGCTCAAAGCATATTTGGCAGGCTTCTTGCTTCTGAAGTACTTAAAGAAATTTTTGCTGGTAGTTTTTGTGTCTTGCTAGTTGCTCTTCAAATTCTTTTTTGGCCTGCCTGATTGTACTTGGCAGAGTTTATGCTTCTTCCCATTTGCCTCAGTAGGGTTTGACTTCCAATTTTTAAAGGATGCCTTTATGCCTCTAACTGCCTCTTCTTCTTTTTTTTCTTTTCTTGTTTAGCCACAGTGATATTTTTAGGTGGTCCTACTGTTATTTTGGTTTGGGATATATGTTTAGTTTAAGCCTCTCTTGCAGTATTTTAAATAATTTCCATGTAGCTTGCAGGCATTTCACTCTTGTGGCTGTTCCTTTTAATTTCCATTAAACTAGCGTCTTCATTTTTGTGTTAGTCCCATTTTATAAATTAAATGATACTTTGGTGTGTTTCTTTGGTATTTTCCCCCCCTACAAGGATGTTAAATTTAATTACATTATGGTCGCTGTAACCAAGCATTTCGGCTATATTCAGCTCTTGGACCAGATCCTGTGCTCTACTTAGGAGTAAATCAAGAATTGCCTCTCCCCTTGTAAGTTCCAGGACTAGCTGATCCAAGAAGCAGTCAGTTTTTAGACATCATCAATATCTCTGCATTTGATCCTGAGGTGATTTGTACCCTGTAACTATGGGGGTAGCTGAAATTTCCCATTATTACTGCGTTTTCTATTTTTTGTAGTCTAATCTCCCAGAGCATATCACAATCACAGTCCTGGGCAGGTGGTCTGTAATACAGTATATTTCTACTGCTATAAGCCTAGTTCTCCTGTTTTCTCCAAAGCCTTCTGCGTTCTACAAATACAATCACAATTTTATAATCAGGTCATGATCCACTCATTTGACCTAGTTACAACAAAATTGTGTCCACACAGCAGCTTTTATCATAATACAACCAAGTGTCAACTGTACTGGGTTTTCCACATCTCCCATGCTACCGAGCACTATTTATATTAGTGCATTGGGGAAAACCTGGACCACTATCCCATAGTGCCTCAGCTGCTGCTGCCATCAGAGAAGATTATGGGTGTTCATTCCATGATGTTTTCTCTCACCCCCACTTCCTCTATTCAGATTATGGGACTGATTATATAATCCCCATAATCCTCCCTTCTCTCAGATACCAGGTTTACACTTCAGGTTGCTGAGTCTTTCCACTTTGGGAGTTTCCTGCTTCAAAGCAAAGCAGGTCAGAAATGCTTATGGAAGAGAAATCAGTGACAAGGGAGCTGCATTTCAAGAGGTTTTTGTCCAATTATACTACAGAAGCAAACCACAGAAAAGCCAGTTTCTGGGCTGAGCAGAACCATCTTTACCCAGCAGTGGCCAAGAAACCTGAGAATAACAAAGTTCACTTTAAACTCTGGTAACATTTAGAGCATCAAACCACTCCTGTGAAATAGTATCCCTGCTACTAAGTTGCATTAGTGGATGAGAAGCTGCACAGTAGCACTGACTATTTCTCCCTGGCAGAGCTGTTAGGTGTGGGAAATGTGACGCTCTCTCATGGAACCCGGAACTGAAAGCCACTGTGTTAGCCTTGTGCCTCAGCAAGTGTGTAGTCTGCCCAGTTCGCCTGCAAACTCAAGACTCTACCATGTAAAGTCTTTTCTTTGTCTTGCAAGTAACAATACATGAACCCCCATTCCTGAGTTTCCCAGAGACGTCTGTCTCTAGTGTCCAGTCCCTCTCACTGGCCACTCACGGAATTTAAGTTTGCAGCCTCTAAAGAGACAGAGCATACATACCACCCTGTTAGTTTAGCTGAGGATTCACACTTATTTATATATAACAATACTGAGATGGTTTACAGTAAAAACTAATCACAAATGTATTAATAAAAAAGAGACTTAAGTGATGCTAAGCAAGAAAAAGCAGGCAGGTATGATTACAAATAAAACAAGATACACTTTCTAGTGACTAAAACTTAATTTTAGCATGTTACAATCTTCATTTAAGCAGTTTTCTCATATCAAATTACCAGCAGCTCTAGCCCTCCAAGGCCAGGGGATCCAACTTTCACAGTTCCTGTTGTTTGCTAAGTGATGGACAACTAGAATGCCTTTTGGTTCCCCTTATGTTTCCCAAAGTCCATTGTGTCTGCCTCAAGGGGCAGGTGCAGACTCTGTCCCCCAGTGTTTTCACTAAACTGTCCTCCGTCACTTGTTTATTTGATTGCTTTGTTTATCTTATACGTAATTGCACTTTCATTATCCTCTGCCTGCAATCAAGCTGGTCAGATGGGTAAATTCACATTCCTTTGTCTAGAGCAGGCTTAATTTATGCACTACTTCCAAAACACACTTTATAAATACATTTCCAGCACACATACATAATTATTTACAAATAATCAATACATACCTCACTCAAAGATATTCCTGACCAGTATGCCACCAGCTACGTATGATACCTTAAAAGATATGTTTTGGATACATATTATGACAACAGTGTGTTGGAGATAGTGATTGTGTTAGGCCTGATATGAGTTACAGTATAATGGGCCCTCTGCCAGTTTGGCATTGAGGGGCTCTTAGGGTCTTATGGAATCTCATAGTGAATGCAATAGAGTTAAGTGAAAAAAGCCACTTTTGATTCACATGAGTTCATTGTGAACTCAGGATGAAATTGGAGGGATACTTGATGAAACCTACCCATTCTATAACAAATTTTGTTAATTCCTTCTCACCAGTAGTACCCAGCACTTTCCTTTACCTGAGAGGGTGGGGCCTTGGACTGTAATCCATTCTGATTGATATAGGATCTGGCAAGATGACCCTACAACCCTTCCTAGAGCTTCACCATCTGGCATTGGTTAGGCAAGTAGTGAGCGCAGACTTCTGCTTTTATGCTAAACTCTGTTTTTATTGTTACCCCCCCTGTTAATCTGTTCCAGCCACCTATTATGCCCTCATACCTAGGTTGTAAAATCTCTGTGACATGGTCTGTTGCTTTTGTTACTTCTCTGCACAACGCCTAGCAGAATGGGGCTCTGACCTTTATTGAAATTCCAAGGCACTACTGTAATATAAATAACGAGCCAAGTGTACAGTTTGGAGAGTTCATAGTTTTTTTAAATAAAGCGAATAAGAGAGCTTACGATATCACCTGCCTGACCACCCCCATTGGATGCTGTGCTGTTGACTTCATAGAAGAGAGAGGTCATGGGGAAGAATGTGGTAGTGGCTGTGCAATTTAATTAGGGGAGTGTATTCCATGCATACAGGTCAGGATGGAAGAAAATGTACACATTTCCCACTTTACACATCAGCGAAGAGGCTGCTCATTCCTGATGGAGTGACCTAGTACGATAAAAGACTGGAAAAGTAAGGAGGAGCTAATTTGTAAAGGATTTTCAGGATAAGGATTAGGAGATGGTTTAAAAGAGGGAATGGCACAACTGAATTGATAAACTAGGGAGATAATTTTTGAAAGCAGCCTTTTAAATTGATTTAAAGTGGGGGCAAGATTGCAGTAGTCCAGGCGGGAGATGAAGAGGATGCAGATAAGAACTTTGGAAATCTGGATACAGACAAAGCCAGATCTTAGAGAAGTTATGAAGGAAAAAGTGGAATTATTTGGATATGGCCTGCAGTGAGGATCCAGAGAGAGGGCAGAGACTATTGTGATCTAACATCCGGTATCAATTCAGTCACACAGATTAGATATATTTCAGATGCCTACTCAGATACCATATTCATTTGCTTGTCAGTTTATGCCTGTCGTCTTTTCGATTGTAAACTCTTTTTATCTATCTGTGTTTGTACAACACTCAGCGTAATGCAACTTTGATTCCACCTGAGACCTTTGGGCGCGCCCACAATGTGTGTTCTTGATGGCTTCTTCACACAACGCACGGTCCATTTGTGTAGCTCATTGCCATGGGACAGTGTGAAGGCCAAAGTATAACTGGATTAAAAAAAGAATTAGGTAAATTCATGGAGGATAGGTTCATCCATGGTTATTAGCCAAGATGGTCAGGGATACAACCCCATGCTCTGCGTGTTCCTAAATCTCTGACTTCCAGTATCTGGGACTGGATGACAGAGGAGGAGGGATCACCCAATACGTTTCCTTGTTCTGTTCATTCCCTCTGAAGCATCTAACATCGGCCACTGTTGGAAGACAGGATACTGGACTAGATGGATCATTGGTCTGACCCAGTATAGCCATATGGGTTTAATAATCAAGGATCCTAGAAATCTGTTTAGCACGGGAAAACATGGAATTTGCATTTTTACAGAGAATCTTTAGTTTTTACATTTTGGGGAAAAAAATAAAAGCATATACAGTGGAACCCCAATTATCTGATCTAACTGGGACTGGGGTCAGATCATATAATCAAACATTTGGCTAATCCAGGAGAAATGGTGGGGCTTGGGCTGTCAGCTTAAAAATTGTAAATATATCAATAACGCAGTGTGTTTAACTGATACCTATATATATTGTGGCTAGGGGAACTAAAGTTCAGCATTTCATTTTAATCACGGAAAATGTGGATTTTTGGTATTTTTTGGTAGGAGAATTTTGTTTTGTTTTTTATCATGGAAAATTAGGAACCCAGTTAATAAGTAGGCCCACTACCCAAAGGAAAGGAATTTAGGGAAATGAACTTCCTGCTTCGCTCCCCACTTAGTAGCAGTAGGGCAGGCAGTACTTGCTGCTTCTCTGCTCTTTCCTCAGTCTGTGAATTGATGCATCCCAGGTTGCACAAATAAGGACTAATTGTCCCTATTGGCTTTCTTTCACACACAGTAAAAACAAACACCAATCAGGAACATTCAAAAAAGTGTTTGTTAAAATAAAGTTGACTTGTCATGCTTTGACAAATTCAGAAAATGCCTCACTTATGTACATTAAAGTTAAAGCTTTAACTGGTTTAACTGTCCATTGCTCCAAAAGACCTAACTTTTAAGCAGTATTGGTTTGTTTGTTTGTAGCACATAATGTTCTCTCGCTTAAGATACAAAAGTGAGAGCAAATTAAAGATGGGATGTGAAGTGACAAGTGAGAGAACACAATATTGTTATAAAAACTATTACATTAAAACCAGAATTTGTATGCAACTGCAGTTCACTGTTATAGTTGTAAATGAAACGCACATCTTGTGGAACATTGGTATGTTACATAATAAAAAACCATGTGCTTGAAAATTCAATTTCTCTCAATAACTGATTTTCAGGACAGATATTCTCAGTAGATTTATAAGGAATATAGAGCCTTGTACCTGTTGCTGCAAATTCAAATCCAGTTCAGGGTAGTACTGAATTATCTGATGGCTCTTTTCTGGCATATATGAAATGAGCAGGTGTTCTCAGTCCACATCATAAAAACCATGATACTTGACTGGAAACCCTTGTGGCAGTCTCAGTGGAGGCCAAGGATTGAGGACTGACCTGCTCTCTCACTTCTGCATCAGTATCAGAGCTCAGACACATTGATAAGGCTGTGTGGGAAAGCTTTTATTGTCTGTTCTCTGAATGAAACCCAAGGGCTGTCAAGCCAGCTCCTTTCAGAAGTCCTAAAATTCAACCCAAACACCTGAGTTCTGCACCAACCAAGAACTGATTTCTGAAAACTAATTACACTTTAATTTCATTTTGCTTCTATATCTTTTCCCCTAATTGTTTTAATTTTGTCCTGTAATAAATGAGACAAGCAATCAATTACTTTCTGGCAAGGTAGTATGAAATGTCATATGTTTAAGGCCCTACTTAATTCACAGTATTATGGAAATTGCAATGTGACACTGCACTCCATATTCTTCAGTGATATTATTATGATACAATTAAGGCATAATTATGATGCATTTTGTACAAGACAGGTTGTGTGAGGTGTCATTGGAAAAATTATGATTTGCTGAATATGATTATCCTATTTGTATGCATGTATCATTTTTGTACCTGAAGTTATTAATATAGACTAGGGATCTGTATTTCAAATGGGCTTACTCTGGAAAACACCTATAACACTGCTCTACAGCCAAAATGCTTCTGGAATAAATGTAGTCAAACTTTACTAATTCTGGGTCACTGAAAACGAAAATGATGCTTAACATTGTTGATTGGCTCTAGTTTTCAAGACATGCTATTGGGTCAGTATATACGACCCTTGACTTGGGAATGGCAGAGGATAAGTGAGTTATAAAGGGAAAGGATCTCAATTTAAACCAGAAATGACTAAAATACATCTTTGACTGGATCTATGAATAAATCTATGACTCGGTTTGGACAGTACTTTTTAGGCAAAACAATGAATGATGCAATCTGAAGCTGGTATTGCGTCATACATGATATGAATTGCATCATGTTATTCCTAGAAGTCATGGATGATGCAATCATAACGAAGCTGACATCACTCTGCTGAACAAATTGCCCTATATCAGCTCTAGAAATCATACAGTGTCGTGCTCTCTTATTTGTCAGTGTTTGATTTTGCAAAGGGACACATTTCTGTTTAGCCAAAGTGAGCAGAGATGCCTCGTACTTGTGTGAACAGTGCAGATAACTTCTGCTATGTTTGTGGTGAAGTGACTTTTGCATCACAAAAGCGCAGTATAACCACTATGGTTAAGAAAGCCTATCACCTTTATTTTGGCTGCAAAATTGGAGATCAGGACAAGAGGTGGGCCCCACACATATGCTGCAACACTTGTGCAACAAATCTTCACCAGTGGTTGAACAGGAAAAGGAAATCTATGCCTTTTGCAGTGCCAATGATTTGGAGAGAGCCAACAGATCATACCAGCAATTGTTACTTCTGCATGGTGCCTCCAGTTGGGAAAGGTGTGTCAAAGATATGTATATTGTTAGCGCTTGTACCTTAATTAAAGGAACGGGGGTATTGAGTATGTAAAAATGGCATCCTTTCTCCAAGATGTGCTATGCTCAAGTCCTTACACTAGCTCCCAATCAGTTTGTGATGCCAGTTTAAACACCTTGCATTAATTTTCAAAGCAATTAATGCATCAAGCCCCAGCTACATTAGACAAAATTTTGATCACCGTAGCTGTGCTCCATTGTAATAATGTGGATTGCAAAGCCCAGGACAAAACACGAGAGCTGGGGACAAAGCATTCTCTGTTGAGGGGATCCAGCTATGGAACAATCTTTTAGAGGACATCATGTGAATCCAGAGTCTGATCATCTTTAGGAAATGTTGCAAAGCCGCCTTCTTTGAGAAAGCTTTTCCAGCGTAAGTGCCATTCATAATTTAAACACCCCTTTTATACCCTCACTGCTGCTGTGTAGTCCCATTTGGCCCGGGGTTCAGATTTGTTACCGTATTTTAGGAAGTGGAAACATAGTGCTTTCAAAAATCCACCAATATGCATGTATTTTATGGAATTAATTATAACAATTAAAGGAAAAATATAATGAAATAACTATCAAAGCACATCTTCGGGTACTATCAAAAATAGCATGGTTATAACTCAGTAATGAGACTGGACCATAGGAAGGTAAAAGTAAATATTTTAAAAAATGATTTTAAAAAACAAAAGACCTTTCTTGTGTTACTAATAAAGTAATCAAATTTTCTTTGTACTATTTATGCAGTTTGTTTACTTTTTACATTTCATTCCGCTTTGTTTTTAGTCAGATTCACTTTCTCATTTAAATCCAAATCAAGAACTTGATTCTGAGCCTGGATCGGCCCACGTGGCCCCGTCTGCTCAAGGAGCCTGACTGTGCAAAGCACCATTTGGGCAAATGAATCCCGTTGCAAGATCAGGCACTGTACCTGTTTTCCCTGCAATGAAACGTTCCCCGGGGTGCTTTCTGTTCACGAAATCTAATTTGGCACCTGAACGCCCTAACAATTTCGCGGGTCTCGCGTCAGGTCAGAGGATAGCTGTTTAATTTATGACTGGATATTGGGCGGCTCAGAACCACAACGAGGGAGAGGCTAGGAGAGCAGGGGGCCCGAGGGGGACAATGCGGGGTTGCCCTGGGAGAATGGGGTGAGGGAACGGGAGACTAAATGGGGTGGAAGGAAGTGGGCTAGGGAGGTGCATGGAGATGGGCAGAGGAGCGAAGGGCACGAGACGGGAGAGTTTGGGAGCGAGGGCTGGAGTGTGAGGGGGCCGGCGCCTGGCTGGGGACCCAGCCCAGGTTGCTGGAAGGGGCGTTCATGGGCCAGAGAGGCCACGAATAACGCGACTCGGGGACTCCCCTCCTCGAGTAGCCGCCGCCACCTCCCCTTTATTACGCGCGGCCCGTAGGCTTGGGGCCCAGGCGGGCCCCGCCTCGCCGCGCTCGCTCGCCCGCCGTGAGGGGCGGGGGCTGTGTGGAGCGCAGGCAGGCAGCGGGCAGGCGCAGAGCTGCCTTGCCATAGGAGCCGCCATTAGCGCTGGGACCCGGTGACAGGGTCTTGGCGACGGCGGCCGGCGCGGAGCGGGAGCGGAGGCAGCCGGGGTTGGTCCCCGTTTGATGGATCCCCGGATCGCCTGGTTCCAGCCAGAGCAGCTCGGCCCCTCGAACCGCCTGTGGATGCAGATCTGGGAGACCACGCAAGGGGTCCGCAACCTGTACTTCCAGCAGCAGCAGCGGCAGCAGAGCGCTCCCGCCCGGGTGGGCCCGGCCTCCCCGCCCGGCATGTACCGCGTCCCCCGGATCGACCCCCAGCCCGACTTCCTGCCGCTCGAGAACGCCAACAACCAGCACAACCACAGCCGCCCCCAGGCCCTGCCGCCCCCGGGGCCCACCGCCTGGGCCCGGCCTGCACGCGGGGCGCCGCCCGCCGCCTCGGCCGCCGGCAACAAGAGGAAACGCGACAACAAGGCCAGCACCTTCGGGCTCAACTACACCATCCTCCTGGGGCCCCCCGAGCAGAGCGGGGCCCCCGCCCCGGGGGACAGGCCGGCCGCCAGCGACCAGGCCCAGCCGCTCTTCACCGGCACCCCTTGGAAGGGGAGGAACTACAGCCCGGGAGTCGTGGGGTAAGCGCCCCGGCATGGCCGGGAGGGGGGCGATACGGAGCAACTGGGGCGGGGGAGGGTGTTGGTGGGGCAGGAGGAGGCGGAAGAGGGCGGAGGGCCCTGCAGGGCCTGGGAAACGCAGCACATGTGAGGAGAAGCGACGCGGATGGGGCCGGCTCTCTGGGGGATCTGCTCCCCTGGCGCCGCCTCTTCTTGCCCTGACGGGACGCACATGGGGTGGGAGAGCAGAGCATGCTCAGTCCCCATCTCCCGCTGCACAGACCCGCACCTTTGGGGTGGGGTGGGGCCTGTTGCTGTCATTGCACAGGCACCCATATTTATGGGGGGGGGGGGGGAGAACGACTGTTCTATAACCACCTTCTGCTGTCACACATCAGGAGCATCTTTCACAGGCATCGCTCCCTGCTGCCGTTGCGCAGATGCGCACACACATGGGAGAGGGAGGGGAAGCATGTTACCTACTCTGGCATTTTCTCTTGCTGTCATTGCCCGGAGGCAGGCTCACATTTCGGGGAAGGAAGAGTTATTTCAAAGGCATCTCCTCTTGATCTGTTTTCTCTTACATGCCAGGGCAATAGGCTTGTTAGAAATATCTGAAAGACTTATACAAGGAAAAGTGGAGGGGTATATTGAACAACCAACATGTTATACACGGATGAGCAGGAGTCATCACCTTTTCTGCTCCCAGACACATGCAGGATAGGACTGCTAGGAGCCATTTGTACATGTAAGGTTAAGGACTGTAGTGGATGAAAATCTCCTGATTTGATTGCAGACACTAGCAGGGGATAGTATCTAATATCAGAGTATGTAAAGAAAATCTTCAATTACAACAAAATGTATGCAGTTCTGGAAATGCCCCAGGAGGTGTCTTTATGAATACTAATGTTGCAGACACGCCTATATGCAGGAGGGAGGAATCGCCTTGCAGACTCCTCCTGTTGTCTCTGCATGCACTCCTGTTGTGGGTTTCACTCTTGGTTTAATTAATGTATGTCTGCAAAGCACTTTGGAAATGGGGTCGGGGGGAAGCTTTAGTATATACATGTTTATTATTTGTAGAGGCCCTTCCTAATGTCATTATGAATGCACATACACATGAGAGGGGTGAGGCATATTTCTCAAACATCACCTGTTGTGCGTATGGTGCATGCTGGTGAAACACTGTGAAACAGCCTGCTTTTGCATGCATGTACACTCGCACCAAGGAGATGAGTATGTTTTTAGTTCTAACTCTTCGCATATCTTCTACTAAAAGTGCACATGTGTTCAAATCCACTTGGTGAGACATTTTGCACCGACCTCTTGCTCTCATTGCTTTTATGTCCTGTTGTATTAATACAACAGTCCGTGTACTTCAGACCTTTCCTTCTGACACTGAGTATACTTCCATAGAGAGTATATTTTGCTGAGGTCTGATGGTACAGATGATACAAGAATGCCATTTCTGCCGTGCTCTCCAGCTGACACCGTTTCCCTCTCTGAGAGGCAGAAACACACAGTCTGCAGGGATGTTCGTGTGAGGTTAGTTGTGGTTTGCATAGACCTCTTCTAACTCTGTGTGTTTGCATCTGGATGTCTTGTATAAATTGCCTTCTGTGCTGTATATATATTTGGTACTATGTCTGACACAGCCCTCACCATCTGGTGAACATATGGTGGGTGGGGTAGATGAACAAACATCACCTTCTGTCATATTTCCATTTTCTATATGAAGGTGACACTATTTGCATAGATCCACCTAATGTTATATGTGTGGGCTTAGGGTGAGAGATCTGGGGAGAACCACTTGGACACTTTTTACTTCACACACACATTCAGATACTCTCTGGATGGAGATTGTGTGGTGATGGATGGCTTTTTTCCCCTTAAGCTTGTATGTTGCAAAATATAGTATCTAACTTAGGATAGTTGTCTTTGTAATTGCAAGACAGGAGCAGTTGGGGAGTGTCTTTGGCTAGTTCAGCAATATCCTTACTTCAGTTCTTTGCACAACGTGAGGTTTGGTTGCGTGGGTCATGTGCTAGATGTAATGTGAATGGCCTTTCCTAAGGCCAAGGTGCACTTACGTTGAGCAGCCAGCTGTTGAGCTCAGGTGTCTTCCAGGGGCTCATTGAGATGGGCCTATATTTTCAGAAATTACTAGTGCTTTTGGGTGACTCTATTTTTGTGTGCCCATCTTGAAATGTCTCCAAGGGCCCTGATTTTCAGAAAGTGGTGAGCGTTTGCTTTTTCAAAATAAGGCTATTTCAGGGTGTCTCAAGTCCACACCTAATACTGCTGGTCACTTAAGAAAATATTAACTGTGTATCCACAGGCTTCCTACTCTCCTTCCAATTATTGTATTGCCTTCTACTTCTAATCTTAGGCTGTTTAGTTAAAATGTTACACTGTAAGTGATGGGGTCCTGTTTAAAGTTCTGTAGTCCTTACAGAATGAAATCTTCCATAACCTTCGTGAAGAGTTTTAAGTGCTGGATAGTTCTAGCTGGGGATGGATAGTTTTTATTATTATTAAATTACTTGGTCAGAATGTGTCAAACACTTAATTTTGGAAGATAACTTTCTTTGAGTTTATTTTCTATTGTCATATATTTACTTTGAGATGGGAGGATTTTTAAAAAATATTTTTCTCCTTATAAATCCAGTGTAAATTTTCCCACAGTTGAGGATCCAGAAAACAATGGATGAGCTTCAGTGAGATATAAGGAAGTTATTACTTAGGCCTTATGGGTGACATCAATCATAAGAGCAGAGCTCCAGTTGGATATCAGTCACCAGAACCCCAGATTGAAGTAATGTAACTGCAACTCAGTGCAGATTGTACTTTTTATTATATGAATTAGGAGAGTTAGTTGGTTTACAGTTTAAGTGCTAACTAGATCAAAGGTGTTTTAGTTGCTGCCAGGGATTTAAGAAGATGCTGTCAGAGATATACAAGCTCTGTGTTGAACGTGTCCTAAAAATAACTCTTTGTACAAAAGGGTTCCAAGATAGAAAAATATCACAGCTTCTTATTGTAGCAAAGATAACTCCAATCAAAGCCAAGCCATTGGGTTTGCTCGTGATTATGATACACAAATTATCGACATGAAATTAGAAAAGCCCTGACATTGATGTTATAAAAAAGTATATGTAAGTTGAAGGTTTCTGTTTATTTTTCACTTTTGTGTTAGTTTCTTTAGTATGAAGTTATGGAATACATAATCTTAATTTTCAGAAAGATTAGATCTGAGTTATTTCCAAAACTCCTTTACTTACACAGTTACCACAGTTGCACTGTGATATTTACATTCCTGATGGGGTGATACCAATTGCATGTATAACTGCTTGTGCAAAATGGGTGTACAAGTGCGAATACAAACGAACACGTATGGATCTAGGGTTTCAACATTCTGAAAATCAGGTCCATAGTTCTTACCTTCAAGGACAGTATGGGTGGACACTTGACAGTATGTAATAGTGATCACTGGAGTTTAGAAGGCTAAATTAAACTAACCACGCATGTTGAAATATTGACAATACTTTGCTATACGTATTGTTTATCTCTTAGACGGTCATTATGTTCCATCAGGTATATATATCTCTGAGTTTCTGTTTTGATGTTGGATTTGGGTTGAGAAACATATTTGTGTTAAAATGTTTTACATATGTAATGCGTTTAAATGAATATTAAAATGATACACTTGTGACTTGTGATATTAATATTCAGAAATTATTATGGTGAGCCTTCAGTGTACTTTTATTTCATACATTTTTTTTCATTATCAAGGCTTAAATATTAAGCCTTCAAAAGTCAGTCAATTCTAAAAGTTAATGCTGTTCCCGCAGAGTTAAGTGAGCTGTAGTGTACATTCTGTGTTATATGGTATATGTTGCTAACAAACAATAATATATTAAAGCTTGCATTTATCAAAGATAAAGGGAATAGAAAATTTCACATGGCCACATTCTATTATTCCTATTTTCCATGCGCTGGAATCCTTAATTTGGCAATTTCCTAACTGATCTTGTAAATTTCTTGACATTAAAGAGACCTGTAAAATTTACAAGTTGCTTTACACCAAAGATTTAGCTTGAGTATCTTACCTGCTTTTCAGACTTTGCCAATGGTGATGTTAAAAAGAATGAAACCAAAAAACTGATTAAAAAGTTGTAATCCATATATGTGTGAGATTAGTGGCATATATTTGATACTGGCAAGGACTACTTAAATGAATTTGCTTTGCCACAGTACCCTTAGCAGAGTAGTATATTGTTTTGAGCTATAGTGGTAAAATAGCACTAAAGTAGTCTTAGTGATATATCTTTTTTTTTTTTTAAAGTACGAAGAAAATTAGAGAGATATTTTGTAGATTTCCGTGAGTTCTAATCAAGCCAAGCTAAATCTGGAGTTTCTGGCTTATACAGTTATGGTTTTTTTTGGTTTTTTTTGTTTTTACACTTGAGAAGTGTATTTTCCTATGCTAACATAACTGAAATGTCTCAGGCTAAGGCTACACTTGCAGCTGTACAGCGCTGTGAGTTAAACCCGTCTTCGTACAGCTAAGTAGGGAAAGCGCTGCAGTCTGGCCACACTGGCAGCTGCCAGCGCACTGTCGTGGCCACATTTGAGGCATTTGCAGCTGTATTGGGAGCGGTGCATTATGGGAAGCTATCCCAGCGTTCAAGTGGCTGCAGCATGCTTTTCAAATGGGGGTGAGGGGTGAGGTGGAGTGTGACAGGGAGCGTGTGAGGAGAGAGAGTGGGTTTTTGGGGTATCCACAGAGTGTCAGCTCATTATCTCTTAAGTTTACACACTCACACCTCCTCCGCGCCTCTCTCAATCACTGAAAGCAATCAGCAGGGGCTTTGTTTGTTTTTAAAGAGCAGATAAAAGACAACTCGGGGAAATGGAGCCCAACCCCTCCTGCCCTTCTCCCCCCCCCCCACCGCCTCTCTCCAAACTAACTTTGCTGCCAGCACTCCTAATGGAGCCCCCCTGCCTGCAAACAGTAGCTGTGTTTGTTTTTTTGTAAAGCAGCCCCAGAACGGAGCTCTGAACTCCAACCTGGAAGTGCCGTTTCAAAACAAAGCGAGCTTCCAGAGGTCAGTTAGTGCGTATTGCCCAACTACATTCCAGGAGCAGAGTATCAGCCACTACGCAACAGCTGTTATTCCTCTCGGGAAGGTGAAGTACCAGCAGCACTGTACCTGCGGAGACGCAGCGCTGTAAGTGCCTTGCAAGTGTAGACGGTTAGTGAGGTATAGCGCTGCCGGCAGTTTTATTGCGCTGTAACTCGTGAGTATAGCCAAGGCCTTAGCCAACATTTCAGATGCAAAAGAATGGGGGAAGGGAATTAGACTGATCATGGAATTCATTCTGAACTTCAGAGGCTGCTACCACAACTGGGGTTCAATGAAGCTGGTAAAATGTTTACAAAAATGAATCTTCTCGTCCTTCTAATTCAGTCTCTGGTGTTATAATACAGTTGCATAACAACTAAGGCAGAGAAAGTAAACGTCTGAGTTGGGCAGAACTGTTAGAGCATATTATGCCCTTGCTCTACTCTAGACTGACTGAAAATACACTTCTGGATGAAATACAAGTAGCTGGTCTCTATGTATGGGCTAGTCTTAAAAAGATAGTGTGCTGTTACAAACACTACTCAGTAATGTTTCTCAAGACTGAAGGTTGTGAGCTGAAATTTGGACTTCCTCAGTAGCTGTCCTGCTCCTTCAGAATTCACTCCTATTCAAAATTCATATAACCCCAAGAGTGGCCACATTTGAGAATGTCTTGTGAGACACATCTTTGTCCAGGATTTCCACTGCCAGTTCTGAAGATTTGGACACTTAGCTGACTGCCTAGCTTTTTCCTTTTACGCAGCAGAGGTTTGCGGTGTATTGCAGTGTTGCTGGCCTAGCCCCACCTATGACTCTTCAGTTGTCTCTCAGCTGATGGTATGAAGGTAGGGACCAGGTACTAGCTTGAAAATCACCTAGTCCTCATATAAACCAGCAAGTAACTAAATTGAAGTGGCGAATCGCAGGAAGTAGGATGGCTCCTGCAGGAGTCCCAGGATCAAAGGAAAGAACCCAGTTTGATTCTCAGGTGGATGGCCTAAAGAGTGTAATCCTATAGGGAGCAGGCTAGGAAGGAGAAAGGAGCAGAAAAGCTCATCTTCACTCCCAGGCAGACAACATGCAGAGTGTAATCCTGTTGGGAGTAGATCCATGAGGAGATCCTGGATCAAGTGGAAAAACACATTTGATATACTGAATATATTGTTTGTTTTGAGCAAATAAAACTGAAGCCGTGAAGAGAAGAGAGGTGAAATTTTGTTGCTGGAGAATGTTTGTTTTTAGGTGCACACGCCAGTGAGTTAACCCACATGCTTATATGGTGTATTTGTTCTTTGTTTGGAAATGTTAATGGATTTAAATTTAAATGATGTTAAGTGCGGTCAGGTAAAATGGAGAGACACATGTAAATGTGAACCATAGTAACGCTATCGAAAGGGAATAGCTCTAGACCATAGAAGAAGTCATGATTAGAATTCAGACCTTCCTGATTTCTGTCATAATTTATGATACCTTATAACATAACGCCATCACTGTTGTACTATAGTATAAGCGACAAAGGGTCCTGTGGCACCTTATAGACTATAATATAATATAGACTATAAGGTGCCACAGGACCCTTTGTCGCTTCTACAGATCCAGACTAACACGGCCACCCCTCTGGTACTAAAGTATGTACCTCAAAATCTACATAGATGAAGGAATTTTGGACATCTGGTGACATAACTTATGATCCATAATTTCAGAAGATGACTTTGGAAGTTCATTATTATTTATTTTTGTAGGTATGTATTGTTTCTTTAGGAAAGGTGACCAAAAGGCTTACAAACTGTCTAGTGGGAAGGTGGCTATGATGGCGTCGTTGATCATAAACAGTTCCATATCTTGTGCAACTAACTTTTTTAACCAGATGACTTAAAAAGTTGTTGGTGATTTAAACATGGTTTGATGTTGGATTAGCTTGCATGTTAGAGGTTTGGAAGTCCTTCATTTTTAGTAGTAAACAAAAATTATAATAACTTAAATCTGTAAACTTTTACAGATAACTGTTTTTCTCAAATTAAAAGCAGTTGCATTGTTTTGCTGAATGTGTGGAGAAATTGATTTCAGAATATGAAAGTTGCAGTTGAATGTACTATATATGTTTTAATGTATGAGAATAAATTGTTTAAAAAAATCCACAAGCAGTAATTTATGAGCTTTGTAGGAAGGTCTCATCCAGTTTTTGGTAACCTGACAAATTATATATTAAAAAGTGAAAAAGATTGTGAGGGAAAAGAGCAAGAATGTGTCTGGGTCACAAATCCTTTTCCTTTATACATCTGACAAGATCCACCATCACTTTTGATTTTGTCACTTCACTGCTATTGGAATTAAAGAGAATTATAGCTTGTTTTGACTGTGTAGACTTCTCAGGGCTTGTCTACACATACAGCAGTGCAGCTGTGCCGCTGTAGCACTTCACAAAGACGCTACTGTGCCGACAGGAGAGCATCTCCTGTTGGCTTGGTTAATCCCCCTCGACGACCTAACACTGGGGGTTAGGTCGGTATAACGACGTCACTTGGGGGTGTGGATTTTTCACACCCCTAGTGATGTTGTTATATTGATGTAAGTTTTATAGTGTGGACCTGGCCTCAATCCATTAACTGCGTTTTGTGGGAAGTCAAAATCGGAGCTTTGCCCATAACCTCAAGAGGCATGTTCTGGTGGTTCCTCTGTTTCAGAAAGTGAGGTAAAACAAATATGCTTTGGGGCAGGATTCAGAATGTAATGCTAAATGTAGTTTGAGAGACCTTTTTGAAGTATACTGTAAATATGATATAACAATTTTTTTTGGACATGCAGTATCTTGGAATGCAGCCAAAATATTCAACATGTTTATATAGATGACTAAAGGGGACTCTGAGAGGCCTGCAGGTTTCTACTTATGCAAAGGAACCATGGGGATTTTTGTTCTTGTGAAAAAGTACTTACTTTTTATTACTGTTTTCATGACTTGGGCATTTCATCCCCTGGGGATGGTTCTAGGTAGGTGTGTGTCTTAGTTTAAAAGAACAATGAAACACCAGGCATTACTTTTGTTCTTTTTTCAAATCAAGCTTTTACATATTAAGCAGTGTTTTAAGGTCACCACTCTTGTGTCCTTTGGTGATTCCTCAGATTTCTAAGTGTGGCATAGCCATAGCAATGTCTGGGTTTGGAAAGGAGTTGTAGGACCTTCATTCCTTGAATCCTCTATTTCCCTTCACTCTGAATCCTCTATTACTATCATGTTAGGACTGTATCTTTGTCCTAGTTTTCATATGGCTCATTAAGACAAAGTCCAGCTCAAAACTTGGCATATAATTTCGAGCCCAGGCAGCTAAATTAAAATATACGAACAGCCATACTAATTGCTAAAAATTAAAAATGACCTTTTTAAAGAAAAAGAAACCATTGAAAAATTATCCTATCATCCATGTAATATTTAACTCCTATTTAGCTTAGAAATATAAGGTAAAAGTCAAGACTCACTGGTTCAACTCTGAAGCCTTTTTTAAAGGCATCTAGTTAATTTTAGGAAGATGTACATGTGATTTTTTTTTTTTATTTTATTTTATTTTTTTTACTGACACATCATGCAGTTTTGTAATATTTCATACTTTTGTTTTTAAAAACTTCTTATCCTCTTAGTTAACAGAACCAGAATAAATCTTGACTTTTCAACATTGGATAGTTAAATGTGTTCAAAAAACAACTAGTGTGCCAAAAGACGGTAGAGTTGGCTTTAACTTTTGTTTACGTACGCGCATAGTGTAGCACTCCTAGCTGTAAGAAAACAAAATGACTATCCTCTATTATATTTAAAAAGCATTATAATAACGCTTCCTTGTTCTTAATGTGAAAACTGGAGAGCATGTTTTAAATGCATGATGGCTTCTTAAATTAGATAAAGTCTTGTAATCTTAGATGACATGTCTCATGTAAGAGAGACAAGGTGGTGAGGTAATATCTTTTGTTGGACTAACTTCTGTTGGTGAGAGAGACAAGCTTTCAAGCTTACAGAGAGCTCTTCATCTGATCTAGGAAACATACTCAGAGTGTCACAGCTAAATACAGGATGGAACAGTCTCTCTAATATCCTGGGACCATCATGGCTACAACAGCACTGCATACATGTTTAATGTAAGTTGGCTGCAGGGAAGGGGAATTTTGTCCTGCCTGAAAATGGCTTTCTTCTGATTTATCCGCATGTTGCTCTGACTTACTGATTTATCTGCATGGTTTAATGTGTCTCTCCTTGGGAGAGTGGGAGGATATCCTGATGACCAGGAGTGCTGCCTTAGCATCCTTTCTCAAGTTAAATAATTTTACAGGAGTAGCAACTTGACCTTAAATTATCTTGAAACTTGAACCTCCAGTAGAAATCTTTCCCAAGAATACCATGACTCTTCTCACCTTAGAACAGGATAGATACCTGGACTGAGGCAGAGGAACTCCTACTTTTAAGGTAGCATTCCTCTGGTTCAGTACAGGAGTACTTACACCATCTGTAGTTACAGTAAAATGTGGTATATTGCTGGGCTGTGTCATGCAGGAGCCTTTACCCCCAAAAGGTACTTTCTGATGGCCTAGATGTTAATCCTGTTGTTAGTAAATATATAGCCTTAATAGAGTGAATCATTAATCATGGTTTACTGATCACTCCAACCACCCAAGACATTACCCTTGGTGCGGTCAAGTGAGCCCTAATGCCTCTGGTACAGGAAGGCCCTTGCTTTGGCAAGGTCACTTTTTAAAACTTGTTGCTAGCTTTCTAATCCTTTGTGAAGGCTTTAGAAGCAGCCAGTGCTTTCTTGAATGTGCCAAACAAAACAGACAGTCTATCTCTCTGAACTCTGTAGATGTGTGTGCAACAAGTTATTGTATATGTGTATCGAGACAACAATTTTGTTTTCTTTCTATGGTTTTGGTCTAAAATTGATACTTAAATTATCTCTGAAAACTGTGTTTTAGGTTTCACATGAACTTGGACCTTTATGGTAGAATGATTTTATCCTTGTGGAGTCAGATATTTTTGGAAACTGAAAATGCGTGAAGCTTACTAAAGTATTGAGCTCAACCTAATGCAATGGGGAAACTGTCTTAAGCTGAATAATGATGGTGACTGCAAAGGCTCAAATAGAGCATTGGGTCAACATTCGAGCCAGGCGTAAAACCATTGGATATACAGCTGGATTTTTTCTCTAATTATTTCTCAGGTTGTTTAGTTGGACTGTTGAATTAATGTATTTCAAGATGTCCATGCAGAAAACCTCGTATTGACTTGGCTTGATATTTACTTTGATTGTGGTTTGGACTTCAATATCGGTTCTTCAGGTGATTGCACTTGAGCGTTGAGAGATTGCATTGGATGGGGCAAGTGTACTGCTGAAGCAGTTCAGCCAGCAATTACATCAACAAGTTGGCACAGTAGTGGCAGATGTAACCATTTACACTTGGACTGAGCAAGTGCAACTTCAACAGCAGTGATAATGTCTGTGTGCTGCCAGTAGCAAATTGTGTGGTAAAACTGTGGACAGAGCTACTCAGTGCGTAGACTAAGCCCTTCTAGATGAGGGCACTGAGTATGAGATCTGTGAGCAAAGATCTGGAAGCGGGGGGAAAACCCTAAGAGTTCCAAAATGAACACGGATATGGGGTACGGCACCATAGTTCTTAACGCTCTTGCTCACCCTTCAGTTACAGATTTGGAGGTTTAGAGTACTGGTTCTATCCCACGTCAAGATGACTGCACGCAGGCCCAAGAGCAACTGAGGTGGTATTTGGCTGGTCTCTCTTCTGCTCAGCTACCTCCGCTAGCTCCTGAGCCCCCAGAGCAGCAGAGGACATGGATGGAATGAAAATGATAACTTTTTTGTCTCATGGTATATCAGCTGGAGGGGGGAAAAAGGGCAAAACCCAAAGGTTGGTTAATTAGACATGCACAAGTTTCCCAAAGTGTGCATATTTTATTAGGGTTGCCACAGCTTTCCACTCACTACCTCAGTAGCATCGGAGACCTGAAAAAGAGAATAGAAATAGATCACTAACTACAGTGAGTAACAAAGCTTTCACTCATCTACCGTCTTACTCATCCCCAAGAAGCAGTACATCTCCCCCTTTCTCCCCATGTCCCAACTGCCTTAAGAGGAAGGGGAAGAGCAACCTTCAGTTCAACCATAGAACCAGAATGGAGAAAAAATAATTATTGAATAAATGAGTGAAATTGAGCATCTTATCTTCTGAAAGTTCTGGTGCCTTTGTACTGGCAGTGATCACCAGGCCTTCAGGTCCCTATGTGGTCCAGCAGTTTGAACAGAGGTGTGTGACTTGTTCCTTGTGTGCCTGCAACTGTGAGCGTGCAGGAGAGCATATCCCATGCCTTTCAGTGCACATTTGTTTCTCCCTTTGCAGGATAGAACATCTTGAAGCACCCGTTGGAATAAATAAAAAATGTGAACAGGTGCAAATATGTTTTAGTTTATTGCTGTGTCTGCTTTAGGGAGGCTATTGTGGGATAATACACAGATCTTGCCTACAGGTCCCAGGATTGCTGAATGTGGCTATGATGTGCATATTTGTAATGTAGACATACTGCACTGGTGCAAGTTGCAAAAATACAGTTCTCTGCTATCTGTTTTTATATCTGTTTTCTAATATGGCTATCATAGTGGCACTGAAGTGTTGTCAGATGATAAAGCCAAGGTTATTTTCCTCTTCTTAGAGATTGGATTTTAGAGAGGATAGGTTGACTTCACCTGTTATGTATTAACATTTTAAACTATGTCTAAATAGAGCACTGGATGCAAATAATATATGTATGATTAGCAGTTCTAGTGTAATAAACAGTTCCAGTGGGGCTTGTTGGTATCCGAACTTTTGCTTGTAACTTAAATTGCATATGGTGCCTTGTTAGATTTGAAACTTCTTGTAAAATCATCTGTGATAGCTTTTAATCCTTTTATAAAAATCTTTGAACATTGTAATATAGAGAATCCAATTAGTGATTTATAGGGACTCTTTTGTAGATCACTTTAATATTTCAAAATGTAATGCAGAAAACATTTCATAAAGCTTTGACCATTGCCTTGGTTTTCCAAGTAGCAAAACAGTATATCTGATTTTACTTGAAAAATTTTCATTGGCTACCTGTACAAATAGCTGTTAAAAAGACATCAACATACTGAAAAGACTGCTTTCTTGCACATTAAACGTGAATTACTTATAAGTTTGCCCTACATTAACTGAAGCGTAAAAGGATCAAAGTTGCTGTGACAGTCTTAGTGCAAAGGCTGAGTCTAGTTTAACTTGCTCCACAAAGTAAATGCCGTCTGATGTTTTGTTTTTTGTTGTGTAATCACAACTCAAAACACTATTCATTAGTGAAGTTGAGACTTGCGGCCATCTTCAAACTTTTGGTCCTTATATAGCTGTAAAGCAGATCTACTACACAAGCATACATGAAGCTTTTGTTAGTATGAGACAGTACATTCTGAGGTACAACACGCTTTAGTTATGGTAGTAACTATCAAAGCAATAGCATTTTTTAATAGCTTTGGGAAACAGGCTTTGGCATTTTAATTATGAACAGCCTAATCCCAAGACTGCAGTCACTTACTCATTTCCAATATCCCAATAGACTAGCATATTTTTGAACAATTTGACTACAGACTCCCGTCCGCAGAGATTTCACTGGTGCTACATTTTGAGATCCCTTTCCTTGAGGGTAAACGGACCTCTCAAGCTAAACCAGTCATTTGTTCTTGTTTAGATATAATACATGCCAGGCAGGCTTTGCGGACTCACTTGTGCTTTCATGTACACTCTTGTTATCAATAACGAAAACACATCTATCCAGAATCTTTTTATCACTAAGCTTGATAAATGCTTTTAAAAACCCCCCTCTGTAAATGTGGAAATGGCCACTAGAATTTACTGGCAGAGCTAGATCATTGGAAATGATTTGAAAGGTATCTGTGTTCAGGCATAACTGTTGCAGCATAAACTGAAGTAACTGACTAACTGATCAATGCATTAGGTACCTTCCTCTTGAGCCTCTAGAACTGATGTCTGTAGCTTAGTAAGGGTTATTGTTGCTTTTTCTTGAATTGTGATGGTGGTTTACAAGAATCTCTTTAACGGACACTGTCAGAAGTAATCCCACCCCATCCTCAGTCTTGCTCTTTTAAAAAATATGTATATGATGTTCCATTCCACCCTCTAAAATAGGGGCAACAAAAATAACTTCCTGAGTGAGAGTTGTAATGTTGTTACAATAGCAGTTCCTCACTTTGGTATCCTATCCTCAATACATACAAGATACAATGGACCGGTTGTGGACATAACCTCTATAGCCTCAAGGAGTGACAGTGAGTCCTCTCTGGGCTTCTATAAGCACAAGTACTGCTTTATCTGTACTGGTATAGTTTAAAATATAAAGGTTTGCATACTGATATATATATATAGAGAGAGCTATTTTTATACTGGAAGGGAAATAAGCAATATGAGCATAAGGCACCTCCCTACCAGTATAGCTGTGTCTACACTCTGGATTCTAATAGTAGAACTATTTTGGTTTAAAAAAAAAAAAACAAATTTCAATCCTAACTGACAGTTTTTATACTTGTAAAGAAACTGTGTGTAAACCAGTCTCTTGCATAGTACTGCACCACACCCAACTGCAAAACCACCAGGTAGTATTCAGCTAGGATTTTTAACTCTTCCAGCTCTAGATACGGAGAGTTGATATTTGTCAGTATCAAGGTAGATCTCTTTTTTTAAAAAGGGATGTTGTGAACTAATTTTTTTTAATTATCAGTTTCTGATAGCACCCTTTACATAGTAAGTCTTGATTTAAAAAAAATTGTTTCTGTTCCTTAGCTGTTTATGAATACATATTTTAGCATGAGCGAAATTGGCACACTTTTCAGCGGAAACAGTGAAAATTATACAAAATGTGGAGGAAAATAAGTATCTTCTTTGTTAGTAATCTTAAGTGCTACCTATAACTATAGTATGCACAAAATTTAGATAGAAATGTTTGGGTTTTTTAAATTGGCTGTGTTCCTTTAAAGTGAAACTTGGGATCTTTTTAAATTATGGGCTTGTCAGCCTTGATCTAGTTGCTTAATGAAGCTAATTTCAAAACCAATCCTTTCCACAAATTGATCTGAACAATTTTTAAGCTAGCAGCTTTCACATATCCTCCCTAAAGAAGATGGGACAGGTTATTCAGAGAAGATAAAAACAATTGCCCATAATTTAAACTAATATTACGGATGTTCTAGAGCAGTTATGCAGTTGATGTATTTAAATACATTGTACTTAAACATACTGGACCTTTCACTGTTTCAGAACAGAGCAAACACAGATTTTGGCCTTCTATGGTGTCTGTACTGAAGGCATGTAAGCTGGCTTGAAAGTTTCTGTGCAGCATATAGAGCCTGTTCTTGCTACCTCTGACATCAGTTGCAAAACTCCCATTGCCTTCAAAGGGAGCAGGTTTAAATTTGTGACTAAGGCCCTGATTCAACAAGGTACTAAAGCAGCTGCTTAACTAACTTTAAGCATGTGACTTCAGTAGTCCCATTGGCTTTAGTTTTAAGTTAGTTTGGCACATGCGGGCAGTTGAAGGATCTCTATCTTATCTAACATTTAGGGCAGGGGTAGGCAACCTATGGCACGGGTGCCAAAGGCAGCACGCGAGCTGATTTTCAGTGGCACTCACACTACCTGGGTCTGGGGGGCTTTCCATTTTAATTTAATTTTGTGAAGCTTCTTAAACATTTTAAAAACCTTTATTTACTTTACATACAACAATAATTTAGTTCTATATTAAATACTTATAGAAAGAGACCTCCTAAAAACAATATGAAATATATTACTGGCATGCAAAACCTTAAATTAGAGTGAAATAAATGAAGACTTGGCACACCACTTCTGAAAGGTTGCCGACCCCTGATTTAGGGCATGGCTACACTTGCAGATGTGGAGCGCTGTGAGTTAAACCAGCCTTCGGAGAGCGCAGTAGGGAAAGCGTTGCAGTGTGTCCACACTGACAGCTGCAAGCGCACTGGCGTGGCCACATTCGCAGCACTTGAAGCAGCATTGAGAGCGCTGCATTATGGGCAGCTATCCCACAGAACACCTCTTTCCATTCTGTGCTGTGGCTTGTGGGGTGGCGGGGGGCATTCTGGGTCGTGTCCCCACGCCCCGTGATGCATCAGTTCGCATCCCAGCAATCCCTGTGCTTTTGTCCACGTTTGGTGCCACCTTTCAACATTTTTTATACTGCGCTCTCTGTCTTCCCTTTCGGTCTGCGGGAATGGAGCCCGAACTGCTGAGGAATATGCTGACAAGTCTCGCCAGCACATCTCATTTGGCAGTCGAGTTACTCCTTAAGATCCAAACGGACAATGAGGACTCCGACGATGATATCGACTCGAGTAACGCATATGACACGAGATTGCTTGTGGCATTCACGGACATGCTCACCACCGTGGAACGCCACTTTTGGGCTCAGGAAACAAGCACTGAGTGGTGGGATTACATTGTCATGCAAGTCTGAGATGACGATCAGTGGCTGCAGAACTTTCAGAAGAGAAAAGCCACTTTCATGGGACTGTGTGAGGAGCTCACTCGCACCCTGCGGTGCAAGGACATGAGAATGAGAGCTCCCCTGACGGTGGAGAAGTGGGTGGCTATTGCAATCTGGAAGCTGGCAACTCCAGATAGCTACCGATCGGTTGCTATCTGCAACGCTTTCCCTACTGCTAACCAGTTTGGAGTGGGAAAGTCGACCATTGGAATCATGATGCAAGTTTGCAGGCCATTAATCGCATCCTGCTCAGAAGAACCGTGACTCTGGGTAACATGCATGACATTGTGGCTGGCTTTGCACAAATGGGTTTCCCTAACTGCAGAGGGGCGACAGATGGGACGCATATTCCAATTCTGGCACCAGCCCACCTAGCCTCCGAGTACGTTATTCGGAAGGGGTATTTCTCTATGGTTCTCTAGGCGCTTGTGGATCACCGTGGGCGTTTCATTGACATTAATGCAGGCTGGCCTGGAAAGGTGCATGACATACGCATCTTTCCGGACACTGGCCTGTTCAGGAAGCTGCAAGCCGGGCCTTTTTCAGCAGACCAGAAGATCACCATAGGGGAAGTCGAAATGTCCATTGTGAGCCTTGGAGACCCCGCCTACCCTTTAATGCTGTGGCTCATGAAACCCTACACAGGGAGCCTTGATAGCAGCAAGAGCAGTTCAACAACAGGCTGAGCCGGTGCTGATTGACTGTGGAGTGTGCTTTTGGCCGTTTAATGGGCTGCTGGCACTCTCTGTATGGGAAGCTGGACCTGGCCAATGACAGCATCCCCACGGCTATATCCACGTGCTGTACCCTCCATAACATTTGTGAAGGGAAGGGTGAAAGATTCACTCAGGCATGGAACTCGGAGGTTCAACACCTGGAGGCTGAATTTGCACAGCCAGAGAGCAGGGCTATTAGAGGTGCCCAGCGTGGGGCTGCAAGGATTAGGGATGCCTTGAGGGAGCAATTTGAGGCTGAAAGCCACCAGTTATGTTTGGTGCCCTGCATGGGAGTGAAGTGCAGTGGTTCTAATGTTAGTAGGAATCTGTGTTTGCTACGCTGACTTGCAGTGCCTGTTGCTTTCCTGGGCTAAGGTATCTTTTACTTTATGCAATAATAAAGAATGTTTTCAAAGCCAAAATACATATTTATTGAAAAGAAAATTCATTTATTGAAAAGAAACACAACTGCTTGGGAAACAGAAAGGGCAAGGGGGTAGGGTGGGGAACGGTTCAATCACAGATTTGTGTATGTCATGTTCTCATACTCAGCCTTCCTGTCTGGAGTGCTGTGCAACGAGTGCTGCACTTCAGGATGGCTATAATGCATGGTGATGGGGGTTGAGTGCAGTGGGTAAGGGTTGTAGTTTTCAGGGCTGGGTGGTGAAGCTACAGGTGTTGGAGGCAGCTGGTGGTGATAAGAACCCAGATGTTTGGGAAAGTGGAAGTGACATTGGTTGGAAGTGACATGGGGGCACAAGGGAAAGAGTTTTGGGACAATGGCTGCAGGGGTGGGCGGATACGGTAGTGCTCCGCCTGCATGGCTACGAGCACCTGGATCGAGTCTGCTTGGCGCTCCATGATGCTTATCAGCCAATCCGTGCTTTGCTGCCGGAGTGCCACGCTTTTGTGCCGGCGCTCCTCATTCTGCTGGCGGATCCTCCTTTCACTCTCCCTCCACTCCTGTGCTTTTAGATTTGTGGCGGGGTTCGTACTCCGTCGCCCCTCTGAGACGCAGGGGGGCTAGGAGGTACCCTGCCTGTCTAGTTCCCGGTCCGATTTTTATGCCACTCCTGGCAGCCCATCCAGCGGGACTCAATGGCCAGAGTCCCCCTTAGTCTCTTCCCCTGAAGGGATAGCACGGCCTAGGGGCCTGAGTTACTTCAGTGTGCCTTCCCAGTCAGGTAAGGCAGTCTTGAGTTCTGAGCTTGGGGCCCGTCCCCCCAAGGGCGGCGGTCCTCGGTAGGGGACCTGGGGCCCAACCCAGGGCCTTAACAGCGGGTAACACAGCCCGCCAGGGTCAGCGGGGAATCCCACCGAAACACGCTGCCCTCACTGGGGTGGGAGGTACCACTCCCGCACCCCCCCGAGTCACTTCCTACCGGTTCTTTTGATGCAGTAGTCCATGTGCTTTCTGAGCCCCCAGGCTCCTCAGTTCCCTGAACTTCCTGGGGTTCCAGTAGCGGCTGGCCTCCAGTCCCGGTCTTGGGCTCTTTAGCTCTCCCTGGTAAGGGCGGCCCTAGCTCCTGGGCTGGAGCCTCTGCTGGGCGTCCTTCCTCCTCCGCAGCCAGCCCTGACTGAGCAGCTCTGCAGGCTTTTATACCTGGCCCTCTGCTGGAGCATGCCCAGCAGGGCCTCAGGGGCATGGCTTCCTCTGCCAGCAGAGAAGGGTTAACCCTCTCATGGCCAGTGCGGGGCCAGTCTTCCCCGTCACAAGATTCTTGTTAAGGGACTGCTGCATTACTTCATGCAGCATGTCGTCTTTGCTTCTACGTGACCTCTTCCTAATTCTTTGGAGTCTTTCAGTTGGTGATAACATGGACGGCTGAGATCTCAAGGTTGCATCTGTAAAGGCAAAATGCAACACATAATAGAGGCAGCATTGTTCACACCAGACAGAGCGATGATTCCCCCGTGCTTAAGGGCAAGCACAGTCTACGCTATAGCAGAATTTGCCCGTCCCAAAGCGAGCACACACAACCCGCGGTAGCCCCAAAATGGTGAGTAAGCATAGGGTCAAGGGGGACTGATTGTTTCATGGACGTACTGTCCTCTGGGTTTCTGTGCCTTGGGGAGAGCCAACAGCTGCAGGGGACCCATATACTGAACACTGTCTCCACATTTTCCTTAGGAGTTTGTCCTGGAAGATATCTCGCTGCTGAGGGTGACCTGGGAAGCCAGGGAGGGACTTCTTCTACAATGCGGCTTCCACCCTGGCCCATATGCATCTTGCCTGTGTGCAGCAATGGTCCCCCCGCCCCTCATGGCACAGTGGCGCGGACATTGGGACAAGGACCACAGTGGCTCTCCCAAGAAACCTGCACAAGCACATTGCCCAAGTTCTGGATGAGACCTTTGAAGAGATCACTGAGGCCGATACCGCGATGTGAGAGAACACATAAATGCCCTATTCCGCATCTAGGCATGCATGCAGCCCTAGCCCCCCTCATCCCAAGAGCCCGCACTGAATAACTTCCTTCCCAAAATAAAAGCCGCTTACCAGGAACCTCCTCTGGTGTCCTTCCCCAAGCACTGGCCACTGCAACTGGCTACCTTCCTCCTGGCTTGAGAACAGCTCCTGGCTGCATGCATCTAGGGATTCCGGGGTGCCTTCCTTCGCCTCAGCACCCTCGCTCCCGCTTTCCTCCTCCTCCCTTGTTGAACTGGGCTCTGAAGTGTCCATGGTGGTCCTCGGAGTGGAGGTGAGGTCACCCCCAAGTATTGTGTCCAGCTCTTTGTAGAAACGGCAGGTCGCGGGGGCAGCACTGGAGTGGCGGTTTGCCTCTCAGGTTTGCGGTAGGCATTCCACAGCTCCTTCACTTTAACCCTGCACTGCACTGCGTCCTGGTCATGGCCACTTTCCATCATGTCCCTTGATATCTGCGCGAAGGTATAATAATTCCTACGGCTAGGGCGTGGCTGGGACTGGACAGCTTCCTCCCCCCAAACACTGATGAGGTCCAGCACCTCACCATTGCTCCATACTGGGGATCGCCTGGCGCGTGGAGGCATGGTCACCTGGAAAGATTCACTGAGAGCACTCTGTCTTGCTGAGCAAACAGGAAGGGGATTTTCAAAATTCCCAGAGAATTTAAAGGGCAGGTCTGACGGTTGGTCACCTGAGGGCAGGGCAGTCGAGTTCAAAGTGATGGCCAGAGTGGCTAAACAGGCATTGTGGGACACTTCTGGAGGCCGATCAGAGCGCATTAACAGACCAGGGCGTCCACACTGGTGCAGCGGCACTCCAGGGGGGCACATCAAACGTTATTCCACTCGCCAAGGTGGATTACCAGGAGCGCTCTAGCCGCGGAGTCACAGCGCTCTACGTGCCTTGCCAGTGTGGACACAGCGTGAGTTAGAGTGCACGGGGTTTCTTTAATACGCTCTAACTCACAAGTGTAGCCATGCCCTTAAATTGCAGCCCACCCAACTCTTCAATGGGGAGTATAGTTTACACATCATCTTTGGCTATAGGTAGCTGTGGGAAGCAAGAAGTGTGCCTTTAAGGCTTAACCAAAGGCTTTTTTCCTATGACCCTGCCCCCTTCTAAATTTTTCAGCAGTGAGAAATGTCAAAATCAAAACTGGTAATGTTAGCCTTTTAAAAAAAAAGCTGTTTTAATTGTGATTATGATTGTGTATCAGTAATGCAATGATTTCCAGTGATTAAAACCCTCCTCCCTGTAACCTATAACACTCAAGTCTCCCACAACACTGTAGCCACATGATCTGCTTTCTCACATTCCTATCATTTGTTTTTCTTTTTTCTTGCTTGACTCACTTTTCTTGTCACTGTCTTTTTTTCAGGTTAACTTCCATTTCATACTTTTGTTTCCCTTCCTCTCTCTGACCAGATCCCTCCTCCTCCTTTTGCTCCTGTATCTGTTCTGAGTGTTTTCCATTGTATGTCTCCTCTTCCTCATCTTTTTGTCTACAAATTATTCCCTGATTTGTTGTTTCTCTGTTGGAGCTGTTCCTTCATCCCACTCCTATTTATGGGCTGTTCCTTTTTATTTTCCTATTCTCCTTGTTTTGGGAGAAAGCTGTTGCATATTCTCTCACTCCTTTCTTTTCTTCCCCTAACTACATCTGCTATACAATGCTATTCCTTGCCTGGGAGAATGCAAGGCAAAGAAGACCTGTGTAGTCCCACCTTAGTGGAGGAGGAAGAATAGAAACACAAGACTGCAGGCACAGTTTCCAGGAGACTGTAGAGAAGCAGGTACACACACATGTTTAGGCATGTATCTCAGATTGGAATCAAAACGCTGTGCAGTTTTCTTGGCTTTGGAGAGTTAAATGTGAAAGAAGGAAGAAAACAAAGGACCAAAACCCACCTAATTATGGACTCAGCAATGGAATTTTTCCACTGCTGTATTGAAAGCTGTAAAGATACGTGAAGTTGCATGATATCTACTAAAGAATGTTAGCAAAAGTGATATTGTTAAATCTAATGATTTTTAGATTTGCTGATCTGTTTTTGTTTGAAACATCAGACTACAGAATAAATTTTAAATTTGACTATTCCCTGTTGTATAATTGTTTTCTGCGACAGGACTAGTTTTTATACCCATCAAATCTGTGATTAAGTCTACATTTTAGTCATAGATATTTTTAGTAAAAGACATGGACAAGTCAGGTCAGGGGCAGTAAACAAAAATTCACAGCCCGTGACCTGTCTATACTTACTTGTACGATATACCCCTGACTAAATCTTGGGTGCTCTGGGGCAGTGGGCGGTGAGTAGGGGGTGTCACAGGTGCTGGGGAGGGTCTTGACAGGGCTGGCAGGCTCCCTACCGGGCTCCACACAGCTCCCCGAGAGTGACGACATGTCCCTCGGCTCCAAGGTGGAGGCACGGGGGGGTGCTCCGCGTGCTGCCCGAGCACCAGCTCTGCAGCCCCCATTGGCTGGGAACTGTGGCCAATGGGAGCTGTGGGGGCGGTGCCTGTGGGCAGAGGCAGTGCACAGAGCTGTCTGGCCACGCTTCTGCCTAGGACGGAGCTGAGGGACATGTCACCGCTTATGGGGAGCTCCCTGAGGTAAGCTCTGCCTGAGCTCTTACCTCCTCCTGTGCTCCTACCCCAGCCATGAGTCCCCTCCCACACCCAAACTCCTGCTGTTGGGGGAGGGAGGGGCGCGGTGGCCTGAGACTAGCCCAGGGGCTGCCCAAGCTGCTCAGGCGGCCCCCGGGCCAGCCGCACCGGCAACTGCAGAAGTCACCGATGTCCAACAAAGTCGCGGAATCCATGACCTCTGTGACAGTCTCGCAGCCTTATCTATGATTATTCAGTATTTAATAGAAATTTCTTCTTTTCAAAAAGGGAGCAAGAAAGTAAGTCGTGACTTAACAAGTTTTTACACTCAACTCGGAAATTTTTTCTGAACTCATTCTAGAAGAGAAAGCAGACATCTTCAAGAATAAGTTTATTCTTATCCTGTCAGTGAAAGATAAGGCTTCTTATTCACTGAAGAAATTTGCCTGCATTCTTGAGTTGAAATAATCTTGAATCTACTAAATGAAGACCACTTTCATCCTGATTGAGGCAAAGCTGATTCTAAAATAGTCTGAAAAGTATTTCATATCTTTTTCAAAATAAAATAGGAATAAAAATGGTCCTACTGTTCATGTTTTCCCATGAGTCTTCATTAAAACTCCAGGAATGAGAATTTAGTTCAGTTTTTAATCCTGTCGCTCCTTGACACTTGCCAAATGCATACCCATCAAGCAGAATGTTTGCTTATTTTGTTCTTCTACCACTTAATTAGTTGATCTGAAAAATTCTAAAAAATTGTGAATAATTGACTGGTTAATTTTTATGGTGTTTTGGGGGTCATACTACTTGTTCTCTAATATTCACGTGACCGCCAGTATACATGAAAACATACCTGGTACAAATTTGTGAATAATGTCACGCGCACACACCCCCTTCTGTAGTTAAGAGAGAAATGTTTAGTAGAAAGCAGAAAACATACTGAATAACCAGTCGCACACTATGAATAGTAAATAGTTCATCAGCTGTTCACTGATTATCTGGAATAACTTTGAAAAGGCTCCTAAATCCATTAGGTACTCCCAAAAATTCTACTTGGTCTGCAAACTTTATCATCTGAACTATTAATCAAATAGCATTCTGAGCTGTAAGAATTGTGAATCTCTTCTCCCACAAAATACCCGTATTGTAGTCTCTAGCTTTCCCATGAAAAATGCGGTTCCTTTTTTGGGGCATCTGATTTTTTCACCCATTTAAATCCATAGTAAAGCTTCCTTTGATTTCAGTGGATACAGAGTTGAGCCTTTTGTAAAATCATTCTTAAAGGTTCAGCTAGTTTAAAAATCATTTTTTAAAAAATCCTTGCTTACAAATAAGTGTCCCAAGAAGGGATTTTAACACAATTTAAAAACCTAAATTGTATCTTTAATTGAATATAGGGTTGGCATTCATTAACAAGGTATTTCTGCTCCTGAGGATGTGACATCGCCTCCTGGTTGGTTGGTTGGCTTCCCCCCCCCCTCCTCATTATTCTGCACCCTGAGACTTTCAACTGGTCTGCCTCTTATTGAGGTCCAGAATTAAATAAGTAAATCTGAATCCAGTTACCAGATTTGCATGACTACTTGAAGCTGAAAACTGATAAGGATATGGCTACTTTCTACAAAGCCAACTTAATCTCTTAACAGGCTGGGTTGAACTTTTGCTCAGCCCCAGGATTCTGGTGAAGAAAAAATACTCCATCTATAATCAGTATCTTCAGTCTTTTTTCATGAAAACAGTACAGCCCTTAATGTTCCTGCTAACTTTCACTGATCCCAGGGCTGGATTTAAAGTACCGCAAGTGCATTATGTTACTTCCAATTGATCAAGACACAATTTTAGTAATAGGTGAATTTCAAATATATGTAAATATAAATCCAATTAAAAGTACAGTAAACCGTACTGTGAAGAGTGTTTTATTATGGCTATATAGCAGTTTCCTTGAAGAGAATTGTGACTGGTTGCACTGCCCCTTCTCTGCCCCCTGCAGGAAGCACTGGTGCCTGAAGAAAGAGTGGTCACCTGGAAAAGAGGGGCAGAGAGTTGAGACCACTGAACAGACTGTTTTTTGTTGTGCAGTTTAAAAAGATCAGGCATCTATTTTTGAGTTGAATTTGAGTTGAACAACTAATTGATACTGCATTAGCAATATTAGTCTGCACAAGACTCCTTGCTTTCAATGAATTTTGACAGTGTAATAATTTATTATTGCAGCGTAACAATTTCTTTAAAAAAAAAAAAAAGCTTTGTTTATATCCAAAGTAACTTAATAAATGCAGTGACATTAAGTAGTAAGAAAATACAGGCATATTGCTAGAAATAATTTGTGGATGCTTTTCATCTTTAAGCTAAAGATTTAGAATTCCTCTTGAGACACTTGCAAACAAATTCAGCATTCTCTTTAATAGTCTAGTTAGGGTACATCTACACTGCACACCACTGGCAGTGGTGTGCAGTATACGCATAGCTACATGCATCTGTGAAAAGCAAGTTATGTCTACACTGCAGAGTGTAGCTACACAAATCAGTGAAAGGCTTTGGTGCTGCCTTCTCCTGCTGGAGCCTTTTCCTGCTGCCTTCCCCCGCCGGGAGCCTTTCAAGCAGGAGTAAGCTCTGGTAGTGGAGAGGCAGCAGGACACTACACAGCTAAAAATAGCAGTGTGGACAGGGAAGGCATTGCTTGGACATGTAGAGAACTGTGTAGGGTACATACCTACAGGGTTCAGCCATGGCTTTACTTCCAAAAGCAGTGCTTCACCATTTGCTATTTATACTTGTGCTGGGGGGTAGGGTGTAGCATATGTACTCTACATACCACCTTAAAGAGCATGCAGTGTAGATGTATTAATGGTCTTTGATTCATGCATTTACAGTAGCTCAAATATTTTCTAATGTCATTCTTCTAGAAATATCAGTTAATTAGCATATCGGATACCTATTTTAGAAAATGAAGCTTTAACTAACTTTCTCAAAGTCCAGTGCACTTATGGTTATATATCCTTGTGTGTTACTTAATTTTCTGTCTCTTGGCTTTGTAGCTTGGAGCATTAGCAGTTAGCAAAATCAGACATGCTAAATAAACTATTGGGAACAGGAATGTTAACATTTTAGAGGAAAATGGGATGTGGATGTTTTGTCATAATTTGGTTGGATAAATGACAATGTCAAACAAATACAACTACTTATAGAAGATTCCTGATCAGGGTCAGGTGATGCATCAATTGTATATCGATCAGTTGATATTCTGCATGTTATTCTGTTTAATATAGAGGTGTTCTTACAGAATTGTTGCTACTTGAGTTAACAGGAATGTAATGTCCATTAAGAACTATAGGAGACAAATCTGTAACAGAGTAATCTTATTTTAAAGCATGAGAACCAAACTTTGTCACTCAGTTTACTGTTTACTAATAATGTAACTGCGTTAATGGACAGCTCTCTGCTTTTTCCCATAACCCCTGGAATCATTCAATTTCTAATTTTTCCTTTTTTAAATTACAAACAGGAAGAACTAAGTTATTGCTTTTTTTTTTCTTTTCTTTTTTTAATTCTGGCAGACTGACTTTTTAACTAGCATCCTCTTCCTTTGTCACTCCAGGCTGTACTTAACAGTAAATCTGTACATTAATCTCTGTACTCCTGGCCATTAGCTCGGAATCTCAGTAATAAGTGGTAATGTGACCCAATGACTGAAAAATCAACCCTCTCTGTTACCTAAAAAACTCTGTTGGCCCTTGAGTGTTCAGACTAGAGTTCCTCCAGCATATGCATGTCACATAAACGTAATTATCATGATAAGGTTATAGTGATAGAAGAACTTAGTAAAATATTACCAACAGACTGAATTGCATCAGGATTTCTAAGAGGAAATATTAGTGGTGGACTAGGAGACCTTTTGAGAAACCAAATGATTAGGTAAGCAAATACCTCCAAGTAGCAGATTACAAACAGTATATTGAGGGATGTGTGTTTTGGTCTCATGTTGAAGATTTTTGAGTGAAGAATACAAGGGGAGGAAGGAATAAGACAGTAGGAAGACAAGTTTTATAGTAACAACCAAGTAAACATTGAAAGAGCAGATTTGCTGTTAGAAACACTCTGTAGCAATACCTGAGGAATAGAATGTCATGCATAAGCATGACCTAGTCATGCTAGTGTAAGAAACTAAAGAAATTAAACTAATTATACAAAGAGCATATATAAATACTAAGTAAAAAGTAAAGAAAATATATGATCCTCTAATCTCTTGTCAGTTTTAGTAATCTACAATGTTACTTGTAACAGAAGAATATTAAAATGTTTTAGATGGATGAAATTTGAGTTGCGTATCTCTTTAGTCATAATACTTACCATTCTGTCCCTTTCAGAGGTCCTTCATCTATTTCATTACATCTGTGGTATAGCTTCCATTGTGTGTGGGGAGACAGGGGCAGTGGTGGGGAGGCTAGGAAGACTTTTCACTGCCCATCTGAGGACCTCAACTTTGTAAATCATTCCTCTTGGCAGTCCATTGGAGCTTCTGGGCATGATGCACTTGTTTTGACAAATAACTTTTTTTTTTTTAATTTCTCTTTAAAACATCTAGCTGCTACTATAATGGTCACTGTAGGATTGATGAGTTTATTTCACTTGTTTCCTATGTCAGGGATTTATTTAATCTTGCAGGAATTCAATGACTGTTTAAATCTGGTGGTGTTGACAGAGGAAACATGGTGAAAAATGGGCTTTAGTCTTCTGGTTAGTCAGAAGGACGTTGCTACGTGCTAGTGCAAATGGATACACAAATTTCCTGGACTTGTGTAATGAGGCTTGTGTTTAAACAGCTATACTAAGCATAATTTATTAAAACCCCACCCAAAATGTGTATGGGGGGGACTTATTCTTAAAATAATGCAGCTGATGAGCTGACCGCCAACTTCCTTCTATCCTGTGTTCCGTTGATTTGTGTACACAGCTCCTTTTAACACTAATAGGAGAATACAGTGCTTAGGGTATGTCTATACTACCTGCCGGATCAGCGGGTAGCAATCGATCTATCGGGGGTCGATTTATCGCTTCTAGTCTAGACGCGCTAAATCGATCCCTGAGCACTCTCCCGTCGACTCCTGTACTCCGCTGCCTCAAGAGGTGCAGTCGGAGTCGACAGGGGAGTGGCAGCAGTCGACTCACCACTGTGAAGACGCCGCGGTAAGTCTATCTAAGTACGTCGACTTCAGGTACGCTATTCTCGTAGCTGAATATCTTAGATCGATCCCCCCCCTCAGTGTAGACCAAGGCTTAGTGTGAATGTTTCTGCTTAGCAGTGGGCAAACAGGTACATATAACTGAGATGACTCGAACTACAGACAACTGTTTAGTTCACATTTGTTTAAATGTCTCAATTGATTTTGTGTGGATTAACAAATTGCTTGTGCTGACACAGGCAATGACTCAATTGGTGACAAGGGACTAACAGAAAAGGTTAGCTAAAAGGCTTTTGTTTAAATATTTGGATACTGTGCGTACCCTGAACTCTTCATTAGACTTCCTTGAAGATTTAAAGCTTTATATATCACGCTGACGTTAACATATTTAGTGGTGCTATTTCTTTCACTTTTAGTATGAACAAAAGCAGCTTTGATCAACTTCCACATTCTTCGTAAACATGATAAGAATATTCTATGTTTTGTAGATTAATGTGTTGAAATTAAACTTCCATAAATCAGAATCTACTTTTGTTGAAGGCAGGACAATAGTTTTGTTTAAAGTTAGTGTTCAATGTCTTTGAAATATTTCTAAACCATTTGAGATAATAGCAGACGTTTTAATTTTCTCTCTTTTAGTTAACTTATCTTTTTTCTCTCTCTTCAGTCTTCATGAAGAAATCATTGATTTCTACAAGTACATGTCTCCCAGACCGGAAGAAGAAAGAATGCGAATGGAAGTGGTGAACAGAATAGAAAATGTTATTAAGGAGCTCTGGCCGAATGCAGATGTGAGTAGGACTTGGCATGCTCTAACAAAAAGCTTTGTCTCTGTTTGTCTCTTTGTAAACAGCTTTTTTTGTTACGCTATCACTTTCCCCCATTATTACAAAAATAACTTTATGCTCAAATTGTGATATGGAAGATATTCACTATTTCTATGACATGATAGTTGAGCTTGGCACTTTAGACATATATATGAACAAAGGCCTGGTCAGGGAAGCTAAATTAGACATACTACCAACAAAGGAAGGGTATGAGATCTAACCAGAATTATATTTGGGTGTTTGTTACTATGCATCTCATTAGTTCTTACCTCATACTCTTACGTAACATTTAAAAAAAAAAATTGGGGCGCGAGTGTAGAAGAACATGACTGGTGGGGGAGGCCTACCTGATTGCACTGAGATGGCTTGTCCTGCTGGAAAAGAGAAGCTTATGTGTATGCAGGTATAAGAGATGGTGTAGGAAGGAACACATGACTTATATCAGTGTTTCTCAGGACAGTTTTTTTTTTGGTGGCCTCAAAGTGCGGCCACCAATTCTTGCTGGTGGCTGCTCTCACACTTTTTCCTGAAATACTTATTAGCTTTAGGAAAAGCAAATAAATATGCATATATATATGTCCAAAATCATTGTAATTTATTTATTGCTAGCTTGTAAGTCTGTTGTTAAAAGTGATATTAACAAACGTACAAATATCGCTTTCCATAGCATACTTACTCAACCCCAGCAAACCTGGGGACAAATTAAGCCCTGGATGCAGGGGTTGGGGGGGAAACAGCAGGAGCCAGGGGTGATTGGGGTGGGAGGTTGGGGGAGACAGTTGGGGGCCAGAGCCTGATGACCCGTTGCCAAAGCTCCGTGGCCGGGGGATGCGGCTTGAAACTGCATGGCCACAGCCTCACTGCGCAGCCGGCGCCCAGGACTGGAGCCCGAAGCCCCATGGCCAGAGCCTGCCGCGCCACCACCCCAGGGGTGAAGCCTAAAGCCTGAGCCCCACTGCCCCTGGGAAGGTGGGGAACTCACCAGCTGCCTGCTCCTCCAGCATTGTGCCTCAGCTGTCTCCAGAAGGGGCAGGGCCCAAACCCTACTTGCAGCCCTAGCAGCCAACACCAAGGCACTGCATCCAGGAGCAACAGTGGTGTAGATGAGAGTGTAATGCTGTAGCTCATAACTAAGATTATTGTTGTAGTTCTCATCTTGTAAAATCTTTGCATGTGCTTTCAAATTTAAACTGTTGACTCTGTTGTTTAATTTTAAATTAAGCATTACTACAATAAATTAACTCCATAGAATGTAATTTAGAAATCCAATATCGTTTCACTTGCCCCAAGGATATTACTTGCTAGGTGTTTTACTGGGGGAAGCTTGCGTGGTGCCTGGTCTCTGTCCGTGGCTCTAGCAAGTGCTATTCACATTAACTTCACATGTAAGTTTTTGTTTGTTTGTTTTTAAAACCCTATTAAGTCTCAGATGTGACAAATCTAGATACAGTGTAACTTGCATTTGAAATTAACTAAGATTAAGTGTTCTTGTATATTTTGACACCAAAACACATAACCAATAAGGTGTAAACACTATGAACAAGCATGTGTTGAAACCGTTTATGAGCACAAACAATAAAATAAAATAACGTGTCCCCACGAATGAAACTTTAAAACAAGACATGGCACATACATTTTATGCTTCCCCACAGCATTCAAGAAAGGGATAAAAAGTTGATTGGGTAAAACTATATATCTTAAATTGTAACTTTATTTATAAACTTCAGCAATTGTCATTTGCTCTCTTACTTGAGCGGGATGTGCTTAGAAGGAAACACATTCCTAATAAGTGAGAATTGTTCTTGGCATCAGCTGGGTTCCACCATAAGAGAGGCTTTAATTACACTGAAACGGAACAACATTTAGTGATTTTAAGTGAAGGCATTTAAAATAAAATAAAAGAATTTGACAAAATGAACATTAAATCTTGTTAGTATTGTATAAACAAAAGTTGTCATACAATGAAATTCAGAGGAAAGCTTGTCACATTATCCTTAACTGTACTTGGATATTACACAGTGCTCTGTGTTGGTCAGAGAACAGTTGATGTTGCATACCTTGTGCGATTATGACAATACCATAGTTGGACACAAGATGGGAAGTAGTGAGCTTAAGTCTATTTAAATTGGCAAACATAAAATTCACTGTTTTAAATGTTGGGGTGGGAGGGGAGAGGAATATAAACTGGCTTGCAAAGGGTTCCTATTTTGCATTAATTGTGGGTGCTGTCAGGATTTGTGTTTTTTAGAATGAATACCTCTGGATGCATTGCATAGTAAAGATTCTCTCAGAAACATTAGCATTGTGTTAATGTCTGAAAAATCCACGACAGAAGGAAGAAGTCAGTAAGGCTTGGTCTGTGCTAGCAACTTATGTAAAACTGTGTTGCTCAGGGGTGTGGAAAATCCATACCCCTGAACAATGCTGTCATACCAACTTAACTCCCAGTGTAGACAGCGCTATGTTGATGGGCGGGTTTCGCCCTTCAATATACCTACCACCTCTCAGGGAGGTGGAGTACCTCTGCCGCCGACAGGAGACGCCTTCCTATTAGTGTAGGTAGTGTCTTCATTGAAGCGTTACAATGGCGCAGCTGCATCAGTGCATCTAAGATTGTGAAGATGTTACCAAAAATATAAATAGTTTACATGCAAGCAAAAAATGCACCTGCACCAACACAATAAGAATGCTGAAGTATAGTATTAATAGCACTCATAGCGCACTCCAAAAAGTTAGTGCTAGCAACACTTCTGTGAAGTAGATGGTAATATATATTTGGGGTAGTACAAAGGTATAAATGGCTTGAGAACTAGAACACAAACTCTTTTGCCTGAATGTGATATCAGACTCTTTGATGCTTTTCTCTAGTATTATTATTTTTAAAAATAGTTTCTTATACACTTAAGTATTTTTAAAATGAGGGATTTGTAATGGAAAAGTTGATGGAGCTAGAACTCGCTGCTCAAGACTGTATCTTTAATTAGAAATAATATTTATTCTGATACAGTCTTCTGTCATGAATATTTTTAGGCCTATTGTTGCATTGCTCTATTTCTAATCTTCTTTTAACGTTAAAGATGTAAATACTTGAGTTTGCCAAACTCCTCTGTTTTATGGTCATGTTAAATATTTCAGTAATACCTAAAACTACCAGTGGAGGGTAGCAATAGTCAAACTTTACTACTCACTCGATTAGATAATTGTTCAGAAATTTAAAAGGTGAATTCTAATGCCCTATTTCTCTGTTACAGGTGCAGATATTTGGAAGTTTTAAAACTGGTTTATATCTACCTACTAGGTTAGTAACCTTTCAGTAACTTCTTATACATTGTTTAGGCATGTTTTGAAGTCTCTTCCTCAGCTGTTTACCTTTATCCCCCATTACTGTTGTATGTTGAATTTGTTCCAGATAGAATAATGTTCCTGGGGTGAAATATGCACTTGTCATCCTACTGTTTTCCTAACTACTGACTTATATCAGGTATTTTGTATCAGTATATATATTCAAAGCTGACTTGTATACAGGTATTTTTATAGAGTACCTGTTTCAGTGATGTTTAAGATATTGTCTTTTTTAAAAGACTGCCTCAGACTTTAAAATGTCTGACTATCCCTGAAAACTGCTCAAGCCTAAAGGTAAATATTCTACTTTTATTCAGCCCTCCCAATCAAATACATTGTAAAAATATAAAGAATGATTGATGGATTATATGAAATAGGACACATCCACCTGTTTAGATCCTGCCTGCATTAATTTAAAATGTGACCCCTTTGATCATATTATCAAGAATAGACTTAGTTTTGTAATTCAGCCTAATTACAAGATTAAATCAAAGTAAAATTTTATATTTCTCCCTCTTCACTGTGATTTTTCCAACATGTGATACCTTTTAAACCTGACATTTGAGGTCAAGTATTAAGCTATTTATCATATTAAAAGAGAAGCTGAATCCAATTTCTAGAAGAAGAAATTAAAACATCAGCATATTACCTAGTCAGTTTGGTTGATGTAAATGATTATAGATGTCTTTGCCCACAGAGACAGGGGAATAAAGCCTTTTTAAGAATCCAGGCTTCTTCTTTTTTTAATGTATACAATGAGCCTAACAAAAGAGGAGGCTATATTTTAGCTAACCACTTAAACCAAAAGAACTCTTAAAGCTATCAACATCTACACTAATCAGATGCTGAAGATGAAGTGTGTCTATTTGGTCCCACTCAAGCTTCTATCATTGAGAAATCTAAAGTAGCTAACTGAGGACTTAGCTAAATCCATTACTAATTTCCATCTAAAGAAAGTTCATCACAAGATGGCATTAAGATCTTGTATGTAGGAATTTGAAATAATTTTGGCCAATTAAAAATGTAAAATATAAGTAAGCTTCAAGCCCTAGTGGTTACAGGATAAAGTCCTATAAGCAATTCAAAGGCTGTAGTTTATACTTTAAAGACCTTTTAAAAACATTTTTTCCCAGGGAATATTTCAGAATGAGTAATTAGTTGATTCCCAAACCTGACTACAATATTCTTCTCTGTTCACAATTATTGTTTCTCATCTCCTGTCAGGAGGAAAATGCTTAATAAAACTAGGAGCCAAATTAAAGCAACAGGGGAGGGATAGCTCAGTGGTTTGAGCATTGGCCTGCTAAACCCAGGGTTGTGAGTTCAATCCTTGAGGGGGCCATTTGGGGATCTGGGGCAAAAATTGGGGATTGGTCCTGCTTTGAGCAGGGGTTGGACTAGATGACCTACTAAGGTCTCTTCCAACCCTGATATTCTATGATTATGATTCTATGAACTTCTTCATATAATTGGCTTTGACTTATGAAGCAACAAGAAAGAAATCAAACTGAGTTGCTAAATTTCTGGTAAGTAGGCCTCTCAGAAGCGCAGGTCCCCCAAGAAAACATGTTGCCTGCTTACATTTGGCTTTGTTCTTTCTTCAGACTATTTGGATTAATCAAAAATAGATTAGGTGCTGATAATGCAAGAAATATATGCATCATTATTCACGTCTAATAGACTTAATCCCCTTGCTGCTCCAGTCTTGATGCTTGGCGTTTGTTCTGAGCCCTTCAGTGGTTCAGATTTTGATTATAATTTGTAAAGTTAGTTTTTATTGACTACTAAAACTCAATTGTGAGAATGTAATTGAAATCTTTCTCAACTCTTGATGCAGTGGTCAGATGCACTTCTGTCTTGCCTGCCTTTCTCCCCTGTTTGTTGTTGTTGCTCTGGAGCTTGCCTACTTTGCTATACAGGAGAATTCCAATGCTTGGAGTATTTGATTTAATAAAACAGAATTTAGGCTAGCATGGTATACTGTGCCTCTGCAATCTACTTCGTTATTAGTCTCTAACATGCGCACCATTTTCTTTTTTCTTTAGTTTTTTTTTATTCATCTCTAGTTACACAGTTAGTCTAGATCTGAGGTTTTCCTGTTAAACACCCTTTGCTGGCCTTTTATGATTCTATTGTTCTAAAATAGAATCCCTTGAATATCCAATTACTTCAGTGCTGAGGACTAATTAGATAATGATGGTTCATCTGATGGGGGTCAAGTAGTGTTGTCCTGTAGGTAATATGTATTCTCAGGGTGTTAATATATTGCTCTCTCGGCCTGGTGCATGCTAGAAACATTCTTTGCTGCTACCAGTCTGTATGAGCAATGAGTTGAGCTCTCATTTAGCTGCAAGCATAGATCAGAACAAAATAAGTTCAGCACCATTTCAGAAGAGAATTTTTTTCTGAAAAGGTTTTAACGATAGTTTTCTGAAAGGTGCTGAATGGTGCTTGTTCCTGGTCAGTTAAACAATATATAGTTGGACTGGTGTTAAACCTGTCTGTTGCTAACACTGATTGTCTGTGTGCAAATTCTAAAGTTCCTAATGTGGTTTCTGTAAATGTACAAAATTCTAAAATCTGCATGAAAATAACTTGTGAAATAAGGTAAATTTCCCCAGTATTTCTCTCCCCCTCCCCCCATAATTTACTTTGGCAAGCCAATTTATTGGTGAAGAATAATCTGTCTAGACCGAAATCGGAGCCTCCCTCTTTACCCAAATCAGGCTGGTCTAGTGCCTGATTGGAAAGCAGACCTTAAACTACAAACCAAAAAAGAGGTTTGGAAAAATATATAGCTCAGCTTATTCAAAGCCTCCAAAAATTTTTTCACTGTTTTTAAATTTTAAAGACTCTTTTGGACCCTAATAAAATTGCACTGTCATCTAGGCATCTTTAAAATTTCTATTAGAATGCTTATCAAGGCTGTGATTACCATTAGATGGATGCTATCCTTTCTGATTTCTGAAATCTGTTCTGTTTGAGGACACTGCTAGTTCATGCACATAAAGAAATAATTATGTTTTTGCTTGAAACTTGTAGTGTAATACTGGATAGTTAACAATTAGTTCTATCCGTTTGATCCACTCCTTTTCATGCACACATCAGAGAAAAATAATCCCCTGCAAATCTCATCTACAGCCCAAACTGGGCTCCTATGGATCTCCTCTCTCCTCTGCAGCTAAAGATGCTCTGACTGTTTAATTCTAATCAGGACTTGCTATCTTCATATTCAAAGGAAAACTACTGAGACTTAGTTAAAACACCTTAAATAACTAAATACTTAACCTTTTCCAAAACTCTGCTTCAGTATTTATTTAGTGAATAGGTGTGTAATCTCTCTTGGTGAAGGGTTCCATCTTTGATATTTCTCAGTTCGTTGTGGGGGCGGGGAGCCAGTTTGATGCAGACTAGGCTGGAAAGCACTTAAAATCCCAGGGTTTCAAAGTTGTTCTATGTACTTAGAAATTACTCTCATTAATGAACACTACATTAACAGCTCATAGTTGTTCTGAACACTATTTCCATTGTTTTTTAATGGAAAGGTGGATTCATCTGTCCCACTTCACATGATGAAATTGTCAAGATGGTATCTTGCTGTCTGATTTTACTATATTTACAGTGTGGTAACTGTGTTGGTTCCAGGCTATGAGAAACGCAAGGGTGGGTGAGGTAATATCTTTTATTGGACCAACTTCTCTTGGTGAAAGAGAGAACTTTTGAGTTCCATCTGAAGCCGGAGGTCCCCTGAAGAAGAGCTCTGTGGAGCTCAAAAGCTTGTTTCTTTCACCAACAGAAGTTGGTCCAGTAAAAGATATTACCACCTTGTTTCCCTTAGTATATTTTAGACATTTAAAAAATAATTACTCTAATGTATTTTAATTCTTACCTTGCTCCTGCTTAAGAGAATTCAGTGAGCTGTTTTACTTATTTTACTTTCTATTGGCATTTTTCCAATCATATACTTTTAAACACTCCCCCAAACCTAGCATCAGTACATATTTTAACTTACTGTTTTTATGTTCTCTTGCAATTTCAGTGATATTGACTTAGTTGTGTTTGGAAAATGGGAGACTTTGCCTCTGTGGACCCTGGAAGAGGCTCTTAGAAAGCACAATGTAGCAGATGAAGGTTCAGTAAAGGTTCTAGACAAAGCAACTGTAAGTCTTTTTCCAGTTTAATATCCAAATATACTTCTACTTTGTAAAATAGTATCATTTTATTCAGATTTTGCTTTGTGATGTTCAGAATAAATCTGTTTATTTAGTGACAATTTTATTACTCATAATGTGTCTTGTAATTTGTTTATGGACGGATTTGCATGATATTTGTGAATTTATCTAAACAGCACTGCAAACCTGGGTTTGTGGACCCAAGCTTGTAGAGTTGGTGTTTGAGCCTGGTCTTAAGCTTCCATGCTGCATTGTAAACCTGGGCTTACAGTTACTAGACTTGGGTCTCACAGCCATGCTAATGCATCCATACTTCACTATACAGACCTTCTGACTCTGTCTGTGACTTGAGCTGCATCCACACTACAAAACGACAGAGCTTGGACCCCAAACCACAGCAAAACTTGGGCTCTGACCCATCCCCTTAGCAGGGTCCTAGAACCTGGCTTCTGAGTGCTTGCTGGCCCAAGTCAGACTGATTTCTATGTGGATGTAAAGGGGGCTTGGGCGCAAACCTGAGCGGGAGCCCAGAATTAGTGTTTAGTGTAAACCTACACTGTGTGTCTCTTTCCTCTTCGCATTAAGAATGTTTGCATGAAATCAGGGATCTTTAATTGTTGTGCATTTGTCTCCCTCTGATGTTTGCTTTTCACAAGAAATTATACTGTTTTGACTTCACAACTACTCACTTTACAACATTTTAAAATGTTTCAGCATAATGTTATGCATAACAGATTTTAAATTGAAAATAGTTTCAGTATGAGTTAAAAAATCATTCCCAATTCAATTAAATGTATAAAAAAGGGGTGAGATCTTAAATTCACAGCGCTCCTGCAATCTTTCTCTCCTTTTTCTCTCTCCCTTCAAGCTACAAATCTGTAAAACAGTTCAAATTTTCTAGTGTAGGTATTTGCACATCATCTTTTAGTAATGAAGCTAAATATATCTTGGAAACTTCATAGATTACTTTTCCTTTCCAGATAGTTAAATATTAACTTTATCTCTTGCTCTTTTGTCAGGTACCTATTATTAAACTGACAGATTCCTTCACTGAAGTAAAAGTCGATATCAGCTTTAATGTACAGAATGGGGTTAAAGCAGCCCAACTCATCAGAGATTTTATCAAGGTTAGATAATGCTTTATGCTAGCACTATGGAGTTGTATATTGATAATTCACTTTTTATAATAAGAATGGGGTAAGAACATGTTGCTGTCTAAACAATCTGGAATTAAATATTCATGGAAAGTATACCGAGAAATTCTAACTATATGTTTGCAAGAGAAGGTGCATTAGCATCAACATTAAATGTTGTGTCTTATTGAGAGTTCAGTTTCTTTATTGCTCATACAGCAGATAACCAGGCTCTATTAATCAAAGATAGATCAGCATAATATAGGGAAGTTTATACATTACCAATTGCAGCAGTTACATCTTCACTCTGTTCCAAATTATGAGCTTAACTGTGCTCATATTTATTTCCCCTTGTTTACAACAGATTGGACACACCTTTTCTTTTTCTAGGGTTGTACATATTTCAGATGTTAGTAGACTGTAGAGTACAAGTAACCTTAGACCATTGAGATATTTGCCGTAACTGTACCTAGTACACTGTTCATACTTGACAAAATTTAACAGAGCACACACATCTTGCTTCTGACAGATTCTGCATGTACAAAGAAAAAAGTTTACAACAATTTGACTGGTAGTGAATTTCCACAGTACAGCTTAGCATGAGTACAAGGCATTCTAGTAATACAGTTCATAATTATATAGCTTAACCTAAATAAAAAATATTCTGGAAATATGATATTGGCTAACTGTCTTTACTACTTTAGTTATTCATGCCTGCAATGATTAATACCAGAGGTTGGTGCAGAAAGCCAAAATAATTGTCAGGCTTGTATAGTATTGGTAAATATGGCATTCATTATTTAATTGAAAAATGACATTTTAAGTCATGAAAATGATGAGAAATCTATTGCAGTTATTTTTGTTTTTTGACTTAGTCTACAGAGTCTAACTGTCTGGTAGGTTTAATAGGTTTGTGTATTAAAACCTTGTGCAAAATCTTTGAACTTACTTCCTTTCTCTTATTCAGACCTTTAGACATAGACGGTAAGCCTCTTTTAGTAAAGCCAAAAAATATATATATTTATATATCTGCTACCTTGCCCTGTCTGTTCTATGTAGATGCACAGAGAGATACATTTCAGTCTCATTGAGTGTTGGCTATTCCTTCTCTAATGGTAACTGCTTTATTATATTTTCCTTCTTAAATCAAAACTTGTTAACCATGGTCAACAGTTGAAGTGGATACTTCTACAGAGACTGACCTATTTGTATGTAGTGTTGTAGCCATGCTGGTCTCAGGATATTAGCGAGACAAGGTGGGTGAGGTGATATCTTTTATTGGACCCACTTCTGTTGGTGAGAAAGACAAGCTTTCAAGCTTATTCCTGTGTAGTAAGCTTGAAAGCTTATCTCTCTCATCAACAGAAGTTGGTCCTATAATAGATATTACCTCACCCACCTAGTCTCTTAAGTATTTGAATAGTTATAACCTCAGAGTAAAATTCTTGGACCTTTCGACTCAGTAAAGCTTTTCGCACAAGTAAGGCAAGCAAGATTTAACCCTTAATGTTAAAAATTGATAGTATAGTTCTGCTGTAGTAACATCAGGCGGTGAGCCAAATTTTCAGACCTCAGGGGTTTCAATAGCTGATGAGAATGTTAGCATTACCTTTCGCTTGCTAAGGCTCCAATTTTGCAAACGCTTATGCATGCGTTTAACTCTGAAGCATGTGAATAGCCCCATTGGCTTCCACGAGACTATTCCAGTTACTGAAGTTGTGCATGTGTGTTACAAGATAGGGTCCTTGTCTTTAAACTAGGGGAAGAGCATAGAAATATATTTAAACACTTGTTCCAAAACTGTTCATGATTTTCCACTGGAAGAATTATTCTTTGCGTACAGTATTTGTCCACATGGATCACACTCTTAAGGGTGCATGTGCCCCAGGAGCACAAGATTGGATTCTTTTGGCCAGCTGTGTCAACTGGGGTTGTACCTGTCCCCTACACATCCTCATACTCCACCCCACCCAAGGGCCCAGCTGCCTCTCAGATCCTTCTTAACTCCTATGGCAGAATGATGGATCTTAGCTGTGTCCACTTAGAACCCTGTAGCTCTCCTCTATTAGATTTAGGATTAATGTGTGTTTAGTTTAGTACTGCTTAGCCTGTTAGCAAAAATATTCAATAATAATTAGAAAATATGAGCATCCTCTGTACTGAGGCATTGACTTCATGGATGAAGCAAAATCTGGCCTTTAAGTCCTGCTCTTCCTGTGAGCTAGCTATGCCCAAATAAATGGGCATCCTAAATACCTCTTTTTGCCTTAGAGAAGACCACGTTCCCGACAAGTGTTGCATCTATAGATCTTTATTCAAACTAGAAGCCTGATGCTGACCTGAAATTATTTCTACCAGAGCAATCAATGAAGGCCACTTCTGATTCAGAGAATTGAGAGTCAGAATGTGGTTCTGCTGCTCATAAACAGCATTTGACCTATTCTCCAGGAAGCCAGGGTGACACCTCTGATACCTGGGTCTCCACACCTACCAGAAGACCACCTACCTTGTATCTAGGTACCAAACAATCAGTATAGGCCTCGAGGAGTCAGTCAGTTTCTCCTGCTGACCATGGCAGAAAGGGGCATTGTTCTAAGGCCACAGCACAGATCACCTTCCCTGGTACTGTCAAAGAGGAGACCAAAGAGTTGTCATACTTGTCACTCTGCCACTGCTCTTCCTTCAAAGCCTGATCCACACTGCCCATCAGCTTTACTGCCTGATGCATGCTCTTTTGCATGCGACTCATCAGTGTCGATCTTCACAGTATTACTTTCCTCTGTATGTGCAGTCTCTGTACAGTGATCATTTATAATTTCTAGAGACGTAGCTATTAGGGCGTAACTACAAGTTTCTCTTCTCAACCTGACTCAGATAATGTCTATAAGTCCTATATCTGGGCTATAAGTTTAAGATTATGGAATATCCTCTTTTGGTACAGATAACCATATCTCATGAAAGATGGTCCCAGGCTCTTCAAAATCCTTCTCTTCAGAGTTTAGCCCCTCTATTCATCTGCTCCCTCTTCATCAGGATATATCAGGAGCCCTTTTCCCGGGGTTATGATTCTCTTCCCTGGATCAATTCATGAGTGGGAGCCAGAGGAGGAGATTTCAGGACACTCTTCTACCCACTGTAAGAGACATGAATCAAGAGGGGTTCAACTCCCCGAATCTCTCCACCCTGGCCTCACATGCTATACTACTATGGTGTGCAGATCTGGCCCTATTGGCCACAATTGATAGAATTATCAAACTCCGTTTTTGGGACCCTGTAGCGGGGTGGATACCCGTTCCTGCCCTGAGGGGCTGGAAACAGTCCTGGGAGAGGGCTGAGGCTGGAAGCTGGGCTGATTGGAAGCAGCCACAGCTGGGGCCAGTTTAATCAGGGCCCAGCTGGCCCTTATAAGAGGGCAGTGGGCCTGGAGCAGAGACTCTCTCTCTGCCTTTAGAGGGAGAAGGGCTTGGCTGCAGGGACCTGAGCAGGTACCTAGGGTGGAGCAGGGCTGGGGAAGGCCAGAGGACCTGGGGAGCTCCGGCCGGAGAGAACATCAGGCTGTGGCCTAGGGTTAGGCCCAACTAGATACTGGGGGTTGCAAGGGCAACCCACGGGTAGGCTGAGGCAGCAGGTCCAAACCCAACCTTTGCCGGTGATGAGTGGCTTATACTTCAGTCTGCCCCAGGGCGCGGGGGCTAGCTGGTGACTGGCAGTAGCCTACGACTGAGGTGAGGTGGGGATAGTGGGTTGGGGGTCCCCTGGGGAGGGGAGACCCAGATCTGTGGGGTACTGCTGGGGGCAGCACCCCAGTTAAAGGGGCACCGGGTCCTGGGAGGGGCACGGGCCAGAGTGGTCAGGTGGATCACCGGCCTGCAGAGGGCGCTCCAGAGGCTGGTGAGCTAATTCCCTGGAGAAACCAGCAGGAGGTGCTGCAGGGGTGAGTCCGACCCTGTCACAGACCCTGATGATCAAGACCGCTTTCACCTAGAAATAAACTGCCTCATTCTGCTGGGCCTCCTCGAACAACACAAATACTTCAGCGGGGTCAAGTTCACAAGCTGGAGCAAGACATTTGGAGTAGTGGTGATCATCAAGAGGAATAGGCAGACCCTTCTGTATCTTTGGTGATTTCTTCATCCTTACTGGATGAAGCAGTTGATCCCTTTGTCCCATCCACTGATGATGATTTTAAGGCCTACTGAAGTGAGTGGCAGACACCTTAGAGATCCCTTCAGAAGTTGTCCAATAAAAGTCACAAACTGTTTGGTATCTTGCACTCTATGGCTCCAGGCAGACTAGTGATGCCCATGAATGAGGGCATCCTTGAAATGGCCAAGGATCTGTGGCAGGCCTCAGCCACTTCTAAAAGACAGATGGTCTTTATCAAGTCCCTTCAAAGGGCTTCAAGTATTTTTACACCCATTCTATTCCGGGATCTCAGGTAATGGCTGCAGAAAAATAAAATGTGGCTGTCCTAAGTTATAAGTGGTGAAGATCCAAGAAACTGGACCTGGTTGGAAGACAGATCTACTCTTCTGCTAGCCTCCAAGTTACAAAGCAAATTACTGTGCATTGTTAGCAAAGTCTGATTACTTCAATTGGGATAAATCTTCTGGTTCATGGACGGACTTCCACAGCATTCAGTATACATGGACTTTAATCTTTTGAGGGTCAACTGATTGCCACGTCTATATTACAAACAGCACTAGATGTTTTTGACACAGCTGCAAGAACAGTGGTTATTTCTATCACCATGCACAGGTCGCTATGACTGCAATTATTGGGCATACCAAAAGAAGTTGAGACCTCACAATTGAGGACCTGCCATTGGAAGATCATGGCCTTTTTAACGTCATGACAGAGGAAGCACTCCACTCATTCAGAGACTTTAGAACAACACTTCAGTCCCTATGTCTCTAGATTCCAGCTCAGAGAAGGAGACAAGGTAGACATTAAACCTTACCTATGCAAACACCAGCCTCCTTGTACTATTACCAGGAACAATCTTCAGACTCCCAAGAAAAGACCTTGCTACTGACCTCTTCTACTATTACAGGCCACACAGTATCTAGCCAGAAGCAGCAAGTTTGACACCATGGTCAAGAGTTTTGGACTGATCTAGATTAAGTATACTTCTCTCTCCCCCCTTTTGGCAATCATCTTTCTTTATTTCTGGAGGCTTAGAATGGAATCACTACAGACTGCTAGATCCTAGAACTCATCAACAAAAGCTATTGGTTCCAGTTTCAGTCCTTAACATTTTTTCACCCTCTAGCCCTCTCCCTCCTCGGGGACCCCTCTCATGAGATACTGCTGAAAGAAAAGGTGGACTACTTTCTACAGATTGGTGCAATGGAAAAGGTACTTCCTTATCCTGACAAAGGAAGGAGAATGATGCCTCATTCTAGACTTCAGGCGAATGACCACATTCATCCGTTTGGTTCAGGATGATCATTCTAGCTTCTGTAATACGTACCAGTCTTGATGATCTAGACAGGGTGAGATTTAACTTGCAAGACGCCTACTTCCATGTATCTATTCAGCCCACAGAAAGTACCTCTAATTCACGGTTGGAAATGGGCACTACCATCATACTATCATTTGGACTTTCCACAGCACCAACAATTGTTACCAAATGCCTCTAACTAGTGGCAGCCTATTTATGAAGGCAGGGCCTCCACATTTATCCAGACCTTGATAATTGGCTGATTTGGGTCAACTCCTCCACAATAGATCACCAGAGAGAACAAACAATTTTCTACCTCTTCTCATTAGTCCTCAAGATCAATCAGTCTGTTCTCATGCCCACTCAAACAATGACTTCATAGGAGCAGTTTTTAACTCCAGGTCAGTGAGAGTTTATCTCCTGCTGGAGAGATTTTGCACCATGGTGTACTTCATTTCAAATTTATACAGTCAACTGAGAACCATAGAGAAGGACTCTCGGGTTATTGGGCCACATAGCGTCCTCACACTTGTGATACTGTATTCCAGATTTTGCCCTCTGCCTCTTCAATGGTAGTTATAATCAACCTGGCACTTACAGCATGAACGTGCAGGTTGTAGGTCCCTTAGAAGTCCTGTCCTCTCTACACTGGTGGAAAGACCTGCAAAAAGTCTGCCAAGGCATCATATTCACGTTCCCATCTCCCACCAAAACTCTGTTAACGGATAGTGCCCCCAGTCTTATTTAGAACCCCTAGACAGTCTTCAGACACAAGGTTGGTGATCCCCAACAGACTCTCATCTATACATGGACTGGAATTCGATATATTTAGCATGCAGATCTTTCCTGCCCCTCCTCCAGGGGTCTACCATTCGAGTCCTGATGGACTACAGTGACACAGTATGTCATCAGAAAAGGTAGAGTGACATCATCTGTTCTCTGACAAGAGGCGGTTTCATCTACAGGACTAGTGCATGCAACACTAAATCTGTCTCATAGCTCTACGCTACCAGGTATTCAGAGCAATCTGGCGGACTGACTCAACAGGAAGTGTTTTACAAGTCATGAGTAGATTTTTCAAAGACTCGGTCCTCAATCAAGTCTTCCTCAAATGAGGTTTCCAACCACAGATCTGTTTTGCTCCCAAGGACACACGAACCCAGGCTCCCTTTTGGATGCATTCCTGATCCAGTGGAACGGACACTTGATGTATGCCTTCCTGCTAATCCCATTAGTCTCCAGAAGAGTAAGACGGGACAATGGCTGGGTACTCCGATCATACACATGGACCGCTGGTCTGTATATCTGACAGCACGGATGCTAGCTGGTTAAGGGCTATAGACAGGAGCCGCTCCATATAGGTACAAGAAATTTTGATTCAAAGCATAAAGGCTTCTACAAGACAAATGTATAGTTCCAAATGGAAACTGTTTTCACTCTGGGATGTTCAGCATGATCTTCAATCTCTGGACAGCTGTTCCTGTTGTTATGGACTAGTTATCCTTGAAACATTCAGGACATTCAGTCAGTTTGTTTAGGGTTCTTTTAACCACAATATCTGCTTGTCACTCTCCAGTATATTCTGACATCCATCTATGTCTAAGTTCTTGAAAAGGTGTGATCCACGCACTTCCCCCAGTAATGGACTTTCCCCTTCCTGGGACTTAAATATTGTATTTCTGGACCTAATTAATCTCCCTCTCACCCCTTTGAACCTTTAGCTTCATGCACTTTATGCCAGCCTTCTATGAAGACAGCATTTTTAGTAGCTGTTGCCTCTGCTCAAAGGGTGAGCGAGATTCAGGTGTTAATGGTAGAACCTCCTTGTACTATATTTCACAAAGACAAGGTAACTCTGACCTCACCAAACATGGTCTCAGACTTCCATTTGAATCAATACATAAACCTTCCAATGTGTCTCCCTTCCCAGCTACAAAAACAAAAGCTAATTAAACTCGTGAAGGAGCAAAACTTTATATGCTCTGTCTTGAGGGCCCTCTCCAAATACCTCCATAGAACTTTCTGCAAGTCACCTAGACTATTTGTAGCGCTTGGGAACAGGACAGGAGGCGTCGACTGTTATGACCTAGAGACTTTCATGAAATAGGTATTGAATGGCATTAACATCTCCTATGAACTAAATTAGCTCCACCCTCTCAGATTAAAGTACACTCTACTAGGACCCAAATGATCTCCTTGGCATGCTTGAGGAATGTCCTTGTCTCAAAAATTTGCAGGGCAGCAATTTGGAACTTTAGTACATACTTTTCTGTCCAGCACTACTCTCTAGTTGCAGGTACTAGATTTGATGTCTAGTGTGCTGGGGGTGGGGGAGTCCTGCAGTCTATTTAGATAAGACCCCAGAAACTCAGCTCCATAGAGAGAGAACTGGTAGCCAGAAACCCAGAGTGGGATCTCTGCAGACAAAACACCTCCTAAGAACCAGTCACTGTAAGGTAAGTGACTGTACTTTCTGAAATAGTTTGTAGATGTAATGACTACAATGGGCTACTCCAAAGATGTTAAGTTATAAGTGTCTGCCGGATTGAGGCCTCAGTTTGTTTTGGATATCAACTGAGAAGTGGGGAGCTTTACCTGTTAAGTGTCCTGCTACCCGTTGGACAGACTTTCCCTTAGTTTTCAGTGCAAATTTGTTTAATCTTGTAAGAAAAGAAGTATGTCTGTGTGTTTTGATTCAAACAAACCCAGTTCATTTCCTCTTTACTGTTGTATTCATTGAAATAGATATTAGTAATGGAAGACCACTCACTGCCCCTCATTAATTTAAATGCAAAACCTGTTTTGTCCTTTAAGTCCATTTGTGCATTAAGTCCACCTCTTCTCCGTTGCATGTCCAAAAAATGCCAATAGATGTTTTTTGGCCATCACTTTACCATTTTATATCGTGAGTCAGTGTTTATATGTTTATCTTGGTCTCCGTGTTTATGAACAGCCAATTTCAGTGTAGTTTTCACAGCAAATGTGTACATATGTACAATATTAGCCTAACATCCGTGTTGTTCTTTTTCAGAAATATCCTGTATTACCATATCTAGTTTTAGTATTAAAACAGTTCCTGTTACAGAGGGATCTTAATGAAGTATTCACAGGTGGAATTGGTTCTTATAGTCTTTTTTTAATGGCTGTCAGCTTCCTCCAGGTAAGTTAAATGAAATTATTGATGCTATTTCTTGTTTTAAGTTACTTAAGCATTTTAACTTAAAATGTAAAACAAAAATTAATTTTTCCTCAAATTTATAGTATGGTTCTACTCTGAAAAGTGACTGTAAAAATGGCATCATAGCATTGCATATCTGTCACTCCGTGACTTGCAGATTAAATTTGCTCAGTTTAGAAGTGTTAAAATAATATAAATATTCCCCATAACTGCCAGCTGAACCTCGCTCTGAAAATCAAGATGTTCTTTCCTGCTCATGCAACATCAAAAACATTACCAGTGAAGGCCAGGCTCTGCACTCTATGCCTGTAGACCTCATTGTCTACAGTTGATTTGCACAGTTGTAAATGACAGAATTTGGTTCTACAATTGGAATTTAGTTAAAAACTTGGTGAAAATATGACTGATTATAATCCAGATTTCACATTCATAGCTGTGTTTTGCTTTGGCGGGTTTAACAAGAGTAAAAAGTAGTCTAAACATTTTTATCTGAAATTGGCAGATCTGATTCTTAGTGCTACTGCCACATGCATGTGTGCATGCACATGGGTCTGTTGACTAATAGAGTACCTTTTTTAGTATATAGCCACTTTTCAGAATAGAACCACACTCAGGGTAATTTTGTGGCATTCCTTTAGCCTGAGATTCTCTGTCTAAACTCTGGATACATCCTGAACAGTGGTAGCACAAGAGACATCATATTGTTCTGTTGGGGACCACCTTAGAGGTATGTCTACACTGTACACTACTAGCATATGCATAGCTACACATGACCGTGAAAGGCTCTGGGAGGCAGCAGGGAAAGGTTCCGGCCACAGTGAGCTGCCAGAGCCTTTCCCTGCTGCCTCCTTCCTGCCAGCCCTTTCTCTGCTGCCGGTGTCTTTAGCTGCAAGCAGGGGAAGGCTCCGACAGATCTACCCTGCTGGAGTCTGTCCCTGCTGCAGGGAGCTGCCAGATCCTTTCCCTGCTGCCGGAGTCTTTCCCTGTGATGGAGAAAGACTCCTGCAGTGTGGAGACAGTGGGACACTCTGCTGCTAAAAATAGCAGTGTGGCCATGGGAGGAGCTGCTTGGACATAGAGAGAGCCATGAGGGGTATAAACCCTAAGGTTCTGGCGTGTGTATATGCTACTCACTTAAGCAGTGCCTCACCATCTACTCTGCTATTTATACCCATGCTAGGGGGGCATGCAGTGTATGTACACTACAGACCGCCATACGGAGTGTGCAGCATAAACATACCCGAAGAGCGAGAGGGTAGCTTAAGTCATGACCATTTCATTTCTCTCTGAAGAAGACTCAAAAGGGAGACGGTTCAGATGGTGGTTTTTTTGGCATGGAATACAACCATAAATTTCATTAACACAGGTGATTAACATCCATCAAAGGCTAACCATATATCTCACTACAACCCAAAAACAAATTACATGGAGAGGGGAAAAATTGTCTTCAGTGGTTTAACATCCTTAATAACTATGAACCTGAATCAATCCAGTAAAATCAGTCTGTGATTCCTGCAGATTTATGCTTTAAATTAGATGAAAACTCCTAAGGAATAAAGACTAGTGTACCCACCAACAATGCATATTAAAGCTGAATTCCATTAAGAGATTTTGACCATATCACAGCCATGAGTAAAGCACAAGTGGTTTGTCCATGTTAAAACCCCCAAGATCCAGTAAAAGTATTAATTGTAAATACTTAAGGTATTTGCAGGATTTATTCTCTTATCCGCTTCTCTTCCTTTCCTCTATCTTGTCTTCTCTGTACACGACTTGTGCATTTGTCAGCTGTACATAAAATATGCAGGTATCGAGGATAATCTTGTACTAATGCTTGCATAATGTTATCAAGAGGTTTCAGGTGGCATTTTAATGCTGAGTAGAGGAGTGTATTGTAATGTCCCAGAATTCCAAAATGGCAATATAGTATTACTTTTCTAAGTTGCTTCTATATTCCTTTTTATTTAAAAAAAAATCAAAAAAAAATCTCCCCCCTCTGTTACAATTTAATTTCCTATTCATTCCTCCCATTTTTCAATCCTGGGAAGATATGTTCTTACATCATCATCATCACTGCAGTATATCTTCAATTTCCTATAGCCCAAATACTTTTAATCAGATTGAAACTAAAGCATAACATCTTCAAGACTGTATCATGTGATTTCACACCCACAGATTGAAGCACTTTGGTATATCAGTATCAGATATATCATTCATGGTAAACTAGGCTTACCTCCATAAGTTTTATCACGTTTTTATTTAATTAGAACAGGGTACATAATCAGGCTAACATTTAGCTGCAGATATCTTTATAATACCTGTTCATTTCGGGTTATTCTTGCTGTATATTTTCTATAATGAGTATGTGACTCATGGTTTTGTTTCCTTTGTCTTTGGTTAGTTATCCCAAACACACTTACATTGGATCACCTGTGATATTAATTTCTAGAGGATTCAGCTAATTGTAATAAAATATTTTAGCACTAATTCTGTAATGCACAAATATCTGTATAGCAATATTATGGTACTCATGAGAAGTATTGCAGAAATTTGGAACAGTTAATATATCAAGTTCTGGCTTTTCCATATATGTTTTATCTTTGAACAAATTATATGCTTTAATAGTAAATATATTTTCATATATTCATAGTAGTAGAATAGCTTGACGATCAGGCTTTTTAGTCTGTTCCCAGAGTTGGAACCCCACAACAGCTGTGAAATAGTGGTCAACTAAAAGAATATTCTGGGTATTAAGCAAATGAGCTGAACAAGCATACATCGTTTTAAGAACATTTAATTACCCTCAACCCAGATCGATCTCTTTGGTGACTAATGGCATTTTTGTGATCAGTAAAATGCATTGATATCCACTTACGTTGTTACATATTCTAAAAGGCAGCTTCAGCCAGTTATTCATACTTCAGAATCTATACACAATAGTGTATGACCCATGTTTAGACAGCTGGCCAGCCTTAATTATGCTTGTGTTTCAAGCACAGGTCTGGGAATTGAACTCCAGAGTTGTAATCCATGCTCTGTCACAAACTTTTCTGGTTGCCTTGGAAATTCACGTAGTTTCTGCATCTGTAAAATTTGGGGGATGCTTGCTTGCCTCACAAGGATGCTGTAAAATGCTTTGATACTGTCAACTATTAAATACTTTAAACAGCTTAAGTCAAGGGAGACAATTTTGTATAGATAGGTTATTTCTAGTCAATAAAAAGGAATATTAAAAACATTTGAATTCTGGAATCTTAAAACATGAGAAAACAAGTTTATTTTTCCTTGTTTAATAGCTACATCCCAGGGAAGATGCCTGCATCCACAGTGCCAACTATGGTGTCCTTTTAATAGAATTTTTTGAATTATATGGACGTCACTTCAATTACCTGAAGACTGGAATCCGAATAAAGGATGGTGGTTCATATGTGGCTAAAGATGAAGTGCAAAAGAGTATGCTGGATGGCTATAGACCATCAATGCTATATATTGAAGATCCATTACAGCCAGGTATCATAGCTTAATATGCAAAATGTCAAATATGACATACTGACTATGGTCAAAAAATTAACCCAAAGGAGTCAAACAGGAAAAGTAATTTCTTTAACCATTTTTTTAAAATCCTCATTCAGTTTTTGAAGACTGTTTATGATTCCAAGAGAAAATGCTCATTTTATTTATAAAGCATTCCAGAAATAGGGGTTAGCCTGTCATCTCTATAGACCCAACAGGACACTATGGCATGAGTTAAAGTGACCAGAATACCTAGTCATTTCACTGTGTGTTGTTACAACACCAGTTTTCCATTAATAGGGTTCAGTTTTTGGTATAATTGACAGTGACTAAAGGGTCATTATGCTATTACAAAGGCTTATTTATCTGAAGCCTCATGTGGAAGATGACATAAAAATAGGTATATTTATGCTTTATACAGTATGTGCTTTCTTTTTCACATTGTGTGTGGATTTTCCAATTTTGACATCTACTTGTATCATAGATTCCAGTTACCTCTGGGCTTTTATATTCCTTTGTGTATTTTTCTCAGTTCATTAATGTTTGAATTTTATCCCCCACAAGAAATGATTTAAGGTGGTTCAGGATTTCAAAGAAAGCAAATCCTTTTTTCTAAAAGCTCATTTTTCTAAAAGCTCATTTTTCTGTGAGCTCTTACTCCAGTGTTTCAAAGTCAGTAAGCATTGCATAGAATTAATGGATTATCTATGTATTTATTTTTAAGGTAATGATGTTGGGAGGAGTTCATATGGTGCCATGCAAGTGAAACAGGCCTTTGATTATGCATATGTTGTTTTGAGCCATGCTGTATCACCAATAGCTAAATATTATCCCAACAATGAAACTGAAAGGTAAAAGTTTAAATGTCAAGTCAAACCATTAGTTACATATATTCCTGTGTATATAAAACTAATCCGTGGTTTGTTTTTGTTTTTTCTTTCTTTCACAGTATATTAGGTAGAATAATTAGAGTAACGCAAGAAGTGACCTCATACAGAGAGTGGATATCAAAGCATTGGGGAATGCAGAGTAGGACTGAGTCTTCATGCAATGGTAAGATTTGGCTATCCAGTGTGATGCTTGCTTTGCAAGCTTTTTGCATGGTCGGCAATGTAAATTTTTTTTGCTGCCTTTGACCCAGATCAGTTAAAGGGCATAGATCTAAATATGAACAGTGCATTTTACATGTCATCTATAACTAAAGAAGCGGCTTCTATCTATATGTAAGAAACAGGAACAGTTTAGTTTTATACAACAGTGAGAATTGCCTTAACACAGTCTACCCTGTTTTGATGTGACTGATTCTCCCGCTACTCTTGCTCCTTATTTTACCACTTTTTCACAAAAACACCCAGGGCGAGATTTTCAGAAGAGCTCTGCACCCAATCATTCCCATTAGGAACCCAAATAAAGAAGCCAGATTTTTTTGGACTGTTGAGCACCCAGGGGATCCCATTGAGGGGAAAATGGGAGCTGTTGGGTGAGGAGCACTTTATAAATCGGGTGATTTTATTTAGACTTGTAGATAGCTGAGCACTCATGAAAATCTATCCCAAAACAGTCCTATCCAAGACAAGGAGAGGTAATTGATAGACCACAGAAATGCTTTTTCCTGTTTGAACTTTCATGTAGCTGGGCTATGCATAGTTGGTGGCAGTTTTTCATCACATACAGTAGTGGGGTTTCATCACATACAGTAGTATGGGTCCAGTTCTGAAGCTCTTACTCATATGTGTAGGTCATTGACTTCAGTGAGGAAATGCTGTGCTATATTTACAAAATGCAGCACTTAATAGAAATTAATACACTTTCTTCCATTTATTCTTTTATTCCAGGTAATGGAGTCACTTTGATAGTAGATACTCAGCAGCTGGACAAGTGTAACAATAATCTCTCTGAAGTGAATGAAGCACTGGGAAAATCTAGAAGTAAAACTTCAGAAACACTCAGTAAACATTCTTCAAACTCTTCATCAGGTCCATTGTCTTCCTCATCTTCTACATTGTCCAGCTCTAGTGATGTAGTAAGTATTAAAAGTTTTTGTTTGAAACTTGATTAGATTTCCCCCCCCTCTTTTTGTATATGTACACAGTGTAACAATATAGGCATAACCAATCATTTCTTACATATCTCAGATTTGTGTAAGGGGAAGCTCTTCGTATAATTCCTATTTATTCTAATGAATTGTTTTGCCAGAAAACACATAACTGACATAATGTACCTCTACATCTGTATGAAAAGTGCTCTCCTTTATATGAGTACAATCACATTCTTTGCCTCCTTTTCATCTGTAAAATACCTGTGTTTCAAAAGAGATAGGTAGAAATAAATATGATGTAGGAAAAATTCCAAAAATGCCTGATAAACACTTGTTTGAATAGACTCTCTCCATTTTTATTTCTTTAATCTGGTTTAATATACTAATTTAAAGATCTCATGGAATCAGTCATGCCTCTCTGTATTTGCAAGCCAGCGCCCATTTGTTGGTTGTTTTTAGAGTCCTGGATTAAGAGGATTACTATTTAGCAGGACCAGCATGTTTATCTCCTCAATTTTGTCCAATTTAGTTTTATTTAAAAATATATAAATTTACTAATACCTATATTTGCATGAAGGATTCTGACGGAACACCATGCAAAACCTCTAAACAGTTGAGTTGCCATCAATCTACTACAAACAGAGTGGGGTCACAAGAAATAGCACTGGAATCCTCCCAGTCCAGTGGGAAAAGGCAAAGCAGCCAAACAGCTAATACATCCAACAGCACAAACAAATCTCAGGTTTGTGAAATGTTTAAAAGAAATCTTAAGAGTTTTAATTACTTTAATGGTATCTGTTCTCCTGAAAGTATGAAGACCTTATGGAAAGGACAGCTTGTGGTGAAAATGTGGAGCCTTTCTTTTTTTTCCTGCTGACTTTCATTTCTGCTTTTAAACCACAGTAGAGTAACAGGGCTATTTTCCTCGTGAGGTATTGCACAAATATAGTTTTGTGTGATTACCCCCAGAGAAAATGAGCCTGACGTGTTAGCTATCACCTGCTTTTAGCTGTACTATAAGGATTTATATTCAAATTTAAGACCTGCCTCCCTAATTAAGAGGTTCAGTTTTTATTGGAGAAATGCATATTTAATTAATTTAGCATAAAGATCAAACTCCTTTCCTTTCACCCCTGCTTCCCCCAAAAAAAATTATGATCAAAAATAATTTGATTGACAATCTCAAACACCAAAAGACTAAGAAGTCCCTCTTGTTAAACAGTAGTCTTGTGACAATACAGTAGTCTAGAAAATCCTGATTTCAAAGCATGTTCGATTTGCACAACTTCAGTTTATGGTGACGTATAATTTTTTACAGGAATATAGTTAGAACATCTTAAATATTAAAAATAGTCTGGAACTTTAGTTCTGAAACTCCATCATTCAGGAATATTTTTCTACTTATCTAGATGTAAATATTTTAACAGACATCTGTTAAAGATTTCCAGCAAATAGTAAACTAGACATTTTGCAAACTAGGCCCTATGTATCTCAAAGGGTGCACCATAAAGCACTTTCTGTGCATTGCGATGTGGGTGAATGTTGCCCTCTCCTTGTGCAAGAAATACCATTGGGTGATCCTCATCTTTCCCTTTTTCTTGGCTCTGAATCTGTTTCAGTAAGGCGTAGGGCAACTGTTACAGTTCTGGCTTGCATGTAGCACACAAGTAAAACCAGTCTTATCCTTTTTAAAACACAGGGACTAATACTTCACTTTGTACCTTGAATTAAGTTATGTAATCCTGTCTCTCTTTTAATTGTATTATTTAAGGGCTGGAGCCCAGCATCTTGTTTGTGTCTTTTCTGAGGTTGCTGAAGTGAAAGAGAACTTCTTGTGCTACAGGCTAAGCACAGACGTGATTCTTCCCTTCATGTCAAGCTCTTTTCAAATGCACTGCCTCTTGAAGCTGTAGTGTTTTTATTTTTTTAACCAGTAATACAAGTGTTGTAACAGCCATATTCTATTTACTCTAATGTTGATTTACCATGTCCTTTTTCTTTTACAGCATGGATCAGCAAGGTTATTTCGCTCTTCCTCCAGCAAAGGCTTCCAGGGTCCAACAAACTCAAACCATGGTACCTCAGTGACAAACAAACAGCATCAAGGCAGCAAATCACATCAGTGTTTCCATGTCAAAAAGAGGAAACACAAGAGAGACGTGGCCCTTTCTGACCTTTGTAGATAGTTGCCTATTTTATGACTGTTCTTCTGTGTGCAATGATCTCATGCTACAGGATAGTTTGATAGTGACTCCTTGGATCTCTTGTGGAGCTTCAGACTGTTCAGACATTGATTAGCAACTGCATTTTTTTTCCCAGCTCGCCACGGAATGGATCATGGAGATTGATCACTGCAAAAAGAGGAAAAAAGGCTGATCATTTGATGTCATATGCTACAACAGGGTCATTTAGCATATAAAATCTTGAATGTAAAATAAATTTATCTCCCATCAGCTCATGCTGAACTGTAGAGGTAGTATTCAGTGTGTTTGGCAGATTACAAACAAAACACAAAAAAAGGAGAAAAAAGGTGAAAAATTGTATTTTGAGGAAAATCCAGCCTTTAAAGTTGAAAAAGTAATTCGTGCATGATATTTTATTATTTTTGCATATACCATTTTATTGTGTGTGTATATATAGATGACCATATAGGAAAACTGACATTTGTAATAGTGGATTTGTTAATACTTTTTACATAACATTACTGTTTAAATTGTAAACAGAATTTTTCTCAGGATTAGTTTGGAAAATAATCTGAATTGTCATCTTAACATCTATATAAAGACACTACTAGTTATATTGCTCAGAATTGCTTTTCCTTCACATTGAAATGATTTAATAGAACATTTTATGATCTTCAGAAGTTGTTCCTCTAGAAAGAAAAAGGTTTATGGTGGCAAATGAAGTCTCATTTGTATAAAGTGTACATGTACTTTTGTGTAAACACTGACCTTTGGTCATCTCTGACAAATAACCTTCACCTTATTTTCTAGAGTTCCATCGTCTTAGGCAGTGGGGGTTTTTCAGTTTGTCTGTCATCCTCTTCCCACCACCCTGCCAGCAGTCTCCCATTTTTAAAGAAAAAACGCCACTTTGGGATTTTTGTCCTTTTTGTTGCAGTAAAAGCCAACTCCATTTGTTACAAATGTTTGCATTCCTGGGTTGCTCCAATCCCATGCCTTTTGTTTGTGCCTTTTTTCCCTCAGTCATTTTTTTTGTCTTCTTTTTTTTTTTTTTAAATATATTTTTGTTAAACTCATGTGGGAGAGAATAACTGTTAAAGCTAAAAGTAAATTTTTCTATTAAAATATTTTTTCTCATTCCCCTTTTATGCATTTTCATATTGACACTAATAAAAATTAGTCTTCAAATAATAGAAATATAGTTTGTATTGCCTTAAAAACCCAAACCTTTCATAGCCTCCTAGTACTACTTCATTGAACTTGTTACCTTTAATCAAAAGTTTTAACACTGTCTGGTTCAGTTACACTTTAAATTTTGGTTGCAATAAATTAATGCCATGAAAGCAAATTAAATGTATGATTACATTCACATGTATAGTTTAAAAAAGAAGTTGGGGGCACTTTAATGATAGAATGTTAAAAGGCATTTACTTTAACGTTTTTTTCTTTAAAGAGGAAAGTGTTTGTGTTCAGCATACCTGCATGCATTTAATGCAGCTGTCTTGGAGATGATGTTTTTATAAAAAGTACTGTTAGCTTTTAGAACTATTTTTTTTATATACATATACAAAACATTGCAGACCAACTTGACCTTTTATGGTCAGTGGTCAGTGCAATGACTTTTTAAAATAAAATAATGCTAAAACAAGACCCAAACTAATGTCATCACTGAAATAAACATTTTCAACAACATATTGGTGTTTTACTTCAAAAAGGAAAATATATATTCCAAAAGATGGAAATTCGTAACATTTACTCATACAAACATTAAGAGCTTAAAAAGTGATGTTAATTTGACAATGTTTTAAATTTTAGATTCACATTTTTATTCTGATCAGATAATTTTTATTAACAAGATGTTGCGCTTTTGTTCATAGAAACTAGTACACGTTGTACCACATTATGCATAATCACAGTATTTATTTTGTTTTAGATTATTGTGAATGTGTAGATTTATGTTCACCGCTTAGGGAACAATTATTTATAAATTATATTAATCCAGTATTGTTAGCTGCTATTAGCAAAACTGTTCCAAACACTTAATACTTGCAAAAATCTGTATCGCATTTACCACACTGAAGTGTTTTTAAAAAGAATCACCCTCATTGTTGAAAGCAGATGAACTCTTAGGGTGCAGATATTAGTGTTCCAATAAGCATGTGATAATTTTAAGGTGGTGGTAGCGGGAAGATAATCTTGATTCCGTTGGGAATTTTAGGATTGCCTCAATTTATGGTTTTCATAAATTTAATGGAAAATAGCTTTTCCAGGACTGCAAGTTTCTTTTTGGTAAACAGTATCTTTCTAAAAGAGAAAAGAAGCATGAAGGAAAAATTGAGGTGTATTTTACATTGCCTCAAATGACCAGCATTGTATTAATAAAATACTGTATATCTTGCAAATCTTTATTTAAACAGAACAGTTGAACTGTTCATTTTTCAATCTGAAGTAAAATACTTTCAAGACCTTTTAGTTTGCCTGCTCATTTGTCTTGTATATTTCATCTCTGTATTTGATTCAAGTCTAGTTCCTTTTTGAGTTTCAGTACTTTTGTGAAGATTTTGTGAATATATGAAAAAATAAATGTTTAATCTAAATACTCTAGTTTATCAGCATTCTTGACATTCACACATTTTTTTCTTCTGCAATATTGTAGATAGAACAGCGTATTTAAAAGCTCCTGTTCATCGTATGATTTTTTTCTCATTCATTTTTCCTGATGCACTTCCTCTTTGTATGACAGCTTCTTCTTTGAGTGATTGTATATGTCCATTCCACTTCAGGTGTGTGGACACAGTGAACTGTGCCCAGTGAACTAGCATCGGAGACTTTTCCGTCTGCAGTACCTAACGGTGGCACACGCAACCTCTGCTGCCTTATGCTTGTGTGTGATGGTTTAAAGGGCAGAGCCAACCCCCTTTAGTTCCTGTTTACTGCCCATGATTGTTGTTGGAGCATTCTACCTCACTGCTGCAAGTTTTACCTTGTTCTTAGTGTTATTAGTTGATAGTTGTGTATGAGGATATTTTTAATATTAGGTTCCCTTTTACTGGAGTACTTTGTGTACTCCTCAGTTCCCGCTGTTTGGGTACTGGTGCCAGGGCATGCCTCAGACCCCAGACTTCAACCCTTGTAATGGAGGCAAGAAGCCAGTGCTGGTTAATGACACACTCCAGGTGCCTAGGAGAAACTCAGATCTGGGACAGGTGCTAAATCTGCAGGAACTTTAAACTGAGAACTAAAAAGGACAGGGAGATCATGCTGAAGTACCTTCTGATGAAGGCAACCCTATGCCATCCTCAGAGCTTCCTTGTTCGGGGCATGAACTGAGCATGTTTGCTTTGATTAGGAGCACTCCTCCGGTCTTAGCAGAGGCTCGACATCAATCTTTTTTGGTACCGAAAAAGAGGCACCGGAAGACGGCATCAAAGAACACAGCATCCAGAACATTGGGGTCCCCAGCACGGAAGTCCAGCAAACATGCTGGAAAGGAGGGTAGAGTGCATTTGACGCTGACAAATAGCACCTCAGACAGGGTAGCTGACTCTGGCCCTTGTATCTGCCTTAAGATCAACGTCTAAGGTGAAACCATTTGGCTCAGCCGTGCCATCTTCGTTGGCTCAGCAACAGCAAGAGACTATCCCAATGCATTCAACACCTGAGGCCATATGCCATGGCATGCAATCTGCCAAGTTTCAGTACCAGCATTGCTGGTGAATCAAGAATCGTTTAACCTGCTTTGGATGGTCATTCACGAGGATTTGCAGACTACTGGAGTTCAGCACCTGGTACCATGGGCATCTTTGGGCACTCTAGTACCCTTGTACAGTGTTGCTGAAAGGCAAGCCGGCAGTGATTTCACCAACGCCATCCTCTCCGGACCCTGGCACCAACAGGAGCTGCACTTCCTTCGTCAGATGAATCTGGTTCATCGTCAGAGTTGGAAGTTGGCCCTTGTGCCACAGTTGCATCACAGCCATGTATTTCAGAAGCAGCAAGAGGCCCTATTCCGGATTGGGACTCTGCTGTGCTAGGTGTACAATGATATAGTACAAATACAGAGATGGTCCTTGTATCAGAGTTTAATTTTGATTGAAGCTCTCAGTTGCCCTGGTCCCAGACTTTTCCTGAAACAGCTCAATGTACTGAGCCTACAATTTTAAATGCAAAAAGAGGGGAAAACCAGCCAGTAGGTAGACACACACTTTTTGAAGATACTTCAATGCCTGTTCTTTTATGAACCTTTCAAAATCCAGAATAACAAAGCTCTTTGTTTTCTTGCTGCTTCAGCTACCAAGAACATCTAAAGTATTTAGAAGAAAAAATAAGAAACATGTAAAAAATGTTCTTTCATAGGATGTCAGACTATTGTTCCTTTAAGTTTTTACCTTCCTTACTGATTGTTTTTAACAAAGTTTGAGTATTTTTACAAGGGTAGAACTTATGTAAGCTGTTTGTTCTCATACTCATACCACTCTTGTAGTGTTATAGGGAAAAAAGCCTGATTCTTCTCCATACAGAGTGCTTATTTTTTAATGAAACAAGTTAACCAGCCAGTAAACAACATTTCTTTGAGCGATGGTCCCTGTTGTGTTCCACTGAGGGTTTTACGAATGTGCACAATGCATCCTGAGCTGGAGAATTTGAAAGTAGCATCTCTTGGTCTGCACATGCACCCTGGATCGCCTGATGGCTTCATCTGAGGTGATAAAGGATGGGGTGGACCGACTGCATCTCCAGTTCTGTGTCACCACCGCATGGTTCGGATCAGAACTTGTGCCCTAGTCTGTGACTCACCTTTAAAAAATATTATTGTACCTAGTTTTAGAATTTTGCAATGTGTATAGTGTTTTATAGTAATTTTACTGAGTAGGGTAGATAGTTTGGGTTTGGGTTTTTTTTTTTCTTTTTTCTTTTTTTTTCCCCTGTACCCCCCGCATTCATGCGGACTATGCCGAAGACCCAAGGCTTTAAAATCTGTGCCTCCTGCCCAGGTTCCTTCTCGTTCAGCGATGAACATCGATGCTGCCTCTACTGCTTGGGAGAAGCTCACATTGCATCCAGGTGCAGTATCTGCCAGTCCTTCCCCAGCCGTACCCAAGAAGGCCAGGCTCTCCACCTCTGGAACTGTGGTGCAAGATACTTTGTCTTTCCGAACTTCGCATCTATGCAGGCTCCTGAGGATTTACAAAGCTTGCTTCTTATTTTAATGATTTTTTTCTAACACCTCTTTTTGTTAAATCTTGTGGGAGGTAATTTGTAGAAAAACAAATGACTTTAGAAAATATCCCTGTGTCAACTTCTTTGCTACAGCTGGTATTTTAAAAATGGACTCTTCCCACTTATATGTGGGACATCCCTTATGATCCTGAAACAGATCACACACAACTATGTGATCAGAAGTTACTCAGCCACATCCTAGTGATAAACTGGAAATAAAAACACCCAGTAATTTAAGATGAGGATTGACATTACATAAAGTGTTTTGACTCCAGCTTTAATCTCAATAGATTGACTCTTCTGCATAAGGGGGGAGGGATAGCTCAGTGGTTTGAGCAGTGGCCTGCTAAACCCAGGGTTGTGAGTTCAATCCTTGAGGGGGCCATTCAGGGATCTGGGGCAAAAATTGGGGATTGGTCCTGCTTTGAGCAGGGGGTTGGATTAGATGACCTCCTAAGGTCCCTTCCAACCCTGATATTTTATGATTCTATGATAAAAGTGGATAACTATAGAGGCAAAGGTCTTTAACTGATAATTCTGCATTGCCTTTCCACTCTGTTCTGTGCTATCTGTACAATACCATGTGAAATCTTTGGTTGACACTCTATGCTATACTTTGTTTTTCCATAGACTGCTGTATTTTCTGCTTTTCCATTTTCACATCATCTCTCATTAGTGCATCACTTTCCACTCCTACAGTTTACTCATGTCTGCCAGCCCCACTGTGGTTACTCTACATCTAGTCAGACTGAAAGTCAGAAGCATCCCAGCCATTTAATCTTGGGTCGCCTTAGACCATTGCCAGATCCTTCTGCAGGTCTAAATCTTCTGTATTTCAAAGGTCAGCTATTGTAATTTATTCTTAAGAGGGGCAGATGGCATTAAGTTTCTAAACGATCTTTTGGTATGGGTTGTGGGTGCTGCATTTCTGAGGAACCTCCGTGGATACGTTAGGCAGGCTCCCAAATGGCTGCTAAGACACACGAGTAGGTGAAGAGACCTAAGCAGCACCTCAGGAAGAGTTCAGCCTGCAAAATCCCCTCCATCTATGTAGCTACGGGTTTAAATCACAAAGTAGGAATGGCAGCCAGGCATATGCTGGAGAGAGATTTGCGTTACTTCATGATTTTTCTTCTAATGTGCAGGTTTGGCCCATGTGCATATTTTCTGTTCAACTTGCATTGCTGTTGGAATATCTGGATAGAGCTTCAAATGCCCTGCTCTGTGAAATCATAAGCACCTAGCATTTATTTACTTAGTGTTGTTATAGCTCTGGATGTATTCAAGAAAGGATCTAAAGAAACATGGCTGAGCCCCGAATTTGTCTGGTTGTGCTCCCCAATCTACGTGGAGAGGAGAGTGGATACATCTATTGCATCTCGGGCAGAGTTGGAGACTTGGAGAAAATTATCAGGTAAGGCGTGAGTTTTGTTTTTCAATCCTGCCTGTCAAAGCTTTTAATCACTTCATGTTGAAAGGGAAGTCTTGTGTGTCACAACCTAAAGAAGCTACGTTACGTGGCACAGGCCTGTGCTTTGGGAGCCAAAGGTTATGAATGCTATTCCCAGTGCTATGTATGTGGTTTACATTACAGGATGCCTGAGAATGTGTACTTTATGCAGCACTGGCTCGTTAAAGATTACTCTGGGCAACTTCAAACATAAATTTAGAATACAGGCCAATGATGAGGTATGGACCCCACTCAGGCCCTGAATGGGTTAATGTGGACCTGTGAGGCCAGTTGTGTTACCTGGCTGCACCTGAAGGGAGAGCCATGCTTAGCTGGGGCATGAAGCCCATCTAGGTAGGAGCAGGCTAGTTATTGTAGAGAGTAAGTTTGTAGCAGAAAGGAGCTGCAGGGAGAGTGTTTGCAGTCACTCTTTGGCAACAGAAAGGTGGGGAGGAGGAAGCCCAGGGGTAGGAGAGGAGAAATAAGTTCAGGGATCCTAGCCATGAAAGAAGTGTCAACCTAGGGAAACTGCAGGGAAGAGAGCCTGAGAAAGTCTGGGTAGGAAGGAGCCCAGGGAGACTGCAGCGAGGAGTGGGACTACACCAACCTTGGCTGCTGGTTACAAGGTCCCTGGGGTGTAACCCACGGCAGTGGGAGGGCCTGGGTTCCCCTATTTGCCACTGGCAGGATGGTATAAGTCTGGAAAAGGGGTCAAGGACACTAGAAAGCCCAAGGGCCTGAGGAGCAGAGGCCTAGAGTTGGGGCCAAAGATCCTCTGGTGAGTGTTTTTGTGTGGGTGTTCTGTTACCACAGTAGAGGTGGATTAAATTGTGACCTGGCTGGTGGTGCAAGTTACTGAAGAGAGACCATCGCAGTGAAGGAGTGACTGTCACCAGGGGGCACCTGAGTGGAAGACAGCTGCTATGCCACACCTGGCCATGAGGAGATGCTCCTGCAGTGAGTGAATTCCTTTACAAGGCTATTTAGGATCATGGCAAATGACCTGAGATCTTCAAACAACAGTGAATGGCACATGAAGAGCTTTTATGGACGCCCCTATCCTAAGCCCATGGCATGCTGTCCAAATTTCCCCTCTTCATCTTTGCTTTAAGGATATCATACATGTCAATTTTTTTAATACTGGTGTGAGTGTTATACTGCAGCTCCCTTTTCTCATCTGTTTCATCCAATCGAGGATTATCATATCTTCATGTACTTACCTTTTATTTTATTAGTGTTGGTTCTCTCATGAGTCTGTCAAGTGCAGAATCCTTTGAAATGTGAAAGGTCTGAAATACCCTGAGAAAATCCTGTTTTGTTGTAACTACAGAGGCATTGAGCAATAGGGAAGGCAGACTTCTTAATGAAGAATGCAACATAATTTCTAAAAGATTGGAGACGCATCATTTCTTGAAGCCATATCACTGGGCACTGATAGTGCACAGACCTTTTGTTTGGTCTGTAAGCTTCATTTTGTAGCCAAATAGTGCTTCCACAGAATTGTAAATAGCGTATCTCAAGAATGTTTTCCAGTTATCAATGACCTAAACATTGGCGTTTTTTACTGTATTTCCATGCGAGTCGTTTTTTAAATGGTTCTGATTCATAGTTTAGTCTATAAGTTTTAAGTTCGGGTGCTTTGATGGTTTTTAAATATAGACCTAGGCAACCATTGAGAGTGAATTGTCTAGGATTTAAAATCCAAATAGCCTTCTTTACTCTCTATCCCAGTATACCTAAGCAACTCAGCCCAATGTTTGTGGATCCAAGAGGATCAAAATTGGGACGTCAGCAAAAAGGGGCTGTGAGCTGCTAGCTGTGCTGGTTAGCCTTCCAGCATTAGATCTAAACCCAATCAGTTTTAATTTGAACTGATGTTTGTGGTAGCGTACATTAACTAGTAGAGCACGATCAGCAGAAAGGCCCTCAGCCTAGAAGCCAATCTTCATCATTGGCAACTTTTCTTTATCACCTGCCATCAAAACTGTTCAAACTAGCAGGGGCACTCTATACCCAGGCAAACTGTCTTGCCAAAGAGCCACATACCGGGGAACTCTGAGCAATGAATCTGCTCGTTTCCCAAACCAGTTAGAAAGTTCCCAAATTCTGCAACAGATTCAAGGAGCTGGAAGCTCCTGCCATAAATACCTTCTCTATAGGATTGGCAAAAGAGCCTGATTCCCCTCCCCAATCCCTCATCTTAAGAGTCCTTTTAAAAGATTTTTCTTTATAAACTCAGGCAGTCAAAGTACTCATTGTCCCAGCATGACCTCTGTGGTCTTTGGTACTACAGCCTCCAGCACTGTGCATCAGGCCCTCAGGTTGTCCAGTTTACTCCCTCCCTTCTAACTCAGGGTCCAGGCCTTCACCCTAGGCCTGAGAAACCTTCTCTAGTGGCTGGGAGACTGAGAATCCAGACTTCAGGGCCATCATATCTACTAGGCATCTAGTCACTTCCCAAAAGCCTGGGATGGGGTGAGGGAGAGTTTGATTGATTGTGCTCTGATAGAAAATCTCCCCCCACTACAACTCCAATCACCTCCATCTTAGAATTTTTCAGGCAGATTTTGAATTTTGGGTTGTAAATTGGCATGCTCAAGGGACAAACTTCTGCTCTTGAGGTAGTATCTCTCAGGACCATGGTCAGCTACTGCACCCGAACCTCAGATCCCTTCACCTGACAAGCTGGAAGCTCTATGGCTAAATGTCTATCCCACCTCCTATGCAACTGCTTGGGAGTAACCTACAGTGGAATGAACACGTGCAACACATCTTGAAGAACGACAGTTACGGAAAGGTAAGTAATTTTGTTTTTTGGGTTGGTTTGTTTTTTACTAGGGCCATGCCCGCATCACAACCCGAGAAAAGGCTTCAGCAGAAAAGCTGGGTAAGGCTGCCGTTTTGTGGACTTTATGCATCTTATAAGGCATGTCAGCCTTGCTTGTGGCAAGTGGTTGCTGAGTACTGATGCTTTGTAAAGACCATTCCCTCCAGAGCTGAGAAGCCAGTGAGTACTGTTCATCCAGACTGTTAAATTAGTAGGGGGTGTTTAAAGGAGTAGGAGTTGGAAAGGGAAGACTTTTTACATTTTATTTATTTATTTATTTATTTTTACAATCTATATTGAATGATTTGTTACAGAAACTAGATTTAATCTAGAACCTCCCCCAGCCTTTATATCTGGATGCTGTTGGTTAATTAGCTGTTAGACTTATTATTTAGAGGAACATTGAAAAACTCAGATACAGAAACAGATCTATAGAACATAGACTAACTGAGGTTTCTCAGAAGGAGAAGAAATCAACTGAAGAATGTGCAGAAACCAGCTTGTAGTGTGGGGGGCAGCTGGGTGGTAGAAGAAATCTGAAAAGTTGGTCACTCTGCCTGGCAAGTACAAATAGCAGAGGGAAACTCATTGATCCAGACTGGTTAATGTTTTGTTTGCAGAAAACCAATTTACCAATAGGAAAATATCCTTTTTGTTCAAATTTATGAATGGGGCAGGGTTTGACTCCTCACTCTATGGGTGCTTAACTAATCAAACAGTGCTGATAAATTCTTACATTAAGTACACTCTACTGCAATTCTCTTCTTCTCTGGTTCAGAGTTTATTCACTGTAACAGATTATTTTCAGCTCTCGCTATTGCCAAAACATTCTTGCTAAACTGATTGATTGTTTGTGCAGTTTTGCTCTCTAGCACCCGAATTACCTCTCTGACTCAAAAGTTCCTTTCTCTTTCTTTAAGTTCTGTTGATATCTGCAGAAGGAAGATTGCTGTGTAAGATTACTGTGAAAATACTTTCTCTTGCTTTTGATTAGAACATGGCTGCATTTGATATTGTATATTGTGAAGTAAAAGATCTGAATTAATAATTGCTGTTTATATTTCCTTTTCCCCATTTATAACTTCTCAAATCTGCCATTTCTTTGCAATTCTCCTTTAACAGCCTATTCTCAAACAAAGTCTTTGTTCAATCCCACAATATCTAGGAGACTGTTAGGATTTTTTCTCTTCACTGGAGTGGACCTTGAATCAAAATCAGCTGTGGTTGCCTGGCAATCAGTAGCTGTGAAAAGACCACAGCATGTCAGAAAATCTGTAGATGGCTAATCCAGCAGCAGCTGGAAAACTCTACTATATTTCCTTCCTCCACCAGTAACTGTATATTCATTTTCTTTTCAAACCCTTTGGTAACACATTATGAGAAATTAGCATTAGTTCTGTTATATAAAATAACTTTTCCATAAGGATTTCCATTGACACTAGACCTTTATTCCTATGCTACATGTTATCAACTCATGCTAAAATCATTTTATTATGTTGCCTTGTTTAGCATAATGAAGTCCTGGAAATCTTATTTCTTATACTGAAATAGAGAGGTTGAGAATATGGAAGCTGAAGAGTTAAGAGAAAAGGGAAGGAACTCAGTTTTTTCCTGTTACTAATGAAAAAGTGATGATCTGCTTATCTTATTACGCACTCAGTTTAAGTTTAAAAAAAAACTTGGTGCAATGATAACATTTAAAAATTATTTCTGTTGAGTAAAAGAATTAATGTTTTACATTACAATGGCAATTTGAGGGTTATTTTTGAAGTACAAAACAATAGAAAATAACTGATTCTTGAAATAACACTAGTCTCATAGCTTTTACTGCATTGTTAATTTCTATTGTTATCAGCACTTAGAAGCAAAATCTCTCTGTGAAAAAACAATACTTTACCCATGTTCGCCACACTAATTAGAATATTTGTATCTTTAAAGACTCTGTAATGTTACTTATTGAAGAAAAATTATCACCATCTATTTTGGAGAGCAGTCATGGTCACTAGAAGGATTATTAATTAGGATATAGTGTTGCAGTTTAATTTTATGGTCCCATTATTAGAAAGTGAGTCTCCTTTCATTTTTTGTCCATACTGAAATCCTGATTGCTCACCCTCCCCACCCCACCCCACTTCAAGTCTTCATGGAAAATCACATGGTTCACACCCGTGTTCTAGCTGGCTATTGGGCTGTACTTCAGCCCCCAGAGAATATGCAATTTAGACCTCATCACGGGCTGGCTAGAAAACAAGAATTCAGTTTTGCAAAAAATCTTGAGGTTTAGACAATTTGTTTTCAATCCAAAGTGGAACAAACCTTAAGCCCTTTTCAATTTTTGGAGGGTGAGGTGGAGGAGAGAAACCCCCACCCAACAATAACCAGTAGCACATTGGTGAGGGCACTCACCTGGGCTGTGGGGAGACAGGTTCAAATCCCTGCTCCGAATCAGGCAGAGCACCCCTTTTAAAACCTCTCCGTCAGTTTAGACAAAACTTTCATCTGGAAGTTCTCACTGGTTTTGACCAAAATTACACCCTAGACCTGAGAGAGAGACACACACACCCCTCCCCGAATAAACAATAGCTCAGTAGTTAGGGCTCTCACCTGGGCTGTTCCAGTACCTGCTCCAAATCAGGCAGAGCACAGGGACTTGAAAACATCCCCCCCGCCACAGACACACACTTTCCATTCTGCACCTCACAAAGTTTAGTTGAAATCAATGCTTCTGTGAAAAGTTTTGGTATATTCCAACAAAAACATTTTGTTAAAGTTCATGACTATCTCTACATCTTTAAACAGCTGTTAATGAACTGGAAGTATCTATGCCTTGGTCTTACTTCTAGCAAGAGAGTTCCACCCCCAGTTTCTCCTCCTTCTTATGCCTTGTCCAAATAGGAAAGTTATACCAGCTACACCAATATAGTTACATCATCATAACCCCTCACAGATACTCTTATTCCAGTATAAGAATCACTTTTTTCAGTTTAGGTCAGCCCCTTTCTTGCACAACATAAGATAAAACCAAATAAAGACACTTTTATATTGGAATAAGAGTGTCTATGGGTGAGGGTGATGGTGATCATATTGGTAAAACTATATCACTTTAAATTCATACCTTAGGTTATATATAAACACCTTTCCTATGTAGACAGGGCCTGTGAATCACCTCCTCGTGTGTGCAAAGCAATTCTAAAGATACACCAAAGAGCCAACAACACCTTTCTTATCAGCTCAATGCCTGTCACTGTAATTTCAGAGACACCTAGACCCTTTTCTTTCTCTAAGAACTATGGGTGAAATCCTGGCTCTGTTGAAGTCAATAGGAGTTTTGCCATTGACGTCTATGAAGCCATGATTTCATCTGGTTTTTTTTTCCTGTCATTATAATTTTTCAATCTCTGTTTTTCAGTGCTTTGAACACTTGTAGTTTGTTGACAAATGCAACTTAATGGACAGTAGGAGGAATAATTTTAAGTACTCGTACACATTGGTGGGTTCTACATGAACCATAACCCTTCAGGAAAGACTACTGAGGTGTCATGTGGACTGTTCAGTGAAAACTCAGTAAGCAGCAGCAGTCTAAAAGCAAATAAAATGTCAGAAGCAATAGCAGAGTCAGGAAATGAAATAATCAGAGGCATAGAAAGATGTCCATGTGAAGAGAGAATGAAAAGATTGTGCTTCAGTAATATCTAGTGATACTAAGTTCCATAGGTTAATTATTTCTTGTATACATTATTTTTTTTCAGTATTAAATTCTATGCCCTTCAGTTATGTGCCCTTGCTCTTGTATTATAGAGGAGGGTAAATAGAAGAGGCTGATCTATCTCATTCATAGTATTAATCTTTTTGTATATCTCTATCCTATTCCCTCTTATTCTTGATTGTTGAGATTTTTAAAACAGTGCAGGAGATTTTGCCGCACATCTTCCATGTACAGCTGAATCTCTTCCCTGGCTTTGAAATTAAAATGTACTCCAGCATCTCTTTTTGCCCATATCACAAAATCACCTCATTTGGCTCCTTTTTGGCAGCATAAAAAAAAAAAAAAAAAAGACCAAGGACTGAATGGAGACAGAACAATCCTCTTATCTTTGGAAGTGGTCTTTTCATGTCAGGTTTGGGGTACTTCAGTGTGTTTGACGATGGACATGGCATAGAGGCTATAGAGTCCCTGCCTCAACAGAGGTTGGAGGATAGGTGCAAGCCTACACCTTGTTGTATGCATTATCTTTTGGAATTTTTTTAAACCAAAAAAGTCCTAAACGAATCTCCAAGAAGCCAGAACTTTTCATGAACACTATAAATTCATACACAGGGCCGGACTCCCAGCTGATATAAAATCAGTGTCATTCTGTTAATTTGATTTTTGTAATGGAGCTATGTTGAGGTATACCAGCTGAAGATCTGGTCCATGTTTTTTTAAATGATTTAAAATCAACTAATCAAAACTTGGTAAGTTCACATTATCTAGTAAGGAGAGATTTCACCAAGAGTTTTCTGCAATATGCTAATTAGATCTAGGTTTCTACAGCTCATCTGACTCATGATTAAATACAGGTATTTTCCACTGGAAAAAATGTAGACAACCACGTTGTTTCTGATTATTCTACATAGCTGTGAAAAAGCCAGTGTTTTGTTTTAGTTTGTGTGTTTCCGGCTGCTACCTCAAAGAAGATTTTAGAAGTGTAAATCAAAAACTGTTTGCAGTATAATTTTGTCATTCTGGGTGAAAATAAAGAAATCTGTTCTGTTCTCTCGGTTGCTTAAATACACAACTTCTTTCATTTTATAATAAATTTTGCCTCAGTGTTACGGAGCCAAACACAAGGTTAATTTTTCTCTTCTCATTTCTTCCTCCTGTGTCTGTGTCAATTATTCTCTTGTTTAACATGGGCTTGTTTTAAGGAAGCTAAAAAATATCCTTCCCGAGGACCTCATAAAATTTTTTTTAGACAGGGAAGGACTAGGTCTTCAGCATTTAGAATTGCTGACAACTGTTCAGATTTCAGAAGAAAATGTTACATTTTAATACAGTCAAAACAGCTTTAGCGTCGTCAATTACTGTCAGAAAGGGATGACATACTATTTGCAACTCTCTCTATAGAACGAATGCTAATTAGTGATCACTTTGGATCAAATTATGTAGTCCTTACTCAGGCAAAAATCACATCTATGTATAAAAATAGAAGGAATTATGCAATTAGCCAGGCAGCCTCTCTCAAGGTACAGTCCATGAAAGGACAAAGAACCAGTTCTTGTTTTACCTTTTAGCCTGCCCATGAAAAAGAATGTTAAACATGAGTGGGAGGGAAGAGAGGGGGAGTTTCTGGTTCTTAAGTCCAAGAAAGTCAAACAAAGCATCCCAGGCCAGGCCACAGTTAGAGAACAAAATTTTAAGATCCAAACATGACCCACATGCTCACTGTTTCATCCATTTTATGGCGTGAAAACTGATTCTTTCTAATCAACACTATAAATGTGTCATTTTGTCTTGCTGTAATACTCATTAGTGCACCTTTGCAGCCTCGAACAAATCCATCAGGCCAATAAGGGACAGCAGGGGCACGTGTCCCATCTACCACTCTTCATGATATTAGGTGCACTACGAACAAAGAGTGGGGTAGGGCACATCTTTCCTAGCATGCTCTGCTGTGATGCTGCATGACTTCAGATGAACACGACACCAGGATGTCTTGAAAAGGCATTGTGCAATTTAAGAGCACATTATTGTACTTATTAAATAATAACCATCCCACATGCAAAATATTTCAATGCATTTTCAAATCACTACCTTGGATTTGAAAAAATATTCTCTGAAATTGCAGCCCTGTTCCTGCTGTGCCAACAAAGTGCTGCAGCAGAGCAGTTTGCAATCTAGGAACATTGCCCATGTTTATTTGCACAGCAGCCCTTTTCAAAATCTTGGTATAGATCTGTTTGCAGAGCAATCAGAATAATCTAGGGGAAGCACTTTAAATAAAATCTGCATACAACAAAGTCTGCAAATAAAATAATGTGGAAGTTAATTTGCTGGGGCCACATTCTCCTCTCAGATGAGCACCGATTACTTTTACTGACATCAATACCTGAGCAGTGCCTGTTCTGAAGGCAAATGGAACCCACCCTGGTTTAGTAGTAGGAGAGGTTTCCTTTTATCTGTCAAACATAGTTTTGATGATCAATATATTTTGCCATTTCAGCTTCTTTTTAAATTATGGACCTTTGTCTCTTTCATGTTTTAATCTTTGGTGTTTGGCATTCCAGCAGTTTACATTGAACAGAAATGTCTGTAAAACTGAGACTTTTTGTATTCTTTTTCCATTCTGATTTTTTTTTTTAAATGACATAATTTGTATTTGGAATAAGACAGCATCACAAGAAACCTAGTCTGAATTTTAAAAAGTGAAACTTGCTGGTGTTTGCTATATCTAATGTAATACACTAATAAAATAAATTTATCAATTTCAAAAAGCATTTTTAAAGGAATTGTAATTTTTAAAATCATAAATTAGTTACAGTTGCTTGTAATGAACTCAGGAAACATGAACATTAAATTTGTTGATCTCTTCCATATGCACACTGATTTAATTATTGTAAAGTTGTTGGACTTTCTTAATTTTTAAGATACTTGCTTAGAGAAACAAACCTTGCCAATAATAGCTTTGTTCACAGATGCAAATTAAAAATACACACATACACACCACTATATCCAAAATTTGGCCCATGTAATTTCAAATGAGTTCTGGTGACTAAGGGCCTGGTTTTTAAAATAAACACCTAGGGCCAAAAACTGCACTTTGCACACTTAAATGCGCAGTTACACATCTATAGAGCTGTTTGCATTTTCCTACGCAAACAAAAGGCTAGATTCTGCCACCCTGATTCATGTGGGGTAGTCCCTTATGCTGAGTTAAATGGGACTACTGTTACTTGTCAGCTCTGTGTTCTTGGGGAACCAAGGCGCAGTATCCAGCATGTCTGACTCCTGAAGCCCCCGCTTCCCCCCAGCCTCTGCTTGGACCAAAACCAATCAGAAGAAAGACTTACAAAAAGCAATGAAAAGGCAGTGGGAGTAGGGTGACCAGATGTCCCGATTTTATAGGGACAGTCCTGATTTTTTAGTCTTTTTTTTTTTTTATATAGGCTCCTATTACCCCCCCACGCTCTGTCCCACTTTTTCACACTTGCTGTCTGGTCACCCTAAGTGGGAGACGCACCTAAACCCCTCTGGACAAGGGTGACAGGATTAAGGCAACTTCTCTAGCCTCATTTGCGTCGAAAATGTGAGACGGAGGCATCTCCATTAGCATACAGAATGGAGATCAGAGATTCCAAGGCAAGAACTGCATGGAACTTTGGACCAGAAAAGCCGGGAAGCACTGCATGATGGGGAATCTCTGCTCCAGATGTTAATGAACCCACGCCTCCACACACCCAGCTTCAGTAGTTATCAGACCAATTCTAGTAATAAATCCATTATTGGTATCCAAAATACTGAAGCTGCCTAATGGCATTGTGAGCTCCCTCGAAGGAACACTTCCCATAGCCAGGAATGATCAGTTCCTATGGTCTAGCCTGAACAAAACAACTTTGGTATACTCCCTTGAGCCATCAGTTTACCCATAAACAAATCTAGTGTTCTCCCTTGAACCATTGTTGTTTCCCTACAAAAAAGCCCTACCAAAACTTCTGATGCCTGGATCCAAAATCTGCACCAGTTCCATTGGGACTTCATCTTCTCCTGACTGATCGTGCTGGGGGCTCTGCCTCTCTCCAGCACTCCGCACCCTCCACTACAGTGATGAGAACCCAACTCTCTGTGTTTTTTTCCCTACTCTAGGTATAGCTTTCTAACCCTGACTTGTGTGATCAGGTGTAGGTTTCTAAACCTGACTTTTGTAATCAAATTTAAGCTAGATTTAATATTGTAACTGTTTTGTTTGTTTGGCTCTCCTTGTATGGCTATTACCTGGTGTAACAATGCTGCCTGTGGTGGGACACTTCTGAGAGTATCAATTCAGGACAAATTGCTTAGAGCAGGGCAGTTACAGCCCAAGTCTGGGGTTTCTCCACTTCTAAGGCACACCAAACCAGCCAGCCAAAGGGGACTTTGGATTTACCCCACTGGCTAGCCATAAGTCATACAAGCAATTCCCTTAGGCACTCCAGTTTCCCAGTATCACCACCAGTGCCACCCGTTATGTGGATGAATGGTTATGAAAACCAATACCCCAGTAAAAGAAAAAAGGTTCTCCTGATCCCAAAGGACCAAGCCCCAGACCCAGGTCAATATACAAGTCAGATCTTGCCCACAAATCATGCTGTTGCCAATCCTTTAGAATCTAAAATCTAAAGGTTTATTCATAAAAGGGAAAAGATATAGATGAGAGTTAAAATTGGTTAAATGGAATCAATTATATACAGTAATGGCAAAGTTCTTGGTTCAGGCTTGTAGCAGGATGGAATAAATTGCAGCTTTAAATCGAGTCTCTGGAGTACATCCACAGCGTGGATGGGTCATTCAGGTCTTTGTTCAGAGCTTCAGTTTGTAGCAAGGTTCCTCCAGAGGTCAGAAGCAGGATTGAAGACAAGATGGAGGAGATGCAGCAGCCTTTTATAGTCTCTTGCCATGTGACCTCTGCTTTCTTTGTCCCAAAGACAAGCTATCCAGCACATGGCATAGAAAAACAGTAGAGTTCTGTCCATAGACATGTCCCTGCATGCCTTGCTGAGTTACAAGGTGTATCTGCCTTCTCTCAATGGGTCAATTATATAGCTGATGGGCCTTAATGGGCCATCAAGCAGGCTAGGCAGAGCTGACACCAAATTGTCTGGGGTGTCACCCAGAAGCATAGCACAAGATTGAAATACAGCCAGTATAGAGCCAATATTTATAACTTTAAATACAGAAATATTACATGCATACAGATAGCATAATCATAACCAGCAAACCATAGACTTGTCTTAGACACCTTATTTGACCCCCTTTATACAAGATGTGATGCCACAACAGGACCTTGGTTGCAACAGTGATCTATACAGTCCCAGTTCATGTCAATAACATTAGACCTGGCAATAAATAACTTTTATGGTTAAGCTGGTTGCTTCCCTCCCTCTCTCTTTTGTGTTTTTGACTTCCCCATTTGCTCTGCAGCAACACTCCTCTTACCTAAGCTAAAGATCCCTGTAGCGGCCAAAAATCCTGTGGGGTTTACTCATCCAGTGGATTACTATTAGAACAATTGTAACGTGAAAGTGAGGATAGGGACGTGCTGAACGTGATGTGGCATAGGAGGGTGGCAGCTTGGAAGTGCTGCTCGACCCAGCCTGCCTAGTCCAGGGGCATATAAGGGTGGCAGCTTGAAAGTGCTGATTGACCCAGTCCACTCAAACATGCTCTGTTAATGTGTGTGTGTTGGGGTGAAAGTGAGCCGGTATGGTGTACCAGTAAGAAGCTGGTACCGGACCATACGCAGCCCACAATAAAGCACTGCCACGGCAGCGCTTTAACATTGCTGCCCACCCCCGGTGGCGACCCTACCGGCAGGGCTGCCGACGGGAGAGGCAAAAGGGGCAGGGATGTTAAAGTGTCCTTTAGTGTTGTTGCCCCTTTTGCCCCCCCGGCCGCCAATGTTGGGGGGGGGGGGTGGCAAAGGCAGCTGCCCCGGGGGCCGGTGATTTAAAAGAGCCCAGGGCTCTGGCCGCTGCTGCCTCGGTAGTGGCCCGGGCCCTTTAAATCGCCGCTGGAGGCCCGGGCGGTGCAGGCCAGGCAGCGTGGAAGGGCTGGCTGGGGGTCCCTTCCACCTGAGTCCCCACCCCTTCCGGGGGCCTTGGGAGGGAACTTGCAGAAGGGAGAAGTAGAGCTCCATATGAAAACACAAGTGACACAAGCAGTACATGGATAGAATTACAGAACTCTTCCTCCCCCCCCCCACCCTCCGAAGAGTAACCCTAATAAATGAGCATACCTGAAAGTAATGGGCAAATCTGGTAACACTAGTCATCGCATGAGGTGCCAACCACTAAAACTGGCAGAATGTTGCCGTTTGAAAATCAAGCCCTAAATGTACGTCAAGTATAGTGACCTTTGCCTGGAAGATAAGTTGGCAACAATAAACAAACAGAAAAAAAAGCATGAGGGGACAATCTCAGAGTAACATCCAGAATGAAATGCCTTTTGCATATTAACTAACATGACTCCATGTTTAGCATTTCCCCTTTTATATTTGTCAGATCTGTCTGGCTAGCACACTGTGTTATGGAAACTAGTAGCAGCCACACTCAACAGTTATGTATATATAGTTTTTGTTTATAGAATGGTTTAGTACCAATGATAGAACTACCCAAAGACAGCACTATATTGATTGCATTGGCAAGTACAGGGCATTTAGATCTTAGTTTACGATGGCATATAAAGACAGTATTTATATATATGTATATATGGCACTGAATAGTCTGTCCACTCTTAAGTGCCTCTGAATTTTGTTAAAGTGGTAAATGAAGTCCATCTGTTCTGAAATAAGGCCACTTATGATCTCAGCACAGCAGTATACTTTCCATTTCCTGCATTTCTTTAATCTTGTAATCTAATCCAAGTTTCACTAAAAGAAAGGAGTTCTTTTTAACAACTTCTTCACTGAGATTTTATTTTTCCCTTGCAGTGACCAGGCGACTATAAAATGGATATTTTTCATTGTTATTGAATAATACTGTGCACTTATATAACTCCTTCTGGCTGAAAGGTTTTAATCTTTTTCTAATGCTATTTCGACGTGATGTACGGAAGTATAATTAATCTCATTTTAACAATGGGGAAGCAAGATACAGCAAGGTTAAGTGACTTACCCCAGCTTGCATATGAAAACTGTAGCGGAGCTGGGAATATAACTAAGTTTATTGATGCCCACATAATCACTCTCTCTTCTATATCATTTTTAATATTCCCCATAATAGGTAAAAGCGGATACTAATTTCTTTCCAAGACTAATTTAATTCCAGAAATATTTTAATCATTGGGCAGCCTCAGAAAATCCATGACTTTATTTGCCCACCAACGCTTCAATGAGACTCAGAGAATTCAGCCAAAATGTTGTGTGTGTGGGTATGTGAGTTCTGTATTAGCAGATTCATTCTTTTGATGATACGCTCAGATACATGATCCTGGCCTACAGTACTTTTATCTGCTGGCTAACATCAAGTGTACTCTTCAAGAATGCAGTATTGAGTAGCTCAACTTCTGCAGCTTGGGAGGCATAAACAGAAAAGATACCTTATTATGCACTAAAAGTACAATTTTACCTTACTAACATGGTTTAACCAATCCCACTGTCTTTTGTGGTTTTCTTCTTATCTCTGGCGGGAGGCCGGGGGGTATGTCTATAGCATTTCTGCTGCCTTAGGCAAACCCGCAACTATCCACTTTTCACAGTCTGAGAGCAATCACTCCTGACTAGTAAACATGTTGAGATCGCTAATATTTTGCTACTCTGTATGCCCCCCCAAGGGTCTGATCTAATGCCCAGTGAAATGGGTGGAAAGATTCCCATTATGGCAGAGCCAGCTTTGCTCTGAGTCTATTACCAGATGTCCAAAGTCTATCTAATTAGGGCTGCAAAATCCACTGGAGCACCAAAATAGTGCCTGCTGACTGGACACTTGAATAAGAGCCTTGTAAGTGAGCACTCTTGTGGCTACTGGAATAGAAAAGCAGGCTCTGATTACATCACAACCCACCCTGGTGATGTCATTCTTATCTCTCAGAGAGATCCCAGAGGATAGGTTTAGGTACATTGCTATTCCACATGGATGGCTCTCATCATGAGAGTCTCATGAAGGGTTCCACCTTTCAACCCTCCTCTTCAAAGTTTGTATATGGAGCTACTAGAATGGTTAGGGAGGAGGCGTGGTTTAAAGTGCTTTCAATATAGGGATGGTACTCTGCTCTATTTCTTCATTTTGTCTGATCCAGAGAGTGCATTTGAACACCATTCTCAAGTGTCTGGAGGAAACTGGGGACTGGCAAGAGCACACTGGCTGAGGGCTCAGTCCAAAGCCTGAGGTGATGGTAGATTAAGAGAAGCAAATAGGGGACGTGGCAAAGATGGTCACTCTGTCTTAGTAAGAATGTCTGTCCACAATTAGTCGGCTGAGTTTGCATTTTAGGCACCTAGTTTGTCTAACAGCAGATTGGAGTCTATTGCATAGCAGTAGTTACCAGAGCTGCTTTTTTCCTTCTGCATCTAGTCAGGGTGTTGTAACCCTTTCCCTCAAATACTGACCCCACTACAGCCATTCATGCTCTGTCACTTAAAGTTGAGGTTGCTACAATGTGCTCCAGACAGGGCTACTCTTTAAATCAATTCAAAGCTGTTGCAGAATGTGGCAGGCACTTGATAGGAGGTATATTTTACAGAGCACATGATGTCAGCGCATCAATTGTCTGCACTTGGCTGCCTGTCGGTTTCCAGGGAGACGACCCATTGATTTCAATGGGCTTTGGATCAGGCCCTATACTGGAGATTAAGAACTCAGTGTAACTATTATTTTATTACTAGTAAAGCACAGGCAACACGATTGGCCCTATGCAAGACAAAATGAAGAGTCCCTGTAAATCAATATTGTTTAAAAAAAAGGGGAAAAAATCATGACAAGAAATAAAAAGCCCAATTTAGAAAGGTTTATCTCTATGATCCTTCAAACATCAGGAAGCATTGCATTGCACAAGGGTAGGGTGACCAGATAGCAAGTATGAAAAATCAGGACACCTTTTTTTTTTTTTTTTTTTGGTGGGTTATAGTTGCCTTACTAAGACAAAGCCCCTAATATCAGGACATCTGGTCACTCTGCACAAGGACCCCAGAGGCTAACATGAACAGTAACCTACCTGTAACTTTTGCAAGCCCAATACCCCCAGACTATACAGAGGAAGGTGGTATATAAAGAGTCACATTTGTTATCTTGCAACCACATGGCAGTTCATAGTGCCCATTCCCCGTTTTTATTTTCACTGTAAAATACATACCTTTCCTTTGGGGAATCTTCCCTGGACTGCTATGATGTCCAGGTGCAGGGAGTTTGTTAATTTAAAAGAAATCCGGAAACATTTAGTTTGTGGAGCAACACTAAATTAATGTCCTTTTTCAGGGTTCTGCTCCCCGCTACCACACAGACTCACTGAGCAAATCTCTAAGGGCTGAATTTTCACTCCTCTCTAAAGTTAATTATTCTGCTTGAGCCTATTTCAGAGACACTGTGCATCTTCCTCCAGCTGAAACCAATGGGAGCTGTGGGTGCTTAGCACTGCTGAAAAAGTAAGAGCCATGGAGTCTGGGCATGCACAGTCAGTGGCCAGTTTTGAAAACATTGGCTGTAAAGTCTCTGTGCTTTCAGGGTGTGATCCTGTATTCAATGGGAGTGAATGTGCTGGGCCTTGGACAGGATTAGTCCTTTGTTTTCCCAGCTGTAAAAGGGGGGGAACAAAATATTCAGTGTTTTCACAACTGTGTCATCTAATTTATTGGTAAAATGCCTTGAGACCCTTAGCTGGATATCACTAGAAAGGGGCCGTGTTAGTGTTTCCACCTCTAATTTCTGTGACTCTGGGCATGTTTCCTGAGCCAGCTGATTTCTGTAATAACAAAGGAGTTTTTGAGAAGCCCAAGCTGATGAAATTATATATCTATCAGCCCCAGCAGAAGAGTCTGCAGAAACAGGAGAGTGAGAGCAGGTTGCAAAGGTCAGTCGATAAAGGAGCCTGTGTTTAATACACTCCAGCCCTGGGGGGCAGCAGGGGAGCAGAGTGGAGGGGAGGCAGCCCAAAACAGCATTAAGGCGCTTCTAGTTTTATGTGTTTTTAGACGTGAAGCAAATCAAAACAGAAAACAAAGCGTTTGGATGCATAAGAAATGGGATAGTAAATAATGCTGAAATAATACCCCATATAAATCCAGGGAACACTGTGCTCAGTTCTGGTAACCCAATGTCAGACAGGATAAAACAGAACCAGAGGGGATTCAAAGACGAGCGACAAACGCGATTAGAAGCCTGGAAAAACTACCCATGAAAGAAAAGGCATGGGATTGTTTAGTTCAGAAGGCAGCTAATAAAAGGAAGAGATGATATATCCGGGTATACGGAAAAGAGAATGGCATGGAGGTGATGAATTGGGTGTCCCTTGTTCGCTCCATACCACATGAACAAAGGTCATTTGGTAGAACTGCAAAGCGGCACATTTAAAACGGAGCCGAAGCAGAAATGGTTCTGGGACACAGTGCCCAGCTAGCCCGGGGAAAGCCTAGCAACAGGGCGTCCCCGGCTGAGAGCACGAGTGCAGCGGGCGGCAAACCCCAGGCCACTTCCCCGGCTAAGGAGGCAAGGCGGGGGGCGAGACAGGCAGTGGCCAGCCAGGGTGAGCGGTGCCTGTTTCGGACGCGAGAGGAATCTCGACCAACACCTAGCCCAGCCCGTGGGGACGGGACGGCGTGTCCCTGGCGCGCAGGCCGCGTGGGAATGTCACGCGTCGGGCTTTCGGGCGACTTGCCCCTTCCGCGGAAGCCTCTGGTGCGGGCCCGGGGGCACTGGAGAGGCCGCTCCGGTGTCTTCACTCTCCCGCCCTTGCAGGCTCCCAGGCCGCCCATGGGGCTGCTGCGTTCCCCGCACCCCCGCGGGCGCCACCTGTTCCCCTCGCTCCTCCCCCGCTCCGGGCAGCTCCCAGGGCGGGGTCCTGACTCCTGCGCCCCCGGGACTCCCGCTGCTCTTCGCGCGGCCCGCCCCCGGCAGCGAGCCCCTCCGCCCAGCCCGGCCCGGCCCGGCCCGCCCCGCGCTCACCTGGCTGGAGGCGGCGCCGCTAGGGGGCCGGGAGCTCGCGGCGCCTTTCCACCCCGGGGAGCCGCGGCTCACCCAGGAGACTCCCCGGAGCGAGACGGGAGGCGCGCCCCGCGGCAGGTGAGTGGCCGGCGGGAAGGGGCTCCCGGGTGGGGCCCCAGCAGCCCGCCAAGGCGCCCCGGGCGGGGGCTCTGCGCCGCTGCCCGGCCCCGGGGCTCGCCGGGCGGCAGCGCCCCGCCGCTTTCGTGGGCGCGGGCAGGAGAGCGAAGGGCAGGCTCCGGAGCAGCCCGCGGCGCTCACTTCCTCAAGCGCCGGGCTCCGCTCCGCCGGGGGCAGCCGGCCCCGCTCCCCGGGCGTGAGCCGCCCCCCAGGGGACCTGCCCTTTCACCGCGCCCCGCTGCTGGTCCCCCGAGCCGGGTCCTGGCCACCGATCACTAGGTCGGGCCAGCCCAGGGAAAGGGCGAACGGGTCTTTGTAACGTCTGGCAGCTAAGCGGTGCTCTGGTCTGTTCGGTGCGGAGCCGTGTGTTTCCTCTGCTTTACCTGCCCCCTCCCCCCGTGTAATAGTGTCTCTTAAACTCATCCTGGGGAGTAGAAACTAATGTTGGGTAACAGGGCGAGTTGCTAATCGGACAGAAAGTCAGCCTCTTCCTGCAGCAAGTTCAATGTGAGACAGCTGTGCTGTGCGGGTATCTCTCTAGTTTCTTCCATTCGCCTGTTCCCCAAATGTTAAAGACGTTTTCTTCCAGTTCTAGGCCCAGGTTCTCCAAGCACACCCAGGCTTAATGTTACTACGCTGAGTAGTCCCTCAGTGGGAGTAAAGTTAAGCAAGTGTGTAAGTGTTTGTAGGATCAAGGCCCTAGAAATGAGACTTTGAGCTGTCCTATGTCAGAATCCCTTTGAATTTCAAAGATCTAAAAGTGGTAATGACTGAAATGTAAAATATTTTAAAACAACTTATAGCTTTACAGTAACGCAGGCACACATGGAAGTTAGTGAGTCAAGATGTCTCACCCTATGACAAATAGCAGACAAACTGCACCCAAGGAATCTGAATAGAGATGATGTAAGACTTGCCAGAACCTGTTTCTGAAGTTGATGCACTTGATGTTAGCAAATTATAGTAAAACCAATTGGGACAAAAACATGTGGTGAAGTATGATTGGAGCCAAATCATACGTTCCAGTATGCATGCACAACTCCCATTGAAGTCCGTAGGAGTTTTGTGTGTGTACTGGAGAGCAGAAGTTGTCCTGTGTGTTTAAATATTTTCTTTGTTAGAAATTCTCAATCCATAATCTGTGATTGATGGGCCTTTCTCTGTAGAAGAGGACAGCAGCAGACAAACAATATTATCTCAGCATCTGAGAGTGGAAATGATGGTTTAACTGGTAAATCTTACTTGGGTCGGGAAGTTCTAATAAAACACTGAAGATATAGAACCTTTTGGTCCTGATCAGTGTGCGTTTGTAGGAGGTTTATGTTAACTGAATGGAGATATTGAAATCTGTGGCAGGTAGTTCTACAAACTACTTTCTGTAAAGACTTACAAATATGCTTAACTTGATTTTATTGTGAGTAATCTTATTGAAACTCCTTGCAGTGTGAAGCTAAACAGCTGTGTAAATCTTTGCAGGATCAGGGTCTTAGTTAATGTTGACTCATTTAAGGTATAAGGACTTTTTCCAGTAAAAAAGTCTTCTTGAAGGGAGATACCACTAATTACATTTTACAAGCTATAGCAGCAGTCAAAAAGCCTAGATGCTTCTGATAATAAAAATGCCTTGCTTTTGTAGATGTGAGGAGATCTGGTAAACTCAGGGGTTGATGATTGTTCCTTGTTTACACAGGCCAGATGACTGAAAACATAACTTACTGGCCTTGTCTTTTGCACAGCAGAACAACATAAAGCCAGGAAGCTGTCTTAACAGTAGTGGAGTGTTTTGGGTGCGTTTTTCTAATATTTCTACATAATGTGGCCTGACACATCACTGAAAGGGGTATTAGGAAATCCGAGAGAAAACTTGCAAACATTTCTCAAGATATTGGTCTATGTTTGGTTGGCCAAAAGAATCACATATCTGTGATTCACTTCTTATTTCAGCGGGAAAGTTTTACACTATGGAGACTTATGTGACAACTTCAGCTTAATAACAGGATAAAAACATTCTAAAATGTTTACCATGGCAATCAAACTCTATCATTGGTACTTTTTATTTGTTTGAAATAAATCAAGTACAACATTTTTTAATGTCATATTGTCATATCGTCAACACGATAGAGAGACAGGGATCTCTCCAAAATCTATGGAGCCTAATGCTTATTTCATAAGTAGGTCTCTCTACAACTCTATGGTCTTTGGAAGTAATTTAGAATCTACTGAAGAAACCAGGACTTGGTCAACAGGAGTGCTGACAATTGGAAAATACATTTGAAAGCAATTTTGAACTGTTTTAAAATAAATACTAACTACAGTTTTTGAATTTGGCTCAGTAAGGAAGAATCTGCTGTTTTCTAGTCAGATGTAAATACTAAAAACATTTAGACAGTGTTTTGTGATTATGATTCGTTACAGGAAAAAACAGTGTCCTGTCTTGTAACAGGGACACTGGAAGATGAGCAAGTATTTTGAAGATCATTGATTAGAAAAAGAAATAACCAAAGGTCTTATTGTGTGTACGCACACAGACTAGCAGTCTTAATACCCTGTTCGGTAGTTCAAAATACTGAATTATACTCTAAAGAGGGGATATGCACTTAAGGCCAGCACCAAAATACAAATTTAGAAGATCTACAGCTATTATAATACAATATCTTTTGAAGATAGGTAGACACTGACAATATTGTAATATTCTTATTTACGTTTTAATAACATAAGTACTGAGAGAGAGAAAAGAAACTTTCTAAGAGGCTTAAATTATGTCCGAAATCAAAATACTGTTTATTTAAGGCATCCTGGTTTAAGAGTATTGGCTTATGAACTTTTTATTTGCTCTTTCCGTCTCCTTTAATCACAAGATTAGATTGGTATTATGTCTGCTGTTAAAACCCATGATGGATCACACTTTGTGTGTGTGGTGACACAAGTGCTTAGGTTTTGAATATATTTACTTTGCAATGGTTGCCATTAAAGTCGACAGGGGCCAACAATCACCATGTGTGATACTGCAATTTTCCATTGTACTTAAAACAGAAAATAACAGTGATATCCAGAATGCCACTGTCTGGTCATAGTAGGTTCATGTTGACTTTTAGTGGTTACTACTATATGTCATGTAGGATGCCAGAGGTTACTGCTAACAGAAATTAGGATCCGTGGGCATTCTGGTAAAACAGCCATTGCATTTTTAAAATTGTTCCTAGTAGGGCCATTGATTAATCACAGTTAACTCACGCGATTAACTCAAAAAAATTAATCGTGATTATTTGCAGCTTTAATCGCACTGTTAAACAATAGAATACCAATTAAATATTTTGGATGTTTTTCTACATTTTCAAATACACTGATTTCAATTACAATACAGAATACAAAGTGTACAGTGCTCACTTTATATTCTTATTACAAATATTTGCACTGTAAAATGATAAAAGAAATAGTATTTTTCAGTTAATCTCAGACAAGTACTGTAGTGCCATTTCTTTGTCGTGAAAGCACAATTTACAAATGTAGATTTTTTTTTTTTTTAGATAACTGCACTCAAAAACAAAACAATGTAAAACTTTAGCGCCTACAAGTCCACTAAGTCTTATTTCCTGTGTAGCTAATGGCTAAGACAGACAAGTCTGGTTACATTTACAGGAGATAATGCTGCCTTCATCTTATTTACGTCACCTGAAAGTGAGAACAGACATTTGCATGGCACTTTGTAGCCAGCATTGCAAGATATTTAAGTGCCAGATATGCTAAACATTCATATGCCCCTTCCTGTTTCGGATACCATTCCAGAGGACATGCTTCCATGCTGATGACGCTCATTAAAAAAAAAAAAGCATTAATTACATTGTGAACTTCTTAGGGGAGAATTGTATATCTCCTGCTCTGTTTTACCTGCATTCTGCCATATATTTCATGTTATAACCGTCTCAGATGATGACCCAGCATGTTATTTGTTTTAAGAACCCTTTCACTGCAGATTTGACAAAATGCAAAAAAGGTACCAAGGTGAGATTTCTAAAGATAGCTAGTGCCTTCCAAAATCTGAGAAGGATGAGGTGTGGAGCATGCTTTCAGAAGTCTTAAAAGAGCAACACTCTGATGCAGAAACTATGAAAACCGAACCACCAAAAAAGAAAATCAACCTTCTGCTGGTGGCATCTGACTCAGATGATGAAAATGGACATGCGTCGGTCTGCACTGCTTTGGATCGTCATTGAGCAGAACCTATCATCAGCATGGACGCATGTCCTCTGGAACAGTGGTTGAAGCATGACGGGACATATGAATCTTTAGCATATTTGGCACATAAATATCTTGCAACGCCAGTTAAAACAGTGCCATGTGAATGCCTGTTCTCACTTTCAGGTGATATTGTGAACAAGAAGTGGGCAGCATTATCTCTAGCAAATGTAAACAAACTTGTTTGTCTGAGCGATTGGCTGAACATGAAGTAGGACTGAGTGGACTTGCAGGCTCTAAAGTTTTACATTGTTATATTTTTGAATGCAGTTATTTGTTGTACATAATTCTACATTTGTAAGTTAAACTTTCATGATAAAGGGATTGCGCTACAGTACTTGTATTAAGTGAATTGAAATACTGTTTCTTTTTTACAACGTAAATATTTGTAATAAAAAATAGTGAGCACTATACACTTTGTATTATGTGTTGAAATCAATATATTTGAAAATGTGGAAAACATCAAAAATATTTATATAAATGGTATTCTATTATTAACAACGCGATTAATCGCATGATTAATTTTTTTATCGCTTGACAGCCCTAGTTTCTAGTGAAGCTAATGACAATGGGATTAAAAGAAAACAAGACAGATACTTAGGGACTGAATTATGGGCATATTGACACCCATATGGCTTGTGCTAAGTGAAAGACTAGGTGATAATTTGGAGATAATTAATTTAGATGCTAGCCTAAATAGAAAACAGACAGCAGTGTCTCCATTTAATACATATGTTTGTGTGACTGGGAGTTGTACATTCATTAAACAAGACACTATAGCTTTGGGAATTACAGAAAATCCTGGTGCCTCCCACTCTGCCTGGCTACAGATTTATTTCTTGAGTTACATCTTTGATTTAGGAATAATAGAATAGATTTTAAGGCCAGAAAGGACTATTACAATCATCTAGTCTGACCTTTATAACAGAGGCTATGGAATTTCACTCAGTGATTCCTTTGTCAGTTGCATACTCCTGGCTGAGCTGCGACATTTCTTTTAGAAAGCCCTCCAGTCCATTTTATAATTGGGAATGTTTTTTGTTTTGTTTGCTCGCTTTTGGGGTTTTGGATTTTATATAATATAACATATAATTCATGTGAGACTTCACTAAGCACCTAGGGAACTTTTATGTTGAAAGTCTGTTGTGGAGCTTTTAGATGTATTTAGATGCTTGTCTTTTTACTCTGATTTTATTTTTTAAAAGATTGTTTTATTGATTATAGGTGCCCAGGTACCTGCCACAGGGCAGGGATATAAAATTATAAATAAACCGATACTGGAGACACAGGTTTCCTTTCTTGACATTTGCTCTTCAGACTATCAAGGGCTGTCTGTGCTGCACAAGCACATAGACTGATTAAGGAGTGACAGTGGCATATAAGTAAAGCCCCTGCGTTTGCAGATTAAACCCATTTTTTAAAATAAAAATTCCTGGGTTTTACAAAAAGTATTATTTGTTTTTCACTCTACTTTTGTATCATTCAAATATATAAAAAAAACTTGTTTTATTAGGAAATTACAATACATTGCATGAGATAATGTAGGGCCCTACCAAATTCATGGACATGAAAAACGCATCACGGACCATGAAATCTGTCCCCCCCGCCCCCCGAATGAAATCTGGTCTTTTGTGTGTGTTTACCCTACGCTATACAGATTTCATGGGGGAGACCAGCGTTTTTCCCAAAAGGGAGTTGCAGGGGGGTCACAAGGTTATTTTAGGGGAGGTTGCAGTCTTGCCACCCTTACTTCTGCGCTGCCTTCAGAACTGGGTGGCCAGAGAGCGGTGGCTGCTGATTGAGGGCCCTGCGGGCAGCAGTGCAGAAGTAAGGGTGGCCATACCATACCGTGTCATCCTTACTTCTGTGCTGCTGCTGGCGGCAGCTCTGCCTTCCGAGCTGGGCTCCCGGTCAGCAGCTGCTGCTCTCCAGCTTTGAAGGCAGCGCCGCCGCCACCAGCGGCAGCTCAGAAGTAAGGGTAGCGGTACCTCAACCTCTCCTACAATAACCTTGTGACCCCCCCACAACTCCTTTGTGGGTCAGGAGCCGTGTAATTACAACACCGTGAAACTTCAGATTTAAAGAGCTAAAATCATGACATTTACGATTTTTAAAATTCTAGGACTGTGAAATTAACCAAAATGGACCATGCATTTGCTAAGGCCCTAGATCTATGTATTACGATAATACATTAGTCTGTGTGTGTAGATGCAAAGCTGCCTGTTGAAGTAAGGCTATGTATTAGTCTCGAAGATTCACACAATAAACAGGCACACGCAAGCTCTGAAGTGTGTGCATATCTGAATGTGCTGATGAATCTCACGCCCACCACGTACACATTTCAAGCTCTTAGCAGATAACGGTTTAAAGATTTGACACACTAAAATGGGAAGAAAATGAAAATCTGTATCAGAATATGTTTCAGAACACAAGGACATATTCAACAGTTTTAAAAAACAAAAACTGGAGAAAAGGATGAAGTTGAGTGTTTGCACTACAAAGGGTGTGACCCAATTATTACATGTAAATATTTACAGGCTAATAGTTCTATGTCTACAACATTAAACTGTTTATTCAAATGAAAAGTTTTATTGGGGGATTAGAGAGAGATTGTTTTATTAAACTCAGAGGTGGCGTGTTTTGAGTTCTATTTTAGTTCTGCTGCAAACCACATTGATGAACAGAATTCAGAGCATTAATTTACTGAATACTCCCCCCACCCCCATCTTTCCATCCACCAAAATAAATCCTGATATTGACCCAGGAAAATTATTAATAGTTTTTTGCACTGTTTTTTACCTGTTTTGTGGTGGTGGTAATACACTCTGATAAATCCCTCGGAAAAATTAAATAAAATTAAAACTGAAAATGAAGGACCCTATCTATGAGAAGTACTGCATACCAGCGGTGGGTATTTTCTGGCTCTCCTTAACTAGTATTGAAAATGGTTTGGTTATTGTGGAGACGTAACACCTGATACAACCCCGATGCTTCATTCTGGGTTGACATGAAGCAAGGTTTTCCCAAAGGTGGGTTATTTTTCTATCCACATGGGGATGTGGCTCCAAGGGAGAGAACATGAGTAGAGATGCAATGGTTAGGATTTTTGGAGGAGATTGTAGGTGTTAGTGCAATTCCTTGAGGCTTCTTCTGAAAATCCCAGTTTATGGGTCTGATTCAGCACACCTTTACTTCCACGCATAATGCTTAATACTGCTACTATAATTTAGAACACGATTTTGATACCTGTACTCTCACTCAGTTGCACCTTACTTCATGAATTGTTCCACTGACTCCAGTGTGGTTCACTTTTCAACATGGGTTAAGATGTTAGACTCTGCTCCCTAGTGAGCAGTCCCATTTGAAGTCACATGAGGACTGCACTCTCATTGATCTAAACCAGCTTTACTATCCTCCTCTCCTTCCTTGAGAAGGTGCTCAGTCATTACTAAAGTTCTTCAGGAAAGTCTCTTTAAACGTCTCAACTGCAGTATATTTAATTTTAAAAACTGAGTATTTTTTCTAAGGATTATAAGTGGTGGACAGTAAATATTAATAAAAGAAACAAAGGATCTGTTTTTTAAAAAAGATAAAAGCTGCAAAGATTCAAGATGATTATTTAGTAGGTTGACAGTATATTACAGCCGATAAGCTTGTATTTTTGCCTGTTAGTCAACTCAGATCATAATATATTAAAATCAGGAAGTGCACTTTCATCCTCCGCTTAATACATTTTCAAAAACAGAGTAATTTGTAAGTAATACCTCCATGAAACCCTGAAATCTAGTGTTCACTGATGCATACATTTTACTGTTTGAAATGGGAAAAAGTAGGAAACATTTTGAATATTTCAACACTACTCAATAGGGTTCTTAATGGAAGATATGTAGCAACGTACTTCTAAAAATGCACCATTGTAGCTTTTCCTGTGCATACAAGTGATACTGAAGATATTAAATCTTTATCATCCTTGGATTTATTGATCTTATTGTTTAGTAACCATACTGTAGGAGTCTTTTTTTTTTCTTCAGGAAAGTGTTAAAATCTGTATTAGGTTTGGATATTTTTGTAGATTTTAGATCCAATCCTGTGAAGACATTTGGCCTGCTTAACTTTGCACTCAGTGAATAGTCTCATTGACTTGATGTGTCCAAACTAAGCATGCATGCAAGTCTCTGTGTGATTGGGGACTTTATTAGGAACATACCTGTATTTTGAACTCCATCTTCAGATGTATTTCTTATATTTCTGTCAACTTGCAAAGAATGGAGCTTTAAGTAGCCAGGTGAACAATTTGTTGTACACTGACTTTGAACTATGTAGGGAATTGACGTAAAGACGTTACATGCGCTCATCTATTGAATGTCAGTATCCTTTATGCAATATTTTGCAGATCCAGGCAGCTGCCAATGCAAGTTATGACTTATGCTGATGGACTGTAGTCAGATGGAATTTAACTTCAAAGTTAAATTGTTTTAAAAAACAAATTTTCGGTCACAAGCCAATGAAAGTTCATGGTGAGTTTCACAATTTATTAGTATTATCCTAAGTATTCAATTTTTTTTTTAAAGTGGCACAACTTAAACTTGACTGTGCAGTGTACACTAAAACTGATATTTCAAACTATTGCGCTTATTTTCTCTTAAGTAACATAAAAGGCTGAGCTGCTGAACGTTATAATTCAGGTGAGTGGCTTTTTGATTGAAATTTTATTAGTGTTGACTATATTGTTATCAGTTGTTTTGTTGAATTTGAGGAGTAAACTTCCTTTATTGAAATTTAAAATGTAAGTGGTTTAACATACCTGAGGTATACATGAAAATATGAAACTTTAGCCCTGATTCTGCAGTGAGCTGTGCATAGACAGAAACCTCTGCCTATGCAGAGCCCCACTGAAATCACTGGGGAGTATATTGCAGGATCAGGGCTTTATCTGTAAATAAAGTACAAAAATAGACTCTCTTCTGATAGACAAAAGCCATGAAGGTCTTTGTGATCTGGTTCAGTGCTTGTTGCAGTTCTTAGTTAATTTTCAGTCTCTTGTTGCTTTAGTTAAAAGAAAAGAGCTTCCCCCCATGCTTCCAATTCATTGTGGTTAATTTCTTGATCAGTTTGGAAGTTCATTGTTAAAGTTCCATATGGGAATTTGTACTTTTCTGTCATTGAAGAATTCCAAAAGAGGTACTTCCCAAAACATTTGGAGAGGGGCACGTTTCCTGTGTTTTTGCAACATATGGAATGTAAATGGAAAATAATAGCGGTGTTACCATATGTATCACAGCAGAATTATAGAAAATAACCAACTGGTACTGATTAGATGCATGTGGCAAATAGGCATTACTGTTAGGATTAATATTTTTGTTTCTTTACACCTTTAAAAAAATTGACTCAAAACTACAAACTGTGCAGATAACTTGTGTACATAGCCACAGGTTCCTGTTGCTGTGGCTTTTCTTCTAGCTCCCTTCTTTTTGGGCAGGTCTACACTTAAAAAGCTGCAGCTGCACCTCTGTAGTGCATTAGTGAAGATTCTGCTATGCCAGGGGTCGGCAACCTTTGAGAAGTGATGTGCCAAGTCTTCATTAATTTAAGGTTTCGCGTGCCAGTAATACATTTTACATTTACAGGGGCTGGCGGACGGAACCCCAGACCGGCAGTGGGCTGAGCTGCTGCCGGCCTGGGGTTCCGTTTGTCCAGTCAGGCAGTGGGGCTGGCAGCTGGGACCCCGGCTGGCAGCAGAGTGCCACTAAACATCGGCTCATGTGTCGCCTTTGGCATACGTGGCGCAGGTTGCCGACCCCTGTGCTATGCCAAGGGGAGAGCTTCTGTCTGCACCAGGGTTAGGTTGGTATAACTGCATCACTCCGAGGCATGGATTCTTCACACGCCTGAATGATGTCGTTATACTGATATAAGTTTGTAGTATAGACCTGGCCTTACTAAGCCCACTCGTTGCATTGCCTTAAATTGGACAGAAAGCTCTTCAGCATATAGACTCTATTATGTGTAGGGCCCCACCGAATTCACGACCATGAAAAACGGGTCACAGACCATGAAATCTGGTCTCCCCCAAGAAATCTGGTCTTGTGTGCGCTTTTACTCTGTGCTCTACAGATTTCATGGGAGAGAACAATGTTTCTCAAATTGGAGATCCTGACCCAAAAAGGAGTTGCAGGGGGGTTGCAAGGTTAGTTTGGGGGGGGGGGGGGGCTTGTCACAGTATTGTCACCCTTCAGGGCCGGCCCACAACATTTTGGCACCTGAGGCGGGGAGCCTAAATGACGCCCCATGCTCCCTCACTTGGACCAAAACTTTGAAAGGTCTCAATTCTGCCTTCTTCCTGTTCTACTCCTCCTATGGTACTGCTCTGCTACCTACCCTGATAAAGGAGAACTAACAACTTAAAATGCCTTGTTCAAAAATTTTAAGTAACACTTAACTTTCAAACGCCTGAACGGCAAATGTAACTTTTCTTGTCTGCATAGTAAACACTGGCATTTTTATCTGTTTGAATAATCAAAGTGGTGCTTTCCGTACCTTCTTGGTTGCAAAGATTTCAACTGCTTCTTCTTCCTAAAGGTCCAGAGTCTGGGCCAGCTCATGCTCTATTGAGATGGTTGCAAGGCCAACCAGCCTCTCCTGTGTCACTGGGGAGTGTAAATGTGTTTTTATTAACGTCAGCTTGGAGAAGCTGCGTTCTCCACTGGCAACTGTTACAGGAAGTGTTAGAAGTATGCGCAGAGCAACAAAAGCATTTGGAAAGAGGGTGGTCATCTTATTTGTGCACATATACTCCAGAACAGCCTTTGGAGTTGATCCTGCTGAAATGTATCTTGAAAGGGCTTTCAGTTCATCACCTAAATCACTCTCATCAATATCGCAATGTCATCATGTGTCAACACTGTCTCTAGTACCCTGCATTGCTGGTGTAGGCCTTCTTCAGGTATAGTGAGGAGTTTTGGAATATCATACAACATCCCAAATATACTGCTGTGTTCCCTGAGCTGCATGAAACGTTCTTCAACTGACTGTATTGCACAATCTAGCACCTGATTAAATAATTCAACTTTGAATTGTTGTTTGGGGTCTCTTATGGGATTATCCTGTGCCTCAGAATCAAAATGTCGGTGACTCTTGTATTCTTGAATGGGTGGGAAAATAGCAGTGTGAAGTTCCTCTGCCAACTTCTGTGCACTCTTCAGAACCTTTTGAAATCCCTCATCTGACGGGTAAGACTGTAGGTATGACTTTGCTTTGTCCAGTTGCTCCATTGCTCCAGATATATCAAGGTCAACACCTTGCAGTCTCTTGCTTACAACATTTATTTCAAATGGTATGTCATGCCACAACACTAAGCCACACAGAAATCTGAAATTATGTATGTTTCTGGTGATTCCATTTCCCTCTGCCACTGTTCTCCCATGAACAGTTCCTGTCATAGCATTATCTTCCATAATGGCAACTATGGCATCATCTATCTTCCCAATTTGGTGTTTAATAGGCTTTATTGCCTCCACTCGACTTTCCCATCGTGTGGCACTCAGTGGTTTCAGTGTCAGAGAGGATGTTCCCAGATGTTGCTTCAAAATTTATCATCGATGAGTTGATGCAGAGAAAAATATATAGATGCTTTGAATTACATTAAAAAATTCAGCAGCCTCACTAGAAGCTGATACTGCATCACTGACTACCAAGTTCAATGAATGAGAACAAAAAAAGCTCGAGGGTTTAACTCTCAGATCCATGTCTGCACTCCTCTGTTCTTTCCTCTCATGTTGGTACCATTATCGTAGTCCTGACCTCTCATGTCAGCTATTGCAATTTTCGTATCTTTCAGCTTTCTAAGAAGCACATTTGTCATACCAGCTCCTGTAGTATCATCAATGTCAATAAATTCTAGAAAATGCTCTCTGACGGTCACCATTGCAGGGACATTTTCACTAGGTTCTGTTGTTACAAAACGCACCATTAAAGTAATTTTTTCCATATGGCTGATGTCAGGTGTGCAGTCCAGAATAACAGAGTAATATCTTGCTGATTTCAGATCTCGCACAATCTTCTGTTTGACTTTTGTTACCAGTAACTGTATGATCTCATTTTGAATTGTTTTTCCAAGGTAGTGGTATGTGTACATTTCTTGGGTGGTGACTCTTCTTAGATGCTCCTGGAGTACAGCATCAAACTCGGCCATCAGCTCCACAATTTTAAGGAAGTTTCCATTGTTTGGCACATACAGCTGATCTGAAGTGCCACGCAGTGCTAGGTTTTGCATCGCAAGCATTCTCACAATGGCAATGAGCCTTTTCAGAACATTTTGCCAGTAAAGAGACTCTGATGCAATCTTCTCTTGATGCTGATCATCTATGGTGGCCTTTAACCTTAGTCTCATCTCAAGCTCTTTCCACCTATGGAATGATCTCTGGTGATTTGCTGCCTTCTCATGGCATGCCAGATTTTTCAAGTCCTTTGTTCCTGTAGAACACAATGTGGCTGGAACATGAGACTGGACGAGTTTGCAGCAAAAACAGTATGCAGCATTCTGGGTTTTTGAGTACATAAGCCTTAGCCTCTCCACTTTGTCACCATTAGGAATTTCACACCAGTAATCTGTTGGATGGAAACTCCATGTTCCCCAAAGACAATGAAAATAGAAGTTTTTCACTTGCTGTGGCCCATGCAGTACAAGGAAGTCCTTCAGGCTACTGCTCAAGTGGGTCCACAGTCCTGGATCATTTAGACTTAAGGAACTAAACTCAGCAGCAACTGTTTCATGCGCCTCCACCGCACTCTTCTCTGATCTACACTTATCTTCAGGAATGTGCATGGTTACATCCATTTGAGATGGAGATATGGATGCTGCAGTAGCTGCCAGGTCACCTGCACTCTGACTAGCTGGAAGATCAGGCATCTCCTCACTACTCATATCCTCACTGGGGCCGAAAGGCTCACTGTGAACATTTGTGTCTCTGTATCTCAGGAGAGCTTCTTCCTGCTTAGATAGAAAAGCTTCCTTTACTTTCTTTCTTTTTCTGAATGCTGCCCCAGAGGGGCGTTTTCTTCTTTCACGCATGACTGCTGTTCTGTGCCAGCTATAGTGGCTCTCAACACTCAATTGAAGGGGACAAATAAGCAGGCTGGTAGCAGGGCCTGAGTGAGGGAAGATATCAGCGTCTGAAGGGCCTAACTGGCTCCTACTACTTCAGTTGACTGCCTGTTCTCCTCGAGTGGGTTCAGGGAAGCAGCAGGAAACAGGAAGCTCCCTGAGAAACTGGTGTTAATCAGTCCAGGCTCCTGGAGGTGCTAGAGAGGTAGATAAGAGACTCCTCCTCCTTTCTCTGCCTGCAGCTCCTGCTGCTTTCTGTTATTCCCTCTCACCTTTTCTCCTGCCTGCCTGTTGTCTCCTGTGCCCTCCTTCCTCCAGCACAGTACTCCACCATCTCTGTGCATCTAGAGCAGAGAGAATACATATGCACCAGCAGCAGGCACAATTTTCTACACTCTGGGTCCTAGTGGTGGCCTCCCACAGTGTCGCACCTGTGGCGGCCGCCTCAGTTTGCCTCATGGTAAGGCCAGCCCTTCAGATCTGGGTGGCAGGCACCGAGCTCTGAGGGCAGCGCCCAGCCAGCAGCAGCGCAGAAATAAGTGTGGTAATACCATACCATGCCACCCTTACTTCTGCGCTGCTGCCTTCAGAGCTGGGCGGCCGGAGAGTGGCGGCTACTGACTGAGGGCCCAGCTCTGAACTCTCCAGCTGCCTAGCTCTGAAGGCAGCGTCACCACCAGTAGCAGTGCAGAAGTAAGGGTAGCAGTACTGCAACCCTCCCCCCCACAATAACCTTGCGCCTTCCCCTCCCCGCCACAATTCCTCTATGGGTCAGGATCCCTAAAATTAAAACACTACGAAATTTCAGATTTAAATAGCTGAAATAATGAAATTTAAGATTTTCAAAATCCAAATGACCATGAAATTGACCAAAGTGGACCGTGAATTTGGTAGGGCTCTAATTATGTGGTTGTGAGAGCACTGATTGGGGCCTCCGGGCGATGCTATCGGCACATTGAATATTTACTAATGTGCCTGATGAACACAAAGATGTGTGCTTGGTATAATTGTTTTGTTCAATAACTTCTAACACTTTTCATGTGTAGGTGATTACCAAGGCAAGTGTCATCTCCATTTCAGGCATAAAAAGTTAAGTAACTTGCCCACAGTCATGCAATGATGAATGGCAAAGTCAGGATTAGAACTTGGGTCTCCCAACCCTCAGGTCTTGCCCTGTTCACAGGATTGCGCTGTCTCATAGCTTGGTAATGGAGTTAAGATATGTGTGTTTATGTTGCAGGGTATCCTTCAAACTGAAACCTTTGTTTGCAATAGTTTTAATATAAACCAAACATTCTCGTCCATAGTAGTTAGCCTATGACAACTGGATTGCAGCATCACTGGGTTATGCTGGAATCCTAATAGTTTACCGTGCATGGGTTTTTCAGTGATTTCAAACAAACAAAAAGCAACCCGATTCAAGGTACTGTTTCCTTCAGGATCAATGGCAAAAACTCTTCCCCCCCATCCCATGCTACTGTGCACTGGCTGCTGTCCCCCGAGTCAAGAGATGTCTGTGTTTCATTACTACTGTGTGTACGTATGAGTGGTTGTAAGGCATTTCAGGATAAATGTAATTATTCTGTAACTAGAAATGAGGATCAAACACAGTGTGTTGCTTGTAGCCCACTTTCTTTTCTTACGTGAATAAATGGCAGATTCTGGGTAAAAATAAAAATAACAAAGGCCACCAAAATTATAATGAAACCGTTAAATAACAGATAGGAACTAGTTGTTCCTGTGAACCTGATTGAGCATAGTCCTGGCAATGAAGAATCAATGTTGCACTGAAGTTTCCATATGCTGGAGGTTTATAGGGTATATTTGCTGGTCATACTTAAGTAGCTTTCTGTTCCCTTCTACTAACAAATTGCTGAAGCTGCATCTGAAGTTGACCTTGCTATGTATTCATTCTCACTAATCTATGTATTATGTATTACCTTTTGCTTAAAAAGTAATACAGGGCCTTGTATCATTCTCTGTTACAAGAGGAATGTAGATAACTGCCATTCAGCATGTGAACTGTACAAGCCAGTTTTCTAATTTGCAAAATTATGTTATAACACTTTCTGCTAGGGAATCAGATTTTGGCTTTATCAGTAATTGAATAGAACAACACTGAATCTTTTCCTTTGCATCTAGATATATTGAACATGTCAAAGCACTGAGTCTTGTTACCCTGCTGTATAGCCCAGCCAAACCTGTGTGGGCAGGAGCTGACAGAGATGTGCCTGGAAATTAAGGGCATCTGGTGGTGGTGCGTAGGGACAGCTGCCTTGATGGATCTATTCTGTCATGAATCCACTGGATATTCACTCCTGTGGAGTGGGAGCATACCAACAGCAGGGGCTGTTACATGCCTAGGACTGAAGAAGTGGCTTTAAAGTACCTCCACTGCTGCTCCTCAGCCAAAGTGATGGACGAAGGAAGGATTTTTTCATGCTGCTGTGCAGAAGGCCAGTGGAAAGCCTGTCCCTCTGGGATGTGGCTTGAAATATCTACCATACAGTGTACTTGTTATAAATGTACTGAAAAAATATCCCCCAAGATGGCTTGCCTAAATTTCTTAAGACTTTACAGAAAGTCTCCTGGGACCTATGACAGACCAAAAGAAGAGTGTGTGTTGGGGTCAGAAACAGGGTGTAAGTGTGTGAAAGAGTACAAAGGGTCAAACAGCATAGCAAACTGAATCAGCAGCCGCATAAGAACAAGAACACTTTCATGCACACCAAAACGTCAGACTTTTTCCCCACTCATTGGAAGTGTAAGTAAACTGAAAGGTGGTTGACTAAACGAGGCACGTTGTTAGCGTTTCCTCAGTGACATTGTATTGTCAGGAAACCTGCCAATGCCTCTTGGCAATAAGTTGTGGCATCATTGGAATAGCAGAAAGTGCTAACGAGACAGACATGTATCAACAGCCTTTTGCACGTGTGTGAGTCACAACAGGACAGTCAAGAATTTACCAAGAGTGAAGGAATCATCCACTGCACCATAAAATACTCTGTATTTCTCTGAGACACTTAGTTAATAAAGTAATACATTCCTCTTTATAATACTCCCTTTGTAAAAGGCTGATGTTCAGAGCCAAGGGCTTTGCATCTGATAGCAACAGAAGTAATGTAAAAGTGTGTTTTGTAAAAGCGACTTTGATTAAGCTGGAAGGTCTTAGGCCTGGTCCACACTTAGATGATCGATCTAAGATACGCAACTTCAGCTACGAGAATAGCGTAGCTGAAGTTGACGTATCTTAGATCGAATTAAAATTACTTACTTTGGGTCCACGCGGTGCAGGCTCGCTCCCCCGTCGACACCGCTTACTCCTCGCGCTGAGCTGGAGTTCCAGAGTCGACGGGGAGCGCTTCTGGGATCGATTTATCACGTCAAACGCGATAAATCGATCCCAGAAGATTGATCTCTACCCACCGAATCGGGCGGGTAGTATAGACGTACCCTTAGAGTACATGTCTTCTATCAAGAGCGGCCTCATCATAAATGCCTAAGATAGGCAGATAAACTTGGAAGGAGACTAAATGTGACTGATGACTATATTGGTAGTGATTTTAGTCTTTTTTTTTTTTTTTAAACCAGTTTAGCAACTGGTATTTAGCAACTCATGGTCTTCTTTTGCACTGTATTTGCTGGATGCTGGGAGTTTATCATGTCCAAATTATTATTAGTTTTGCTTTTATATGGAATTTATTTTAGTTCTGCTGGAGGTTTATTTTCAAATAACTTTGGTGAATGATCAGACCCCACATAGTGATGAGTCACTTTAACTCAGACATCCAGTTTTCCATCCATATAACCTACATGATGAAGAAAAAAATAATTCCAATAAAATGGCAAAGTAAACCACGAAAGATTGGATAGTGGATACAGGTAGGCAGAAGTCGGAGGGCTGGATCCAAAGCCCACTAAAGTCAACGAGAGCCTTTCCATTGACCTCAGTTGGCTCTGGTCAGGCCTTGTGGTCCTGATTCTTCAAGGTGTTGAGTGCTTCATGCAAGGTGGAGTGGAGGGCACTCAGCACCTTGTACAGAGTGAGCCTAACAGCTCACAGGATCAGGCCTTAAAGGAGGACTTTCATGCTGAAGCAAACTTGAGTTGGAGGCAGTGAGAGGAGGAAAAACATTTATACAGAGAGAATAGTTGGCGGGTTGTGTGTGTCTCTCTCTCCCCACCATCCATTGCTGCAGTTGAAGTTAGATGGGGTTTAATAAGAAATGTATCCTAGCAGCAAAACACAGATCCAGCCTGAATTTCCTCAGGTTGAGGGGGAATTTGGATCTGGGATTTGGTTTACAAGCCTGTTTCTAGCCTAATAAGATGCCTACCTGGTTTTGCACTTTAGCCTTATTTTATAATGGCTTCAGTCTATTGCCATGCAAGTGAGTGACATTTCACATCATGGTCAGATAGGAGCAATGATCTCTTGGCAATAAAGGTTTGTTTATACCAACAGCTTTAGTATTTAGCAAATATGCAAAGAGAAATCTTGAAAAACATGTGACAGGTGCATATATTTATTTAAATTTTGATAGATTTGAAAGTTTTGTTCCAGGGTGAAAGCCCTTCTTTAAAACAGCTTTAAAAGAGGAAAATCAGATGGATGGATTCAGGTACTTTTTATTTTAATCTATGTAAATGCGTTAGCATCTTGCTATATTATCTATAGTCGGAGAATGGAGTCTTTTCATAGGTAGCCATGAGACACGACCAGTGCAGTTTCCAACCGGGTAATCAATTTAATGGGTTGATATTTGAGAGAGAGACTACTTCTGTGGAATGAGGTGTTATAGGTTACTGGCATGACTCATTTTAGTTAGACATCTGCGCGAGGAGGTCAGTGTGTATATGCCATAGAGTGTGCACTTGGCACCTGCTGGGCATACGAGCACTTCTGACAATCTGGCTCTCGACGGGGGGGAAATGAGTTCATGAGAAAATGATTTCAAACAGTTAATTTTACAATAAATTAAAATGTTGGCCCTCATCTCCATCCCCTGTTCCCTCCTACGAAGGAGGACTATGTCAGGCATATATGGGGTTGTGGGGTCAGTATGTGGGAGGACAGCATCTCTGTGGTATGTTCCCTCTTCCCCAGTCCTCTAGAACCCCTCTGTGGGTATGCTGGTCCAAAGAGGCCAGTTAGAAGCAGCAGAAAGACCCAGTTAGCTGAACTGGTGCAAAGCCCATCTCGTTTTTGTCTACATCTTGGGATCAACACTGGTGCAGCTCCCCCCCACTGATGGTTGAATTGAGGCTATTTCTGAGCACAGTGTCTCTTCCTCTCTGAAAGTGGAACCTAGATGTGAAAAAAATCAGTTTTTCCCCTGAAATCAGCAAGATCTAAAAGTAATTTCAGATGTTCATGAACTTGTTTAAGCTTGGCCTATTGGGACCCAAGTCTGCTCTTTTATACATCTGATGTCAGGCCATGTCTACACTACCACTTCTGTCAGCATAATGTATGTCTCTCAGAGGTGTGAAAAAACACCCCCCTGAGTGACATAAGTTGCACAGACAGACGCGCCAGTGTGAAATAGCTACCGCTGCTCATGGCAGTGGCTTTATTATGTCGACGGGACAGCTCTCTCCTTCTGACAGAGTGGCTACGTGAGCATTCTTACAGCAACGCATCGGTACAGATGTGCTGCTGTAAGCTCATTAGTTGTAGACATGGCCTCAGTCTCGCTGAAGTCCACAGGAGTCATGCATATGTATGAAAGGGCAGAACTGGTTCTTTTTGGAATGGCCTAGAAGCATAAATGTGGTTTTGCTGTGAGAAGTGACTATGTAAAATGGCACCTTTTTTACTCAGGTTTTGTATTCGGAGGCACACCTGCATGTTTTTGTGATTTAAGTAAAGTTTTATGTCTGCTGGTACTGCAGAAATACTACTCTGAGCAAGTCAAAGTGAACTGGATTGTATTCTGGCTCAAGTATCATCAACAGAATTGTCAGCAAAATTCCAGTTCTTTTCACAGATAAAAGGATTTGTGTATTTAACTCTGCCTGTACAGCAGGAAACTAAATGTAAAAAATATTTCAGTGTAGCCTTTTAAAAATGATCTGTACTTTTTTTACAAGTTCCTGATGAGCATCCTGTTTCAGATTTAGTCATTTTTATTTTTTATTTTTAGACTGCGCTCTGCTTAGCATTTGCAGAGTAACAGCTGCAAAGTAAAACCAACCTATAAGGATAATACAAACGAAAAAAAAACCCTCTTTGTCCCACTGCCGTGACAAATGTGTTGATTCATATTGTGATGCAGGTTAATGAAATGCATTGTGTTTGGATGTAACATTCACTTTTTCAATGTTCTTTGCCTGCATGCATTTGAGATTTCTACATTTTGGAAAGTAATTAAATTTAGGAGTTCCTCTGAGATTGTGATTTAAAAAAAAATTTTTTTTAACTTTAATTTGGTGCAAACACCACTTCAACTTCTAAGGGAAGTGGAAAACAATGCAATTATCTGAAAAATCAAAATGAGATTCAATGGAATATTTTTATTTATAGTCCCATAAACGTGCACAGTGCTGGACAGTCAAAAAGGTCCATTCCCCAGAGAGCTTACACACTGTTAAATTATGTATGTATTCAGGACTCAGCATTTTAGAACACCCTGTGGCAGTGTGGGTAGATTCCTCCAACAGAACTGGCTGAGGGGATTAGCTGGATGATTCTGGTATGATGATGACCAGTGAGATAGTTGCCATGGTGGTATGTAAATTGATTTACATTGGATTTCACAGATAATGTACAGTAGAACCTCAGAGTTATGAACAGCTTGGGAATGGAGGTTGTTTGTAACTCTGAACAAAATGTTATGGCTGTTCTTTCAAAAGTTTGCAACTGAACATTGACTTAATACAGCTTTGAAACTGTATTATGTAGAAGAAAAATGCTGTTTCCCCCTTTTTTCTTTTAGTAGTTTACATTTAACACAGTACTGTACTGTATTTGCCTTTTTTTTTTTTTTTTTTTTTTTTTTTGGGTCCATGCTGCTGCTTGATTGTGTACTTCTGTTTCCAAATGGGGTGTGTGGTTGACTGGTCAGTTCCTAACTCTGGTGATAGTAACTTTGAGGTTCTACTGTACTGAAAAGGATGATTGGGGAAATCCTGTGTTTCTTCATGCTAGTGTTGCAAAGCTCTTGGTAGATTTAAAACACGTTTGTGGATTGATTTACACTGGCCTTGTCTTCACTTGCCATGAGCATTTACAAACCATATTCAAACAGAGTTCAAACGTGGTTACAGCCAAACTGGTTTCTCAGACTAGCCCTAAATACTGTTTTTGAACATGGGATTAACCTGTTTTGGTCTACATCCACACAGGCTGGCCAAACCATTTTATAAACTGCCTATTAACTAATGTCTAACCCCAACCAAATGTGCTTAGAACAATTAGAATAGCAGAACAATTAGACAATTAAGGAAATAGTAATATTGACACAATAATTGGATAGATAACTCATTCAGGCTTTAACCTATGTTCTCTATCCAGTGACATTCTTAAAAAATAACTCTAACATCTGGATATCTTGGACTGGTTCCTTTGTGCATCTAACATATTGCTCTTGTCCATCTAGCTTGAAATCATGCCAGTCCCCCTGTATGTAAAACTAAATTTTTGGAACCAGATTACGTTTTTGGAGTCATGTTGTTCCAAGGTGCCAGGGGTATTTCATTGTGCTCCCCTAGTTTTGCATAGATGAGTAGCTTCTGCAAAGTCCCTGCACTGTGAAAATATAGCCTTGTAGATTTCAGGGCAGAAAACTAGGCAACAGTAATTGAGTATTGGTTATTTATGTTTTTCTATAATGGGGGAAACTTTTTACAAAGCAGTGACCTGGGAGGAGAGAGAGTTGAATTGCTTTGTTGAAAAAATCATGAGTCAAGACCCCAAAATCATGAGATTATTTTTTTTCTAAAATCTCATGGATTTTAAGACAATGTTGGTACTTATTTACCTTCTGATTTTTTGAGCCTTTAGGGAACACTTGACCCTCGTTCAAGGTTTTCTCCACCACTCTGAGAACTAGAAACTTACCTTTTTTTAAAAGTAAAAATTTCATCTTTAAATAATCACTCCAGGTGCTGTAAGAAAACTACCACATATTGCAAGACGCACTATAACATCATTTGAGTCTCCAGCACTGACCTTGTGAACAATGTTAATGTATTTGTGTAGGCTCTTTCCTTTCTTCACAGAGAAGTCAACTGATTTGCAAGACATGTTGGTGTGACACAACACTGCTACATCTTTTAGCATATGAAAATATCTATGCAAATGTATACAACTTGAGTGGTGCATGAAATAGAAACATCTAGCAAGGGCCATATACTTTATTTTCTGTAGCATGTGAAATGTCTTTGTATTGATACTGCTACTCTTTTGTACTTGTAATGTAGCTCATAGTGGGAGTCATTTATAAGTGTATCTGAGCTCTGAACAGGAACTGGGGCTGTGGCTTGTCATGGGTTGTGGTGCAGAAACAAACATCCGTTTGTGTCAGCAAATTTCATGTCTAGCATTTTGCAGTAGTTCCTCCCAGAGTAGTGCTGTTCTTTTATTCCGGATTGACCAGCCTGAAACAGTGAAGTTATTCTGGGCTGAAAAAGATTTCCATGCACTCTGTTTTTTTCTTTAATGTGGCTTCTACTGAATCCTCCCCAGCCTCAGTGTGCTTGTACCAAAGATAATTGCAGAAGTCCTTTCAGTTTGTACTATGGTAGATCAGGCCTACTCCAAAACAGAGTGATAATGAAAAGATAAAAAGGGAAATAGACTCGTTCCATTGTTTTCAGTGGGGCTGGTCATGGAGCAAGGTTCTGCATAAAGCTAGGAGAATCAGAACCTAAGGCCTGGAACTTGCATTGGATAGTGACGTTGGATGTTACCCATACTATGAGGAGCCCTGTTGAAGTCAGTGGGATTCCGGAAGGGTTCAGTAGTAACAGCTGCAAGATCAGAGCCTAAATATCCATTCCTCATGGCACAAACCACATGCAGAGACTGGAGTTATAAAGTTATCTACAGGTGTTTGTAGCTGTGAGCAAAAATGCCTTTTTTAAAGTCTGTGTATATATTACTTGTATTTAATAATAAATGATATATCATTTGTATTACTGTTTTCTGCTCACCTCACTCAAAGAGAACAGATTTCTCATATTTTCAAAAATATTTCCCGCTGGGCTGAGATCAAGCATGGAAACACTAACACAAAAAGAGGGTTTTTTTTCTTTAATAAACAAAACAAAACCACAAACATATGAGCAAACAAAAATTAAGATGAAAGTTGATTTGCTCCCTTTACTATAACATTTGCTACTGTAAAGGTTATATCTGTAAATCTTTAGTAATTCTGTATTTGGTCTGGATCATTAAAGATGTTGATTTGTATTCATCGTGATACAGCATGATTAATTTTTAACCATGACAACTGTAGTGTGTCATCACTATCTAGGATCCACAATACATGCAAATATCTGTGTGAAAATATATCTTTATCTTTTGTGCTTGGAGATGGGAGGTTGCAACACAGTGTTTACTACCATGCTGTCTAGTAAGTAGGGTTGCATAAATCTATGGTTGTATAAAAATTAAGTTTTTACTTCAAATGGCGTCCTTTGCATTTTATATCCTGTGCTGATGTAGTACCGAGAGTTTTTCTCTTTTCAACATATCAATTTTACTCTACTCGTTTCTGTAATATTGCTTTTAGTAGAGTAATTCTTTCAGATCTCCTGCATCTCATTTTTGGCTTCCATCTCCATCTGACAGTCTTGTGTGAAATAAAATATCAATCTTTGCTTGTCATTGAGCACATTCAGACATTTTAGTGTTTTTGCTTTAAAATGAACACTTAGTTTTAAAAGCCTTGATTTCTTTGTAATTTTTATATATAGTAAAACAGGTTTTGAAAGTCCAGTATGCTTAAATGGATTCTTAAACAAACCTTCATGAGGTAATAGCAGCACATGTGTATGCATTTATGTGTCTATGTATATACGTATAGCAAATGGTAACCCACTTTCAGTCACTTGAAGAGCTGGTCAGAAATTGTTAACAAAATAACAAACAAACAATGAAAATTAAAATGTCCCTAGTTGTTTATGGGGGCTCCCCCCCCCCATTTTATGATCTGCTTTATGCTGTGCTGATGTAGGCTGGTTTTAAAATGGTGTTCAAGAAATAAAAGTCTGAGTGTCCCATTACCAAACTCCTGAGACATTCATTTCTTTTAAGTGTTTACAGTTTTCTTTAGTATGTATAGTTAAGGAGGTTGTTTTTACCTGTTTGATGTAATGAGTTAGGTAATTGAGGATTGCATATGGATTACTTTTGTCCTTCCTCTAGAGCGCTGGGTATTTGGCTTCTGGCAGAAGCAGGACGGTCTGATATACCTCTGAGCATAGGATTTGTCATACTGAATACAGTGGTTTCTGCCTAAAATTTGCCTTTGAGTTATCACTTTTCTTTTGGGTACCACTGAATTTCCTAATGTAGCTTTGTCATAGGATACGGTTGAATCGTTTAACTCTAGACGAGGAAAATGTTCAAGGGACACCATCAATTTGAATATTACATTTTCCTCTGAAATCTTTTACGTACGTGTGTGTGTGTGTGAGAGAGAGATTTCAAAACAAATGAAATTTCAATTTGATGGAACTATAAATGACATCTCATGCTAGGCTGTGAAGTAAATGTAAAATTCTTGTAACTTGATGTGTACCTAGGGATGCTATATGCAATATAAATGCTATAAGTTTTGAAATCATGTTAAAAACTGTCGATAACTTCCACTTTGTTTGTGGGCAAAACTTCCATTAACTTAAATGAGAGCATGACGTAGACCAGCATTTCTCAAATGTGGCCACCGTGACTGCATGCGACCACCAGGGGCTTTTTCTTGTGGGCCACAATTTCATGGGCTGTGATAGAGGGTGAGGGGCAGGCAGTTGGTGACTTCCCCACCTTCCCAGAAGTGTTGAGACCCAGGCTTTGGGCTCCAGCCCCGGGGTGGTTGGGGCTTGTGCAGTGGCAGGCTCTAGGCTCTGGCCATGCAGCTTCATGGTCCATCCCAGGCCCCATCCCCTAGCTGCAGGGCTTCAGCCTCTGGCCACAGGGCTTTGGGCTCCAGCCCCCTGTTGCCTCCCTTTGCCTCCGTCCCCATCGCCCCTGGCCCTCGCTGCCTTCCCCAACGCCCCATCCCCTAGCTGCAGGGCTTCAGCCTCTGGCCACAGGGCTTTGGGCTCCAGCCCCCTGTTGCCTCCCTTTGCCTCCGTCCCCATCGCCCCTGGCCCTCGCTGCCTTCCCCAACCCCCCATCCAGGGCTTAATTTGTCTCCGGGCTTTCCAGAGCTGAGTAAGTCTGCTGTGAAAAGTGATACTTGTATGTTGGGTAATATCACTTTTCATAACTGATTTACTAGCTAGCAATAAATAAATTAGAATGATTTGGACGTGTTTATGTGCACATTTATTTGTTTTCCCTAAAGTTTCCTAAGTATTTTAGGAAAAATTGTAAGAGTGTCCATCACCAAGAGTTGATGGTCATACTCTGAGGCCACCAAAACATTTGCCCTGAGAACCCCTGAGTTGAATATCACTGTTTAGCTCAAAGGATCCCAAAGAAATTTTACAACCTAAACAGGGATCTCTATCTCCCTCCCATTTCCCTCCCTGTGCTGAAATGCAGATACTTCTGGGATGCAACACATGGACAATTTAACAGGTCATACCATCACACTGCAGTTCAGGGCTGGAAGTGAAGAACACTCTCCACCAATGTTCCCTCTAATTTTTGACAGGCCATGTGTGCAAAAAATTTCTTCTGTGCAAATTGTTGTGCTTCTGTGCAAATTTTTGTGCGCGCGGTGTTTCGCCGTGTGCGTGGGGTTTAGGATCTGTGTGCGCGCGCTCACGCCCACAGCTTAGAGGGAACAGTGCTCTCCACTTGGAATTGCAAGAGAGGGGAAACATTATGTACAGGTGAAAGCATAATGATTCTGCCTCCCAGACTGTGGATTATCCTCATTCACTGCCCCGGCTTTCACAAACTGAGGACAAGCTATTCTCCATTCAGGAGCTCCCTCTGTTCACTCCCCTTTCAGCGCTGCGTATATCCATCAGACTCTAGCTTGTTTTCAAGGCTGTATGCAGGGACTTTTTATTTGACTCTGCTGGTCTCTGGTTTTTTTCCATCATCTCTCCTCATTTAAGTTACTTTTTCTTTTTCTTTCTTTGGCAGAGCGATCGCCTCTGTCTGAGCCATTGTGTAACTATTTATGTTCTGAGTTAAAATAGGGAATTGCAGAACTACCCTGACTGCATGCTTGGCAAATACATAATACTGGAGTTTTCTCGGGGGTGGGGGGCTGGTCCTTGTTGCTGGTCTTTGTCCAGCATCTTTTTGAACAGTATCTGGTCTCACAGGGCAAACCAGGCCTGAGGAACTGGTAGACAGAATCTGCGGGAGAAAATCAACTGAGGGGGAGGTGATAAGGGTTTCCTCTTTAGATTTCTGTTGAAGCTTGTAATTTGAACTTTTTAATTTATTTCCCACCTAAATCACTGAATCAACATGCATTCACCACAGTTTGAATACTACTTTAATTGAATGTCCATACAAATGAAACTGGCTCTCACTTCACTAGCACGCTGCTTTTAGAATTGCCCTTTTATAAAGGGATGAATTATTGATGATGATTCATGTGGTGACCAGAATTGTACCTAGCAGGCCCGCTGCCAGCAATTCCGGGCCCCAGGGCAGAACAGTCAGTGGGTCCCCACATACACACAAGCCATGCCTGTGGTCCATCTGACATTTGGGCGGTTTTGCACCTGTGCTGGCTGGTGCCCAGTGAACTGCCGGCTGCGTTGCTGGGTGCGCTCTTCCGTTACGGCCAGGGCTTCCATATGCCCGCTGGTAGGGGTCTAATCACGCAGACCCAAAGACCCTTGTCCCGCCCCATCCCTTCCCTGATACCATGCCCTGTCCCGTCCCTTCTCCGAGGCCCCGCCCCCTGCTCACTCCATTCCCCCTCCCTCCGTCGCTTGCTCTTCCCCATCCTCACTCACTTTCACCAGGCTGGAGCAGGGGGTTGGGGTGCAGGAGGAGGTACAGGCTCTGGGAGGGAGTTTGGGTGTGGGAGGGGATGCGGGGTGTGGGCGCTGGGAGGGGGTCAGGGGTGCGGGAGGGGATGCGGGGTGCGGGCGCTGGGAGGGGGTGTGGGGTACAGTCCTCTCTGATTTTAGGCAACATAAATAAGTCTGTGTCATCTCCAAATTTTGCTAACTCATTATTCACTTCCATTTCCAAATTACTAATAAACATATTAAACAACAGTGGACTTGGTATGGAACTTTGAGGTATCCTACAGGTAACCTTTTGCCATGGTGAAAATTGACCATTTAATCCAACTCTTTATTTTATCTCCAAGCTCGTTTTTGATCCATTACAATACTTTGCCTCTCACTCCATGACTGCTTAGTTTCTTTATTAGTGTCATGTGAGAGACCTTATCAAAGGCCTTTTGAAAGTCTAAAAACTTGTTGACATAATTTAATTTTATCCACTAATCTATTGATGTATTCAGAACAACTCTAATAGATTAGTGAGATTTTTTTTTATTTGCAGAAGCCATTCTGGTTAGATCTTATCATCATCTTCCAGGTGCTTCATTATTCTATTTTTAATTATTATTTCAACCAGTTTGTCAGGTACAGATGTAAGGCTAGCTAATCCGTAATTCTCCGGGTCACCCCTTGTGTCTTCTTTTAAATACAGGGACAACATTTGCAACCTTCCAATCCTGTGGAACAGCAGCTGATTTTAATGAGAGGCTGTATTGTTAGCAGCTCAAATACTTCATACCTGAAGTCTTTCAGAATTCTTGGATGTATACTATTTGAATCTAGTGACTTATTGCTTTTTAAATTATCAGTTTGTTCCAGCGCCTCTTTTTCTGATAGCTCAATCGCTGATGATACCTCATCTTTATTACTAGAAAAGATCAGGTCCAGGGTAGGTATTGTTCTTAGATGTTTGGCTGCTTGTGTGTGTTTTCCCTGTGTGCTGCCCCAGCTTTGCGCAGACAGCTGGCACAGCAGACCTCGAGTGAACCACCCAATGACCACAAGATCCGTTAAGGTATGAAGGCACCAGGCTAGGTTTATTGTTGACAAAGCACGGTAATAGCACCTTGCAGACTCTACGAGGATACTAAGACATGTATGCCCGTGACAACGGATGCAGCTCAGTGAATGGTGGGACTTTCCATTCCTCTGTTGGCTGGACAAAGATAGTCCCTCTGAGATACATCTTTGTACACTGGCCTGATACAAACAAATTATGTACCATCTTTGACATAGTTACTGCCCCCTGATGTGGCTACTTATCACCCATCACCTTATACATGTTGGTTCGATAAAAACATTTTTATTATGTACTGTCATTCTGACCTTATTTTTTAGGAGGGGTCAGTGTGTTCCTCTTATCCTTGGGGAATGTTTTTGTACCATCCTTGATATTGAGATGTTCTGGTACCACCTGATATCGGGCAAACTGGTTGAAACGAGAGTAAATAGCAAAATTGTCAGACACATAGATGAACATAAATTGTTGGGGAATAGTCAACATGGTTTTTGGCGAGGCATGATTTCCCTTTACAATCTATTAGAATTCTTTGAGGGGGTCAACAAGCATGTGGACAAGGAGGATCCAGTGGATATAGTGTATTTAGATTTTCAAAAAGCCTTTGACAAGGTCCCTCACCAAAGGCTCTTAAGCAAACTAAGCTGTCACGCGATAAGAGGGAAGGTTCTCTCACGGATTGGTAACTGGTTAAAAGATAGGGAAACAAAGGGTAGGAATAAATGATCAGTCTTCAGAATGGAGAGAGGTAAAAAGTGGTTTCCCCCAGGGGTCTGTACTGGGCCCAGTTCTATTTAACATATTCATAAATGATCTAGAAAAAGGGGTCAACAGTGAGGTGGCAAAATTTGCAGATGATACAAAACTACTCAAGATAGTTAAATCCCAGGCAGACTGCGAAGAGCTACAAAAGGATCTCTCAAAACTGAGTCACTGGGCAACCAATGGCACATGAAAAACAGTGTTGATAAATGCAAAGTAATGCATGTTGGAAAACATAATCCCAACTACACATATAAAATGATGGGGCCTAAATTAGCTGTTATCACTTAAGAAAGAGATCTTGGAGTCATTGTGGATAGTTCTCTGAAAACATCCACTCAGTGTGCAGCAGCAGTCAAAAAAGGGAAAAGAATGTTGGGAATCATTAAGAAAGGGATAGCTAATAAGACAGAAAATATCATATTGCCTCTATATAAATCCATGGTACGCCCACATCTTGAATGCTGCATGCAGATTGGTTGCCCCATCTTAAAAAAGATCTATTGGAATAGGGAAAGGTTCAGAAAAGGGCAACAAAAATGATTAGGGATATGGAATGGCTGCTGTATGAGGAGAGATTAATAAAACCAGGACTTTTCAGCTTGGAAAAGATACGACTAAAAGGGGATATGAGAGAGGTCTATAAAATCATGAATGGTGTGGAGAAAGTAAATAAGGAAATATTATTTACTCCTTCTCTTAACACAAGAACTAGGGGCCACCAAATGAAATTAATAGGCAGCAGATTTAAAACAAACAAAAGGAAATATTTTTTCATACAACACACAGTCAGCCTGTGGAACTCCTTGTCAGAGGATGTTGTGAAGACCAAGACTATAACAGGGTTCAAAAAGAACTAGATAAATTCATGGAGGATAGGTCCATCAATGACTATTAGCCAGGATGGGCAGGGATGGTGTCCCTAGCCTCTGTTTGCCAGAAGCTGGGAATGGGCGACGGGATGGATCACTTGGTGATTACCTGTTCTGTTCATTCCCTCTGGGGAGCCTGGCATTGTCCATTGTCGGATCTCTGTGCCCTACTGTAATATAATTAACAACAGTATGTTAGGTGAGGGGAGGGTTGGGCTTCAGTAATTCTCACACTAAATGTTGCCATGAAATCTGTGAGGGTAAATCATGTGTGTATTCCTTAAAATAGCCTAGACTGACAGTGTTGCTTAATTGTTGGTGTTTCTTAAATAAAACCATAGCAGTTCATAACCTTTGGAATGTGAGCTAAGTTTTGCTCACTCAAGGATTAAAAATGAACTCTCCAGTATCTAACCTTAGACATGAAATTGCAAACAGTAGATTGAGTGTAAACAAAGCTCTGATTTCAGTTCTTGTGCCATGTGGAAAAGCAGTAGTCATTGAGATTTAAAAGCATGTCAGCAATGCTGGATAAACTGAAACCTACCCGTGCACTAGAGAGAATATGAGAAAATCATGGAATGTTCCTGGTATCACTCTGAGGTTGACTGTAAAGGAAAAAACACATTCAAATTTAAACTTCCCGTGTTTAAGAGAATGGATCGACAAGTGACCTGTACTCTGTCTACACTGGCACTTTACAGCGCTGAAACTTTCTCGCTCAGGGGTGTGAAAAAACACACCCCTGAGCGCTGCAAGTGTCAGCGCTGTAAAGTGCCAGTGTAGACAGGCCCTGGGTTTTTCTTTTCAGTTTCAAGTTGTTTCAGTGTTTTCCCATTACCTTTAATGGTCCACCATTGTGTCTATCTGGCTGGACGATGGTAAATTCTTGGAGCTGGTTTTGTGTAAACACCTGGTCTGGGAGGTGCCTTCCCTGCCTGATTGCTTCACCACACTGCTGGGAGGTGTTGCTGCAGTTGCACTAGAGTTACAATTACAATTTTCTACATCTATATACATGTGTATATTCATAACCTATATACATATCTCTTAATGACCATCAAGTTCAGGGCCTTACAAGCTTTCATAAAAGATCTTACTTTGGTATATTTTTATGCACCATAACATTATCTACAATTGGTTGACTCAATTGCTTATTTTTGTGGTTCAGACCACCCTGTTCTCCCATTGGGGTGACTGGACCTTGACTGTCACACCTTCTCTTGTGAGTTTGTTGCTGGAATTTTGTTCATTGGCCATGATGTAAGCTTCACCTCTGTTTCTGGACAGGGTGTTGGGTATTTTGTTCTCCAACCTCAGTATGATTAATCTCCATATCCTATTCCTGCAAAACTATGCTCCAGCATGGCAATCTGAAGTTGATTCCTTCTGTTTCATGGAGAATTCTTTTATAAAGTATTTACAATTACTGTTTCTGAGAATAATTTTGTATAGATAGTTGAATGGGAACGTGTATAACTTTATCAGGATATGGAAAAAGTATGTGTTTCAGGACCTGCTTTGGATGCTATATATGTCATTAATGTGCATATTTAATTTTTTTTATTTTCCAAAATGTTTTGTGGTGTATATACTTTGAAAATACTGCTGAAGGAATAGCATTTATTTTTGTTCAGAGTTAATCTTGTTATGTATGGTAAAATATACTACATATACACACGTGCACGCACACACATTTGCGCTTGATAAGAACAATATGCCCAATGCTGTTCCCGATAAACCAAATGAAAAACAATGTTTTAGCATGATAGAGACAGACATAAGGTAAATACCAACATTTCTATTCAGAGTCATTTTTAATGAGCTCTAGTTCAAAAGCCACTGTTTCTGCAAAGACTAAAGAAAATCATTGAACTCAGTGTAAACGTAACAAGTCTCAAGCCAAAGTTATGGGGGTGCTAAAATAGGGATTTATCACAGAAGTTGGCTGAAACCACAACTATACAGAGGCAACTGCCTCTCCATAATAATGAAGATAGTGTTCAGTGTGGGAGTCCTGTTATCGTACTATGCCAGTGCTATGTAAACTGCCCATACATACTTTCTTCGTGACTCCATCCCAACTTTTGTATAGACTGGTTTAAAAAAAACCAAACAAATTCGTAGAACTGAGATCCGTTTTGAAGTAGGCTTGTGGGGCGCATGCTTTGAACTGATCGGAAGATTCCACAGCCAGTAACCATGCAGTGCTTAAGTAATCCTCTTTGTATTTTTTTATATTTTTAAACAGTTATTACAGCAAGTACCTTTAAAGTATCATTCATGTTTTGAATAAAAAATGGACTTACAGGTCAGGATAGCAAATACATCTCATAACTGGTTTTGTTTGACTTGACTTTTTCCTTTTTTGCCATTTCCTATTCCCTTTTTCTTCCCCTCCAATGTATTGTTAACACTATTGACATAAATACTATGTAATGAAATTTGTGTTTCCAAAATTTAGTTAATACCATGCCAGTGAAAGTTCAGTCAATGACCTGATGTCTTGATTAGGTCTGGTAAGGATCAAATAAGTTTGGATATGTGTATTGTGAATCAGACAGATGTTATAATTGGTCCAGTATAAGCCTAGGGTTTCTTAATACAGACAATATCTATCCTGTATTCAGTATTGTGGCTGTATTGGTCCCAGGATATTAGAGAGTCAAGATTGGCGAGGTAATATCTTTTATTAGACCAACTTCTGTTGGTGAAAGAGATGAGCTTTTGAGTTTACACAGAGCTCTTCTTCTGATCATCTGCACAGTTTGGGATTTCTACAGATTTTGGATATTAATGGTTAATTTCTGTAGCTAGGAAAATATCCCTAAAGTTAATATATAATTGCTGTGTTGTCTTGTTCTTTTGCTATCTAGTCCGATTCTCAAAGTCTCAAATCTCTATGGACAAAGGAAAGGTTTGTTCTAATAAAGTAACAGACTAAATGTGCTGTTGAAGAATAAAAAGAAATCTGCTTTATATTATATTAAAACTTGGCTAAACAAAGTTTGTATCTTTTAATGTTACTGTTTAATATGGATTAGTCACTTTTATTTGTAATTTTTTGTCTTAGGTTCTGTAATTGCAGCAAAGTATTGGCCCATTCAATACTATGTAAATAACATTTGGGTAAGTGTGAAAAGCAGCTGCTGTTACATAAGGAGCAGTGCACTGTAACTTGTTAAATGTTCTACAGTCAAAATGAAATTGGCCTGCAAACTGTTGCTAGGGAAATAGGTACCTGTGGTTAGTGCTGAATGCAGAGGGGTTTTTGTGACTTGCAGATCAGAAAGTGGTTTAAAGTACACAGGCTGCATGTCACTTTATTTCCTGAAACTTGCCTCTTGATGAGCAGCAAGAGACAAAATGCTAACTTTTCTTTGATTCTTGAAAGCTGTTCTTTACAAACATACATAAAACCTTTTTTTCTCTTCTGTCCTGTAAACTAAAATACTTTGTGTATACTTCTCATACTTGCTACCTTTTTCTTTTCAGTGTCTTTATATGCTATTAAATACTTGTCAGGTCTGATGCTGCAAACACTTTTATGCACATGAGCAACTTCCCCATTTGAAGATAACGTTGTTCACATGCATAAGTGTTTGCTAGATCAGGGGAAGCAAATGAACATTGAATTTTTATGAACTGAAAATACAATGTACAGTGATGAAACTGGGTGGAATCTTAGCCCTACTAATATAATTGAGAGTTTTGCCACTTATTTTAATGGGGCCAGGGTTTCACCAAATAATATCCTTTTCCTAGAGGTAATTTAATGTTACAAGTAGAGGGTGCTGCATTAGCTCCCTTAGGAAACTTTGAATTTCTCAACCTCGGGCTTGGGCTACACTACCAACGTACGTTACGTTGGTATAACTACGTTGCTCAGAGGTGTGGAAAATCCCCATCCCGAGCGATGTAGTTATACTGACCTAACCCCTGGTGTAGACAGTGCTCTGTATTAACGGGAGTGCTACCGCCTTTCAAGGAGGTGGAGTACCTACATTGATGGGAGACGCTCTCCCATTGGTGCAGATAGTGTCTCCACCAAGCGCTACAGTAGCGCAGTTGCACCAAGTTGGGGCGCTGTATGCATAGACAAATCCTTAGACACCCAGCTCTTTTGGGGTGTTTTGGAGAGCCCACACTGAAGTGTTACATTGATTTGGAAAGATTTCTTGTTCCTGGAATGACAGAGAAATCTATCACCGAAGCTTTAACAAAATGCCTGAAATGTGGTTAGCCAAATAATGGGTCACTTCACCTTGAATGGTCAGTTGAAATATGTGTTAACTACTTATGGTAAACAATCTGTTCTATCTTGTATTTCACCGTGACACTCTGAGTAAGTTCCCCAGACCTGAAGAAGAGCTCTGTGTAAGCTCAAGAGCTTGTCTCTCTCACCAGCAGAAGTTGGGCCAATAAAAGATATTACCTCACAGACTCTGTGTCTCTAGTATCCGGGGACCAACTCGGCTACAACAACACTGCAAGCACTTAGCCAAATAAACGTTCTTAGCACTGCTTGGTGAATCCTTTTGCTGTAACAGAACGCAGAAATAATTTTCCACTAGGGGAAAAGGTTAGTCCCATAAAGTCTAATTTCAGAAGTCCCATTTAAAAAAAAAAAATTTGGGTTCCTTATAGATACCTGGCTGCTACAGGGGTTAACTCCTATTCTATTCTATCTGGGTTCTTATACCTTGAATGTCAGTGCATCTTATATACTCTGCTTAGGATGCCACAGTGTCTATTATGCCTTGGCAGATTTTAGCAGTGGAGAATCTACAGCCTTTTCACCAAATCTTAGTTCCATTGACGTTAGTGGGAGTTTTCCTATTGAATTTCGTGAGATCAAGATTTAGTCTGTTGTGTATACTGCTGACATTCTGCCTGATTTTACATTTAGTGTCCACAGGACAATGCACTTAGGTAGGCTTTAGATTTCTTCATCCATTACCATGCTCCTCTCACCACTGTTTTGTGTTTTCCCTACTCCTCCTGTTCATGTGATGTTCACCGTCTTTTGCAGCATGTAAGCCATGCTATGTGTGCTGGCATGGAATTTACCTTTACTGAAATCCTCCTGCCTGAAGAGGCAGAACATAGGAATGTAAAACATGGGGTTTTAGTAAATATAACTTTGCTGCCACCACATGAAGCAGAGTGGCTCTGTTGTGGAGAGCAACCTGAGAAGGTAAATCTGAATAAAACATCTCAAGCAGACCTTGGGTATCATGGGTCTTGATATTACGAGTTACTGGAAACACGGGGGAATGCCACAATAGTTAGCAGAGAGACAAGGGGGGGATTGAAGTAATATATTTTATTGGGCCAACTTCTGTGGGCGGGAGAGACAAGCTTTCAAGCTTACACAGGTGTAAACTTGAAAGCTTCTCTCCCACCAACAGAAGTTGATCCAGTAAAAGATTTACCTCATCTGCCTTGTCTCTCTCATATCTTGGAAACCAAGCAGCTGCAACAACACTGCATACAACAATAGCTACCATTCAGATGCATATTCAAAGTGTCTGAATAGCTAACTGAAGTCTGAGAGCCAAGGATCTAGTCTATGGGTATAATTAGCATGTGAGTTCTTTGGCTGCATAGATGGAATTGGCTTTTACACATTATCAAGTAGCTTAGCAGCGCAGTATTTTAAGATTTAGAATAAATCCATATGGGAAAAAGCCGAAAGTGGGGAATGGTAAGAGTTAGTGTTTGGTAGAAGGGTCTGTCTAACTTGTTCAGTGTTAAGTGTAAAATTGCAGGGAGGATAATGTTTGGCAGCATTGCCTTCACTGATCCTACTAAGCTGTAGCTGGAGGGGCCACAGGGACCTAAACCCAGAAAGGGGAAATGGAAATGTTGGTGTGCTATGTACTGCATGTGTTCCAGTGCTACATGGAGTTTAGCGTGAGACGCTGCTATGGAACTGGGGCTGACAACTTCTCGGTAAGGTTCTCTCCTCCTTAATCTTGCCTTGCCTGAGCATGTTGCTGCTTCTCTCCTACTGAAGAAGAAACTGGGGCTCCATCTTCTGTTTCACTAGCTCGCTTTGTAAATATACCTGCCAGTTCTAGGCATGTGGGGTTCAGTCATGCTTCCCCAGCTGGCATAGGAGTTTGAGGCTGGCAGTGGGGCAAAGCAAATTGTTCATTAAATCTGGGTCTTGTAGTGGGTGGTCCAACCAAATGGATTCAGTGAGGGCTCCAGAGATTCTTGAACTGCCTGGATGTTTAAATAAATCTAAAAGATGTAAGGTCACCTCATCATCTTGCATACAGTATCTATGCAGGAGAGGTGACCATATACTGGTTTTCTACACAGTTACAGGAAGAAGAAGGAGCGAGGAGAGGCAGAAGGTAGTTTTGTTATGTCCACTGAGCCTAAAACAACAGTGCCATTAAAAGAATGGTGCCAAAGAGAGAGAGTATTCAGTTGTTGTGGAATCGAGATGAGCGCAGGGCAATTTGTAACACTCGGTGTCTAGTTAAAACAATGTTATTTAAAATGAAGAAAAGCTAGAATTAGAAAAGAAGAGAGCGGGCACATGGGCTACATTGTGGTTGATGTGTTAATACCCACCCTTAGCAATTATATATATTTTAACGTCTCTTTGGTTGCTAATTCTAGCATTTCTCACTTTATACTGCACTTATGTACACCTCTGTGTTAAACTAACACTAATGATGTGCTGCCATGTAAGAATCGTGATATGACCAGCGAATAAGTCATATACAAAGCCAATCCTTGGCTACAGTGAGCTACCACTGTTCTTTCTTTAAGTATAGAAAATGTAGTGCCTCAGATATCCCTCCTGGTAACTGTTGGTAAATACTTTCGAAGACTTACTTACACGCTATATTTATACTACCTTCAGAGTAACTAAGCTTGGGAATCTAATCCTTCAGCAAGAATATTCTTGTTGCCAGAAAGACTAAGTGTTGTCAATACCAAGTTCTTCCAGTTCCCAAATTAACATTAGTATGTAAAGTTAGGAAATATTTTGAAATAACACTAAATTAAATGTTTTACTGTAAATCTTCACAGCTATTAAGTTTGACTGAGAAAGTGGGAAGTGCACAGAGCTTTGCATCCTGTGGTCACTAGGTTTGTTTGCACCTACTGGGGGGGAAATAGCCCTCCAAAAACACATTATGTAAAATTTTAAAATCGATCATGCTGGTTTGGCTGTTATGTTATGCTGTGAAATAATGTCTAACTGCAGAACTTCTGCTCCTTCTCAGAATGGCTCACTCAGGAAAGAGTGCTTTTCTGCCACTTGATTTTTTCACTTAAGAAGAGAGAGACACTTGCTTAAGCAGAGGTTGTAGTTTTAGTTTCACTTTTTAGTTTTGACTGTAGAGTACAGATGATGTGGTGTAACATATATTGCATGGTTGTGCTTTGACGAAGGAGCTTGGCGGGGGGGTGGGGGTGGGGGGAGGAAGACCCTGTAAATAAATGCTACTTCGTTACAAAGCATGTTAAAACCACATTTGAAAAACATTTACTTCATTTTTTTGGCCTTTGTAACAGTTTGCCTCAGAGGTGACTGTGTTCCATGGTGATTGAGGGATTCTTTTTGTATGTTTGAGTATCTTTTTTTTACTTGTTTTAGGACTGTATAAATAGCGAGCACGCTTTGTCTATCTGGAATTGGAAGGTATTTAATACCTTGATGATACAAAATAGGTATCTGAGGGCCTTCTTATGCTAGGAGCTTTTTGGTCCCTACCCCCAAAAGCTTTACAGTCTGATTTGAGATAAGATGCAACCAGGGACAATCAGAGTGGGGGGGGAGGGCCATTTGGCCTGGGCCTCAAGCTCAAAGGGGGGCCTCATATTTAGACACTCGTTAATTTTTTGGCATTTGATAAGTTTCGCAGCTTGCTTTTCTGGTCCGATAGGGATGCGCATAAAAACATTTGTTAAATAAAAAAATATTCAAATTACGTCTCATTCTTTTTTTGGTGCCTTATTTTGTTTTCATGTGTTGTCATTTTTTATTTTTATTATGGTGAGGGGCCTCAAAAGCTGGAATTGGCCCTGGCCCCTCTGGATCTCTGAGAGGGCCTGGATGCAGCAAGTGAGCGTGACTGGCAGTAGGAGTGAACAAGCGATGGAGGGTGCAGATAACGATGATGTGCTTATGGGGGTTCATAGGTTATTCACCACACCCATGTGATGGCTTCAGATAATTCAAAACTACTTTTAAAGACGAAAAGTACTCCCCATCGGTCTCCTTTCTCAGCAAAGTGGCACTTCCTTGCAGACACAATAAAATCACGTTATATTGATTTACCATGATGTCTCTTTTTTTGGGGATGTCTTCACCGCAGCAGGAAGCAAGCCTCACAGCCCATGTAGACAGACTAGCACCAGCGGGGCTGGAGCTAGCATGTTAAAAATAGCAATGTGGCTGTTCTGGTTTGGGCTGGAGCTTGGGCTCTCAAGCTATGGGGTTGGACGGACTTGACAGCCTGATCTTCCACTCAAGCCTGAATGTCCACATGGCTATTTTTAGTTAGGGTGACCAGATGTCCCGATTTTATAGGGACAGTCCCGATTTTTGGGTCTTTTTCTTATATAGGCTCCTATTACCCCCCCACCCTCTGTCCCGATTTTTCACACTTGCTGTCTGGTCACCCTGTTTTTAGTGCACTAACTTGAGTCCTGCTAGTGCGAATCTGTCTACATGTGCTGGGAGACTTGCTCTCCGCTTCAGTGCAGGACACACCCTTCATGGTTTATGGGAGTTGTTGATTCATCTCGCAGCTGACTCCTGTTTTGTGCTGCATAAACACATTATTGCCAGCAACAAACATTCAAAAATCAAATTGTGGGGTCGGGCCTCCACAAATAATAAGATTGACTAAAAAAAAATGGAATTTAAAAAATAAATACATTTTGGGTTCTTTTTATTTACTTACCGTTTTTTGAAACTTAGGGTGCACATGGTCATGATTTTCTTGCAACCATGAAATTCACCTTACTTTTCATTTTAAAAAAGATTCTCATGCGTTCACATGAGTCCGGGAGCTGAGGCTTTATGAAAAACACCAACTATCATGATACTTGTGATTAAAGAGTGAGAATTGGCAACAGTTTTTCAGTTCAAGAGGCCAGGATCTGAACAACCCAGAAATTGGCTCTGTTGGGTAAAGAATAGCTAATGTAGACATTGCAGCAGCTGTGGGACTGTCCCTTTTCTATTGTCTACCGTATTGACCCTTGGCTATGGCTGATTTCCATTCATGAAACTGCCAGCATAACTTGTCTCATCAGGTTCCCCTAGCTCAGCCACTGGTGAAAGAGGGTGCTTTGCTGTAGTACAGATACTGTGATAGTGTAGCCTAAACAGAAGATTAAATGGAAAGAACAATTTTTGCCTTTGGCAGTAGACTTGAACGCTATTGCTATTGCATTATGGCTTATTGTTCAGCTTTTGTTCCTGTTTGTTTTGCTAGTTAAATTAATTTATTGTGACTTTTAAAAATGCTTGGTTCTGCGGTAGCAGTTGGTGCAGCTGCAGAGATGAGATACGTTGCTGTTTTACACCCTGGAGTAGTGGCCAGATTAGGCCACTTTACTCCTGATGAGAGGTTCCATGTGGGCAGGGAGGTGGTGCATTGACTTCACATCTTTAGTTGATTCACCTTAACTTTCCTGAGCGTCCCCATGTAAACATGCCCTTTTGTGTTGCAGCCTGAGTGGTCAAATGCCTGTTTTTCAATGTCCATATCACCTCCCTGTCCCCTTCCTTTCAGTGTGCCTTCTCCCTTCATTTTCTTTCCAATTATCTTATCCCCTCCTAACTAAAGCCACCTTTTAAAAAAGAATCTTGGCACTAACATGATGTTTTTGCTTCCATCACATTGTTCGCTGGGCATGTGTGGTCTACCGCTGCTCTGTCTTGTCTGTTTTTGCTCGTTAGGTATTCAGGGCAGGGACTATTTACTACTCTGTGTTTGTATCGTGTCTAGCACAATGGGGCCCCATTTTTGGTTGGTCCTTAGGTCAATACTACAGTATTACTCCTCTAATAAACTTGGTCGTTAATAATAATCAAAGTCCACCTGTGGAAATTTGAGGACAGCTCTTGAGAGGTGCCAAGCAACTGCCCTCTGAAGTCATTGAGTTGTGGGTGCCCAGTTGTGGAATATATTGCTATTTATTTATGTTGATAGGCTGGAGGTATTGTAGAGAGAGAGAGAGAGAGAGAGGAGGTTTTGCATTTGAGCACTTCCCTGTTCTCTTGCTCTTTTCAATCAGACCAACACCAAATGATCTCGGGCCCAGGATAAGATTTATCTTCTCACTCCCTCTGATGTACCCCTATTCCTCTCCCACATTACAACCACACTTCACTAAGTAAATACCTATTCAGTCCCACCGGAAGCTGCAATGGTTCTCCAAAAATAGCTGAAATATAATGAGAGATTGGTGTGTGGTCTGTGCTGCACTCTTGCTCATGGAGACTTAACTTCTCTGGCCACAGGAGGAATAGTCAGGTTACTTCCAGTTTGTCCAGGTCTCTTATGGTAGAACAGTGGTCCCCAAACTTTTTATCTCATGCCTCCCCTGACTCCTGTCCATGCCCCCTCCCTGCCCCCAGAAGCCAGGACCAGGACTAGGGTTGCCAACCCTCCAGGATTGTCCTGGAGTCTCCTGGAATTAAAGAGTAATCTTTAATTAAAGATTATGTAATGTGATGAAACCTCCAGGAATACATCCAACCCAAATTGGCAACCCTAGCCAGGAGTGGGGCCACAGCTCCAGGAGGGGGGGGACGCGGACAGGAGTAAGGGGGCTGCGGCTGGGGCCATAGCATGGGGTGGGAGCGGGGCTGGGGCCCCAGGTGTGGAGCCAGCAACCAGGACCCGGGCCAGGGGTGGAGCTGGGTGGCGTTTCTTCCCTGACCCCTCCCCCCGATCCTTTCTCTGTGCGCCCCACAGATTGGGGACCTCTGTGGTAGAAGGTTGTGCTTCCTGTTTTCATTGCTGAGAGAGGGAATCCTAAAGCCTGTTTAGAAAACCGGATGGGGTTGGGATTACTGGAGCAGTATCACATGAGAGAGAGAGAGAGTTATTCCAGATGCATTTTGGGGCATTGTATTATGTTAGTCTTAATAATTTTCTGGTTTGCTGTACCCCTAACACTCAGGCTATGTGTACACAGCTGTGCCGCTAAGGCCTTGCCACTATAAAGCACGCAGTGTAGCTGCTCTTGTCGGCAGGAGAGAGCTCTCCCGCTGACAAAATAAAACCACCCCCGATGAGGGGTGGGACCTTTGTCGGCAGGAGAGTGTCTACCCCAGTGCTTTTCATTAGTAAATGACCTTTTGTCGGTCGGGGGTGGGGTGTGTGTTTATTTCACACCCTTGAGCGACAAAAGATTTACTGACAAAAGTGCGGTGTAGACATAGCCTAAGGCGTGGTCTATGCTAGCAACTTATGTCAGTAAAACTACGTCACCCTGAGCAATGAAGTTATTTGGACCTAACTCCCGGTGTAGACAGTGCTACATTGACAGGTTGGCTTCTCCCGTCAACCTAGCTACCGCCTCTCGGGGAGGTGGGGTGCCTGCGCTGATGGCAGAAGCCCTTCTGTCGGCATAGGAAGCATCTACACTGAAGCACTACAGCGTCAGAGCTGCACCAATGCAGCTGTGCTGCTGCAGCCTTTTAAATATAGACAAACCCTAAGTGTACAATGTGCAAAACCTCGTATTTGTCGAATATTCCTGTCCCTAATTAACGTTTCTAATATAGGGGAAAATGTTGCCATTTCTCTCCTAATAAATCCAGTTTTTCCTAGAGAGAATGAAACACTTCTCTGCCAACCTCCTGGAAAAAGTCAGGGATTATCCATTGTTTTTTAAAACCAAGAACTTTCTAATTGAATCTTGGCGCCACGGTACACATTTCCCCCCCCCCCCCCCCAACCCTGCGGAAGTAAGAGATTTTTCTCACATCGTTCCACTTCAGTGAGTTCTGTATTTCAGAGTTCAATGAAGGGAGTAATTATGTTTTTTTTATTAAATTGGTTGATCACCAATATAAGGCTGATTTACTATAATTGGCCAAAGTGGCATTAAAACCAGCAAACAAACTTGTAAAGAGAGTCTCTTTGACAGCGGTAACTCTTGACTTTATATAGGCAATGATTGAGGGTACAGTGTTCAGCCAGTGGAAGACTTGTGTCTTTGGGCCCAAGCGTTCTGGAATATTGGACGAATGGGAGAGTAAGCAGGAAGGGGCAACAGTGTATTTCAGCTTTGCAAGTTGATCTCAGTTTTGGACAGCGTCTCATCTTCATTACCTGAAAAGAATGGAACTGAGGTGAATATTTCCCCAACATCCTCTGTTGTGTGAACTGATGCAAAAACTCATTTGCCTTCTCTGCAATATCCTTATCTTCCTTAATTGCTCTCTTTACTCCCAGCTAGTCAAACAAATCCAGCAAATGTCTCTCAGGCATTCTGCTTTGGATAAATTAAACTATGACTAGATGTGGAAAAATCTATACAATGAAAAGTTGGCTAACTATTCAGGACACTGTGTTTGAAGAAGAGACTTTTAAATGGGTCACTGAAAGTTTAAAGAATAAATGGGATATTGATTTGTACAGTGGTAAAATCAGTTTCAAACTAGCTGTGGACAGAAAAATCTATCCATAAGGCGTGATGGGAAGTCTGGTAATCATGGAATAATCGCACCTCTTGGGCTTTGAAAGACAAAAAGCATAGCTGAATTTCCCCTTTGGTGTGAAGTTTCATGGCACCCTAGAGTTTGCTTCTTATCAAAATCAGTATTATGAAAGGGGTATTTTTCTGCTGGGATAAAAAAAGAAGTTAATTATAAGACTGAACAGACATCATTTAAATTGTGAAGTTTATGCCCAACATCTTGCTTTGGATTACATGGGTTCTTCCAGTAATCCATTCCAGTTCGGTTTATGAACTAGTTGTAGATGACAGGTTTTCTTGGCAGTTTCCTGACCCACCCTCTAACTACTATTCCGTCCTGCTTGTACTTTAGAAACGTTGTCATGACTGTTTGGTTCACCTCCCACCCAAGCACATCACCAGCTTTGTCTGTAACGCAGCCGTGCCATGGTTCCCCTCCGTATTTCTTAAGAAGCTTTCCAACATGGTAGTAATGAGGCAATTGCGACTGAGGCCCTTGGTGGCAGATTCCTTTTGAAATTGAGATTGAATTCTGCCTTCCTTAACTAAAATGTCCCTAAAGGGAGCTGCAAATCCCCCCATTTTTCTTCTCTCATTGGAAAATATTCACCACATAAAGGCAGTGTTTTTGCACTCACCCCCCTCTGCTCACCCTAAGAAGATGATCAAGTTTAGGTCCAACACAGACACATAGTCCCTTCTTCTCCCCTTCCCCTTTGTGGGTGTGGGGAGGGGAACACTAGAACACACACGCTTGGATTTGTAATGTCCCGGAAAATCGTTGTGAGGCATTGGATGTAACGTTTCCCAGGATCACTGTGTAAAAATTGAGTCAGACCAGTGGGTCTTATTAGCTTGGTCTACACTAACTACTTACATTGGTATAACTACGTTGCTCAGCAGTGAAAAGCCCCATTGACTTGAATAGTGTGGTTGCTTCCTAGAAATCTCTTCCCTTTCGCCTGTCTGAAAATTTATGTCTACTTCCATCGAGGAACCCCCATATTATATTTTTGTCCCTTATTCATAATTATCAGTTTACTTAAAGCCTATGATGGTAAATACAAAAATTAGGAAGTGGTTTTTAAGTAAAGATCATATGCAATAGAGAAACTGACCATTTTTGGGTTAATGACCATAATATATATTTATGTAGCTGCTGTCATCTGGAATGATTACAACATTTTGTATAAACTACTGTGCGTATATATACACAAAAATCATTTCACTCATTATTGAAATGTAGCTACCTCTGGTATGTAAAGCAGTAGATGTTAATAGCACCTAACAGGGTAAGGAAGTGAATCAAAACAAATATCTTTTATCTATTTGAGTACTACAAATTCATGAATGCTTTAGGTTTGCTGTGTAAATGCTTACAAAAACTTTATAGGACAGAGTACAGTATTTTTTTTTCGTAGCTGTTTTTAATTTTATTTCTACAGCTTGTAGTCATCTGTTTCTGCTAGTTGCTAAAGGAGCAATTTTCAATTAACACTATATATAATTTGAATACTTCTGATTTTAAGAGGTATATGGTGACAAGGGTCTCGAGGTAAACAATTTGTTAGAATTACAACGGTGAATATCTACAAAACCCATTTATATTAAGTTTGAATGTTTGTTTGTAAAGCATTTCGTAGTCTCACAGTTGTGGTTCTTAAAATTTAAACGTATTTCCTAAGAATCTGGAAAGTGTCACATGATGTTTCATCCTGTCCTTTAGCTCACAGGCAATGGTGGTCTCAGCTACACTTGTTTTGTCTACACTTCTGCCTACTTGTGAAATATTAAGTTTAATTATAAGACACACAAATATTTTGTAGTACTTGGACTTTTGTAAGGTATTTATTTTAAAAGGTAGCACGAGGGGATGAATATGCTCTTAATATGTAGGAAAATGGAAGGTAAATAGAAATAAATACTGAGTTCCCTAGGAATGCCTTCTCTAATGAGTAATTAGGTTTGCTTCATATGTGATCGTGAAGTGTCACGTAGGTAGCCATTCTGAAGCAATGCATGAAGCAGGTTAACTTTTTTTAACAAAGCTTCTTGTCTACACTACTGATAGCAGGTAAGCCACTAAATACAAAATAGGTGTTCCTCACTATGCAATTTTGGATATGAGTACCAAGGGTTGAGGTAACTGCAGGATGGGGTGCAAATGCTGACTCTAAAAGAAGGAGCACATCCTGATGTGAAGTCTTTTTAACACAATTGTCGCTTTCTGTGATGAGCTGGTACTAAAACACATTCTGTATTACAAAAATAAATTTTCATAAACGGATTCAGTTGTGGGTTTTAATAGCTTGTAGATGGTTACTTTTTCCTGAGGTTTACGGTTCATGTATTGATGTTCCTTTTCAATTAATTTTATTACTGCCTGTATGGGTTCCTGAATTTCTTTTGCTTTAACATCTGCTTGTGAGTAATTATAGTAGATAATAACCTTTATTATGGAAATAAATAGAGATTACTAAAGATGTTTCAGAAACACTGTAGTCATTACATTTGGACAAAACAAAAGAAAGGAGGAATGGAAATTTAAAACCATAGTGTCTACCTTTTGAAACTATGGCAGCTAAAAATGGACAAACTGGTTCTGCTTTCTTTTGTCTTGTGGCTATTGAAAAAAAGAGGGCAGCGAATCCTGGTTTACTTTGGTTCTTGTTATCTGGATTTGTTTTCAGCTTTCAAAGATGAGATTTCACAGATTAGCTTTTGGAACACAAACAGAATGAGTGGGTGAGTGGGAACAAATTCTCAGCAGGTAAAGGCCCAGGCCCAGATGAAACAATGTGTGCACAGAAGTACATGTGAGATTACCCAGGCAGTTACAGTGAGTATGCACACAAACCATTCAGTGACTTCAAAACAAAGAACAAAACTGAAGCCTTTTTAGGCTCCCACTCTGAAGGGAGTTAGTTTGGCCAGTACCTGTCCTGTGCGTATAGCTCAGGTAGGGAGCTCTTAACCCGCCCCTTGTCTGCGGAGAGAACTGCCTCAGGGAGGGAGAGAAGAAATACCCCCTTATGCCCAGAAGGGGTGGATGGGATTCTTGACCCACTTGCACACTTGCTTCATCGCCAGGGGAGGAGAGGTAAGGTGGTGGTGCCCCTGACCACCAGGTCTCTTCATGACTGTTTATTATGGAGTTGGAGGTAGCACCTGGAAAATGCCGCGTGCTCTACAGACACAAGGAAGGAAGTCAGGGTCCCTGTCCCTAAGAGCATTCTGCTCTTGCCTGTTCTTACTTTGATTTTACTTTAAATACTCCTTCCATTCCCGCTGTCCCTTTTTGTGCACTGTGTGAAGGCAGAAGTTCTGGAGTTTTCCCAGTTTGCCCCGTGGAGTATGTATGTATATAGTGCTTAAAGTGACAGTGCAGAGAGACTGGGAAGAGGGTTTTCAATGGGCCTTCTGCTGCTGGATTTGGTGTGTCTATGTGTGTGGTAGGGGAAGGAGGAGGGGAGGAATGGTGGGCTTCCCACTCACTCCCAGACAAGATGTGAGTGAGAAGGGGGTAGCTTGCCTACCCCCAGAAGAGAATGGAGGCTGGTGAGAGTAGACCACCAACCACTGCTCCTGACCTTAGATATATCTGTTAAGGTGGGGAGCCCAAGCCCTTTTGGGGTCTGGCAGGCATCTAGGGAGCAGAAAAGGACAAAGGGGAAATTGGTGGATGGACATCCTCACCTGTCCCCTTGTGGAAATAGCCGGGGGACTTGGATTGAGCCTATTCAATTATTGTTTTAGAATATTGGCTTGCACAAAATGTGAACTCATCTTTGTTAGTCTCAAAACAATCGCTTGAGAGGCTCTTTCAGGGGCTCCTTGAGAAACCTCAAATCCCAGGGAGTCCACCCTTGACGTTGTGTGAAGTAATAATTCTAGGGTCAAAGGAACCTAGAGAGAGCTCAGGGTGCTGACCAGACACGTAAATTAGGATTATATTCAGGGCCTTAAAATATCAATCTCATTGATTTCAGTAAGGCCAGGATTTCATCCACTTTGTATAGGCTGCTTCATTTGTGCTGGCCATATTATATACACGCAAGGCAGTGCAATTCACTGTTGGAAGGTGGCTGAAACCTCCCTCGCCCCCCCCCCCCCCCCAATGGTTTCTTGCAAGAAATGAATAAAGGGGCAGAGAGGATCAAGAACCACATGAGTCCTTTCGAGATTAGTCACGCTAGCTGGGAAGAATGTTTGGTGTGCGAAATTTGGTGCAACAAATAGATTCAGATGTGTGCTGAGCTGATCATCAATCTGAAACACTATACTGATCCACTTAATGAAATATTAGACTGTCTTGGAAAAATAAGGCTTCAGGGGGGAAAAAGCACTCTGTTCAGTAGCTCAGCAGTAGTATGAGAGGTGGCTGCTACCTGCAATATAAGTATTGTTCAGTAATAAATTGTTAGCTGTTAATTGGTTATATACTGAGCATTTTGTTCACCTCTGATTTTCACCAGGCTGAAAAGAGACAAGGAGTAAGAGTTCTTGCTGCTTTGGAGGCACATCAGTCAAACTCCTGAATCATGTTATCACACTGTAAATTGACTCGCCTCTTGTCTCAGCCAAACTTTCTGCTTTTGCATTGATAAACGAATTGATCTGCGTGGTACGTGTTCCATGCCAATTTTCCCTGTGAAGTGGCTCACATTTTCATATATTTCTTGCAGCTCATTTAAGCTGAGTAAAGAGGCCTCTTTTCATTTCAGAAAATTGACTTGCTGAGTATTGTCCTCAATTTCACATTTCTGTTGGTCTGTCCATAATTTTTTCTACCCATGCTCTAAGAGGCATTCTGCAGTGTAGTCAGTCCATTCTATGACCGGTGAGTCCAGGCCCAGTCTTAAGAAACATTGTGTGGTGACATGAAGCACTATAGATGGTTTTAATAAGTCTGAGAACCAATGGGATTCAATCTGTACCCAGCAGCCTGATTATAGTTTTACCTTTCCATTTGTTGCAACAGACCCCTCTGTCTTTGTAACATGGGGACACTACAGCGTTTCAGTGTTGGTTATTCTGACTTTGTGGGCAGGTCCACGCTAGAAGCGTTACAGTGGCGCAGCTATAGTGCGTCTGGTGAAGACACTCTATGCTGATGGGAGAGCAGCATAATTACTCCACCGCTGCAAGTGGTGTTGGCGGGAGAGCATCTCCCACTGACATAGCGCTGGCATAGGCAGCGCTTAGGTTGCTGCAACTTGCCTTGCTCAGGGGAGGGGAGGGGCTTTTCACACCCTGAGCGACATTAGTTAGATTGACGTAAGCGGGAGTATCGACCCGCCCTTGTGAGTGAAAATGTAGGCCAGACAGGAATAATCAAACCTCCATACTGCGTGAGATACAAGGATTACAGATGACAAAGACTGATGTTTTAGAATATGAAAAGAGAGGAAGAGAGTTTCCTTTTCAGAACTTAGGTGAGCATCCTACAAATTCTGTGGCCTGCCTTATGCAGGAGGTCAGACTAGACGATAATAATGGTCCCTTCTGACCTTAAAGTCTGAGTCTAAATGGAACCTTAAAAAAACCCAGGGGAACTACACACACAAAGTTCCTCCTGTATGTGTTTACTGTGGCTCTATTCAGTGTACTTGTTGCTGTGTCAATCCCAGGATATTAGCGAGACAAGGTGGGTGAGGTAGTATCTTTTACTGGACAAACGTCTGTTGGTGAGAGAGAGACGCTTTTGAGCCGCACAGAGCCCTTCGACTATGTGCTGCCTACTTATGCTAAACAATCTGTTGTATTTTGCAGGTTAGCTGTGATGCCCGGTGTACCTTTCCCAGACTTGAAGAAGGGCTCTGTATGGCTCGAAAACTTCTCTCTCTCTCACCATCAGAAGTTGGTCCAATAAAAGATACCACCTTATCTACCTTGTCTCTCTAATATGGCTCGAGTTGAGGCAAACTGGTTCCCCATTAAAAATGTAGTCTGATGCTGCTCATATTGGTTCCCATTGTAGACTCTCGGCCCAATCCTGCCCCCACTACCTTAAATGGGAGCAGGTTGTGTGGATGTAGCAAGCTTTACTCTTCTGTTCTGGACTGGAAAGAATCTTGTCTTCTTGTAAAGGGAGTCTTTCTTTTCCTTTCACTATCTGGGCATCCGTTATGTGCTATAATCTCAGTGGTCTAGTTTCTTTACTTGGCCTAAATAGTCACCACACTAACTGGCGTATACAGTTGACTACAGAGCACACACAGGTCTTGGCCAAGTTGCTGTCACTGGTACTGCAAAGACTCTCTTGCACTGTTTTGTGGTGTGACTCCTAGCCCTCCCTACTCTGCCTTTTATAGATATGTATTAACCTAAAGGTTAGTAACAAATTATTCCTGCTCCTGTCTAACCCGTTTAAATACAGCTTTTCTATCGGTTGCTGCTCTTGTAATGGAGTTACGGGACACACAGCAACATGGTGAGCTTGGGTTTGATTACCAGTCAAACAGCCAGGGGTTGCTGATGGGAGGTGGGTTATATGTGAATATTTTACTGTGACACAGGTCCCAGGTTCAAGTCCTGCAGGAACCACGGCTCGAAAAATGAAAGTTTGTAACATGAGCTCTCAAATTGATGCTGTGGCAAAAGGGCTAATACACAAACATCTTTGGATGTATAAACAAGGGTGTAGTGAGTGGGAGTAGGGAGGTGATTTTACTTTTTTGTGTGCCATTGGTGAGACCAATAAAGGAATACTGCGTCCACAGTTCTTAAAAAAGGGTGTTGAAAAATTGGAGAGGATAAAGAAAAGCGCCACAAAAATTATTCAGGGACTCGAGAAAATCCCTTACAGTGAGGGGCTTAAACTAAAACTGCTTGAACTCTTTATCTAACAGCAGATTGAGAGGTGACTTGATGACATTGTATAAGAACTTTCCCAGGGAGAAAATTCCGGGTGCTAAATGGCTCTTTAATCTCAGTGGAGAAAGACAGAACAAGAATGACTAGCTGGAAGCTGAAGCCAGGGAAATTTGTAAGGCACAGATTTTTAATAGGGTGATGAACCATTGGAACAAACTACCCAGGGAAGTGTTGGATTGTTGACCTGGTTGCCTTCAAATAGATACTGGATGCCTTTCTAGAAGTTATACTTTAGCCAAACACTAGTTATAGGACTCAGTAGAGTGGTAACGGGTTGAGATTTAATGGCCTGTGATATACAGGAGGTCAGACTAGATGATCTGATGGTCCCTTCTGGCCTTTAAAGTCTATGAATCTATAGGTATAATTTACTAGTTAATTGTGTGTGTGTGTATGCGCATATGTGACAGGAGGATGCGCAAAGGTGGCAATTAGGCCTTTGATCAGCAAAGCACTTAAGCATCTGCTTAACTTCAAGCTTATGCTGAAGTCCCATTGAGGGTGGGAAAAGCTGTTTGTTGTCCATGTTATTTCCTGGCTCAGTAGGTTTGAGAAAAGAATCATAAACTGAAAATATAGGAGGACTGATGAATTGCCCAGCAAAGAAACATAACCAGAACTTTGAAAATGTGGAGTGTCCAGATGGATTTTTTTATACTTTCCGTTGGGCTTTAAGAGGGATTATTGTAAGTAGCCATGACATGATATGTAGGTAATTTCCTAGTGAATAATGCTAGATCAACAACTGATTACTTTTATTTTTGTTGAGTGGAATCTCAGTGTTCACTGTAATTATCTGTACAAATTCCACCTCTGTGAATGGGAGAAACCTCCCTTAAAATTTAGTGTGAAATACAAACCACTCTGATTACAGAGGTACCTATAAAGGATTATGTATGGGTCATTACAGCAGTGTTTGTGTTGTATTTCCTCAGACACTGCAGTAATTACTGTAATTATTGTACAGTAAAACTGCTTATTTTGATTGTGGAATTGAGGCTGTAAAGTACTATCTGGCTGTTCAGTAAAACTAATTTATCACATGTACCTATAGTGAGTGTGTATTAATAATGTTGTTCATTCCACGCCAGCTGTAGTGTTCTGAATCATCAGACTTATACTGGAAATTTTAACAGATCTCTGTCTGGAGAAAAGTTGACATTTAGCTGCTTAACATTAGAAGAGAGAAAAAATGTAAAAATGATAGAACTTTTTCACAGTGTGTACAATCGCTCAGTCACGTTCGCTGTTCAGAGCACATTTTATCAAAGCATGTAACCTAGCAGAATTAAAAAAAAATGGTTGGGGTGCATTTAAATGCACATGAATAAAAATAGTATCTGCAGTATGCTAGCAGGCATTAAAAACAGCCAGGGCTATCTGTACTCAAGTTTAGATAATAAGCAAATCACTAGCAGTTCAGAACACATTGCGTGGGAAATTTCTATCAGCTCCATTATAGGAATTGTCACCTTCCACTGAGAAATACAGTATAAGGCATATTGGAGTAAATGTATATTGCATCTCTTCTAACAATTCTGTGAGTCACAAATGCACTTATATCTACTCTCTTGTGTTGAGAAAAATCTGTTACCATATTTCAAAATATTTGGCCTGATAAATTGTCATTCTTTGACAATACCAAAGGTGGCAGGGGCAAGGCACGAGACTCAGTGCTGAATTACCCAAATCAGTTTATTCTCAAAACTAGTTGTGCTATCTTATTTATTTGGTTGCTCAAGAAAAAGTAGATGTGCGTTTACTGATTTATATTTCTATATTACTACTATGAGAAAGTGAAATGTGGCATCATGTGCATATATAAAAAAAATCCCTTCCCTGCCCCCCTTCAGTTTGATTTTGGAAGATGCCTTCTAAACTACATCCACAAAATTTGCAAATGGACCAACGTGTATATGCAAATGCATATCTGTGAGGTTACTAATTTCACAGGTAAAGTGCAGGAGGCTTTTTAAAACTTGTCCCTTATGATAAACCAGGTTTTGACAATTACAGTTAATAAATGTAATTTGTTTTTTCCTAAAAATGACTTCCTTTCATGTGCAAAGTGTGTGTATAAACGTTGTTGTTTTATGATGTTTGATAGGAATCACTTTTTTTTATTGTTCAGCAACAATTCACAATCCAATATATTCTGTTCTTCTACCTTGTCCTCTTGTTTTGTAAGTAATGCAGATTTACAGAACATTGTGGGCAAGCGCTCAACGTGTTTGTCAATGGGAGCTTCATACTTGCTACCATTGCGGGATTGGGCCTTCTGCTTTCACCTGAGGCTAATGTCTGGAAAATTCACTTGTTAATTTTCCAATGGGTAACGTTCTAGAATTCTGTTATATTGGTGTAGTCTAAATCATTTGGTGTGGTTTAAAAAAAGAAAAAAGCCCCAGCACTATTTCCAGTTGCAATGTGTCCACTGTGTCTGCATGTGGTTAAACAGTTTGTCACTTGTGAGTAACTGATTTAAGTTGGCTTTTCGGCAGGTTTTCTTGCATCAGGCCATACCTTTTGGGAGAAAAGCCAAGATTAGAACACCATGGTGATGGTAATCTAACAGTAAGGAAGCTGTAATTATTTTATCAAGTCCTAATAAAACATTTTTTGAAATCCTGTTTTTCACACTTCACTGGCTCTTTTTAAAAAAGTCTCCCCTGTCACTGAATGAACTATATTCAAGCAGCTATTTGAAAATCATCAGTCATTACTAGTTAACAGTGTAACTTATCCCTTAATGTTCATTGTTACCTTAACATGGCTGTTGCCATAGAAACAGTATAAATTAGATTTGAAAGAACTAGGAGCTATGGTTTTTTGGTGTCTGTTTTTAAACAAATCTGTGCTTTAAATATTAGTGTAGTAGGTTTTGGTTTTGACAGCTGTACTTTATTTTCCTATTTTATTTTTTGTTTCATTTTTTTAAGGAGGTAAATTTAATTTAAAGAAAATTTAAATTAGGATTTTTTTATTATGTTGCAAAATCAATGGAATACCAACAAGATATTGTGAATACAAATGAAATTGTCTGTACATGTTGGGCCATATTGTACTGTCAGTTTTAGGCAGAAATTTCCATTGATTCAGGGGAGTTCTCCTTAAAAACTGATAATCTAGGATGTCCTGTTGCTTTTAACAAGAAGAAACAAAGCTTCTTCAGTCTGATTTAAACTATTACCTATTTAAGGTTCCGAGGACTTTTGCCTGAATAGGAATGCAGGATTGGGTCCTTCAGTTAGCAAGAACTGAAATCAATTCTTAGCACTGATTAGGAATATTTTAAAGTACTGATTTCAAAGGACCACCACTCTTTTATGTTGAGTAGTTGCTTCCTCCCCGAGCTGTTAAATCTATTTCAAGGGACGGCCAGAGGAGTAAGATATCACTTGTTGTAAAACGAAAATAAGAAAGAAAAACTTGTAGCACCTTAGAGACTAACAAATTTATTTCAGCATAAGCTTTCGTGGGTTAGTACCCACTTCATCGGATGCATGGAATGAAACATACAGTAGACAGATATTTATACAGTCAGAGAAACATGATAAGGTGGAGGTGCATAGACCAACCTTAAGAGGCTAATTAATTGAGAGGAACCATAACAGCAGGGGAAGAAAAACCTTGGAAGTGATAAACAAGATGGTCACACAGGTGTGAATGAGGATCGTTAACTTAAGGGAAATAGATTCAATTAACGTAATGGCCGAGCCATTCCAAGTCCTTATTTAATCCTGAGGTAATGCAATCTAGTTTGCATATCAATTCGAGTTCAAGTTGAACTCGAATTGATATGCAAACTAGATTGCATTACCTCAGGATTAAATAAGGACTTGGAATGGCTCGGCCATTACGTTAATTGAATCTACTCGAATTGATATGCAAACTAGATTGCATTACCTCAGGATTAAATAAGGACTTGGAATGGCTCGGCCATTACGTTAATTGAATCTATTTCCCTTAAAACGAAAATAAGAAAGAAAAACTTGTAGCACCTTAGAGACTAACAAATTTTTTCTTTCTTATTTTCGTTTTGCTGACACAGACTAACATGGCTACTACACTGAAACCTATTTCCCTTAAGTTAACGATCCTCATTCACACCTGTGTGACCATCTTGTTTATCACTTCAAAGGTTTTTCTTCCCCTGCTGTTATGGTTCCTCTCAATTAATTAGCCTCTTAAGGTTGGTCTATGCACCTCCACCTTATCATGTTTCTCTGACTGTATAAATATCTGTCTACTGTATGTTTCATTCCATGCATCCGATGAAGTGGGTACTAACCCACGAAAGCTTATGCTGAAATAAATTTGTTAGTCTCTAAGGTGCTACAAGTTTTTCTTTCTTATTTCCGTTTTGCTGACACAGACTAACACGGCTACTACACTGAAACTTGTAAAGGTGGCAAAATCCAGCCCAAAGGGATTGTGTGTTTTACTTATTTGTGCTCTTTCTGCTATTTAAGTGAAGATACCATGATTTATGCACACATCTTCAAATCCATGTTATGCAGACTTGTAAAATGGGGCAACTCTCTGCAAAGAAATCATGAGAGTATTTTTGGAAAATTAGTAATCTGATCCTTGGAAGGGACCCGTTTTGTTAGTTTTGGGTGGGGAATAATAATTTGGGGTACAGAGGAGAATTCAGACATTGTTTTGGCTTTAAACAGCCAGTTTTTAAACATGAATATATTATGTTCCTCATTTTTAGTATGACCAATACAAGATTTTGTTATATAGTTAAAATCCTTTTGTAACTGAATATCAAAGTCAAATCTGTTAGCCTATCAAAATATTAAATATGCATGAATAATATTCCACTGCACTGCTCAATTTATTCTGCCTATTTCAATCTCAGAAGAATTCCGCATGTCTACAGTCAGTTTCAAGATTAGGCTAGAATTAAGCTTTTATTAAAGGTGGGGCAGGAGGCGAGGAGCAAACTTTTACATAGCGTTGGTCACCTCACTTGCCATTTTTGATTGCTTGGACCATCTCCCCCTACCAATTGCACCTGCAGCAATTGCTCATGTGGGAATGTAACATTAGAAAGGGATTTAATATATTTGTAGCTTCTTTTAAGTGTTTCAGTGGCTAGAAAAAGGTGAACCAGCACCATATGTCTAGCTTTAGGAAGTGCTCCATGGAGCACCGTTTGAGAACCACTGCTTTAGAGTTTGTATGTTAGTTAAACAGAAAGTAAATGTTGAGGGACTGTTATGCCTAATTCTCATGGCCAAGGAATATTTTTGTCCCCTTGTTAAAGGTTATTTACAGTGAGGTTAAAGAATATACTTTTCTCAGACAAAAATGCATCCACTTAACTGAAGCCTTATTTTTACTCATGCTTTCTCTCCACAGAGTGTCTCCAGTGAAACAACACTCAAAGGGAATTGCTGACAGCTTGTGGAAAGGAGTTAAAGTGATTTGTGGCAAAGTAAAACCTCAACAGCAGCAGCACAAGTATCAATCAGTCTAGAAAAAACCTTCATGGAGCTGTTGAAGAGGAGGATGTGGCTCTGCAGAGGAGGGCTCTTCCCTTTCATTTATATTGAGATCTGAACTTTATGCTCTTGAGGAGATGCGCAAGTGCAGAATGTGAGTCACTCAGTGTGGTCAAGCAAGTCAGAACCAAGGGCTACCTTAGAAGACAGAAGTGCTCTCCAAAGAAGGATAGCTCTATCTTTGCTTTGTTATCACTGGGAACTGAGAGAGAAGTCAAAGCCAAACTGGAATAAAATGCCAGCTAAGGGCAAATACTTCTTTAATGAAAACGAAGACTGCAAGATAACAGATCCACTTTATGAGAAGTATCGCTACACGAGCCAGCAGCACCCGCTTCTTCTCCTGCTACTCTTCATTGCAATTACTTTCTGTATTACGCTAATTATAATATTCTTTGTCATGCAAGTGAGTATAACCAGAGTTCTCGGTTTGTATTTTACATTATGTGAGGTAATAAGGAACTTGTATCAAAGCTCACAGAAACTCAGTGGGTAAATGTTTCATTGGCCTAGAATACTTCAGCTTAGTGGTAGTTGTGTCCATGGGAGTACTAGCATTTTGTGTGTGTGTAAATTCGAACTTCAGATTCAAGAATATGAATGTTTTTAAAAGTACAGCAAACTAAAATGTGAAATAACATATAGGTTCCTTGGTTATGAATTCTTGTGATTGATTTTGTAGACAGCAGTTTTAGAGTTTAATTGTTTGGGGAAAAATATGAAAACTCTTTTGGGATGGAAACAGTAAAATTGTTACGTTAGCTGGGAGTGGGATCACTTTGCTATGTGACAGATCCAGGTTTAGGGAATTACTGCTTGTGGGGGTTAGGAAAAATCTATTGTGCCAAAATCTATTATATTTGAACAGGCTCCCAGAATCATTTGCTGGCTAATTAAGGAAATAGATATAGGGATTGGAAGGAGTGTCTGCTTTTCTTAAATAAACCCAAAGAGTCAAATTCACAGGTGGTAAAAAGGAAAAGGAGCTGGTTGTAAAGATGGTGATAAAGGGCTGGTAAATCTCCCTGCCACTTTTTAACACTCCTCTTCCAGTGCAGATTGAATCAGCAGAACTGAGGACCGAGGCAGTGTACCCATGATTTGTGGTACTTCTAGAGGGAAGTTCATCCTGAATTTTGCTAATCACAGTCTCCCTCCCTTGTTGTTCTTACAAATAACAGTAGTAATGATTTAACAATTTTCTTTACTTTGAACATAATTGAATAGAAAAACAATGCTCTGTAAGCATTAATAAAAAATGTTAGTGTAATGGATGGCATCCCCCAATATTATCAGGTGAAATTGCAGAAATAAGTTGGGGTGTTTTTTCTTTTAGTTTGAATAGGGATTTTTCTGTTCCTAGGATTCTGAAAACATGCATGGTCCCACATATAACATGACAGAAAGTACATCTGCATAGACATTGCTGTAGGAATAGCTTTTTATCTCTAATGTAATATGGTGACATCATAGCTTCATGGGTGACATTAGACACACAATTAGGTTTTGCGCTTATTAAAAGGAAAGTTCAGTACTAATATAACATTTTGTTCTGCTTTTAGCCGGAACCACGTCATCATCTTGCTTTCATTATTACAGTATTTACTGCTCTTGTAATATTTGCAGTCATGTACTTGCTTGTATGCATTGAATCCTTATTTCGGAGATGGCTGAAATTATTTGGGATTTTGATTTGGATCTGCTTCCTGACCATAGGATATATGTCAGTTTTTGGAAGGGGAGATATCCCTTCATTCTATGCATGGGAACAGGTATGTATTTCCTGTTTGATGCACTTACATTTAGAAGTGGTAATCGGTATATATTTGTTCTTAAAATAGTAATTATATAATATTTATTCCATTAGTTTTAGATTAGCTTCTTCCCCAGACCAGTTATATTAGATTACAGGATAACACTTTTTGTTAACTCTGTCTGTCCCTGATCCTGCAAAGACTTCTGTGCATACACTGCTCATAGTACAGCATTGTCACATTGTCCCTGGGACTACTCCACACAGTGTGTAAAATTTAAGCATGTGTTGAAGTCTTTGTAAGCTCTTGGCCTTCTGCTTTTAATTTAAATTACCCAAATAAAAATATACCACTTGTCATGAATGTACCTTAAAAGTAAATTATTTCTTTAATAATTCTCAGTGTTTTGATAGGGTGCTGATTAGGATCCTGATTACAAAGTGGTGTTCAAGTAATTTTTTAAAGAACTCTGTAGCTGGGTGTGCCTAGTGAAAGTGTTCTCAAATCAAGTAGAGAGGGTGGAGTGAACAATAAGAACTAATGACACATCCTGGCATTGCTGGGTGCGGCTGGAGTTGATTACTTGGTATCTCTGACCAGAAAACTGACAATTTTATGAAGCCAAAAAGTCATAACCTGTAGGAAACTCCTCCTAAGCTCTGATAACGTAAGCAGAAAATTTTTCTTTTCTTAAAAACTGACTTTTTATCTAATTATACTGACCCTTCCCATTCCGTCCATCCTTTTCTGAATAATGAAAATTAGAAATTATCTACTAGACAATCAGAATGTGATTTCCACTATGACTGCTGTCCAGCACAGTGATATGTTGACTGCAGACTTAAGCTACTGCAGCTATACAACAGTTAAAGGTAGAAGCATCTATACTATAAAGCCATAGATCCTCAGGTTTATTGCTTTAATTTCCTCTGGTGAGAGTTGGCCTTCAAAATCATTCTACTTAGTAGTGAAATTTTAGTATAAAATTTATGGGGGAAAAAGAAATCTCACCTTAGACATAGGGAACATGATTTTAGTTATTCAGGGTTTGGTTTTTTTTGCTCCTATAACTAAACAAAGATCTGGCTTTGCTTCTTTAAACGCTGCAAGATATAATGTTGGCTGATATCTTTGACATTTTTAAAAAAAAATATGAAGACCATATTCTAGGAGGTCAGCTGAAACAGGAATTTTTCACACCTTCCGATGTGACTTTAAATAGTATCTTTGATCACAAGTGACGCCTGTGTGTTTCCTTATCTGGTCTTTGTTTGTCCATGTTACAAAACCATCATATGGTATTTAGAATTTGCCGTGAGTGAGAATCTCCCCAAAGACTCTGATGTCTGGAAACAGCAGGAAGCTGGGTTGACATGAAGGGGCAGAGCTGAGTGGGCAGTTTTGCAATGTGTCTGTCACAGTACTTGACCCAAGTATTATGAGGCCCCATATATAGGCTACAACAGAAATCCATAAATATAGATTTAACGATAGACTTTAATAGCGCCTTCTGAGCCATTATGCTTTAGAAGGCCAATGTACGTTTGTAAACTCTTTAACTGTGCCTTCAGATGTATGTTTATATGCAGTAGTGATTACTCCGTTGTATCAACTCCATGAAGGATTATTTGGTTTTAGGGTCAATAAAATATCAAGCAAATAAACACACGCAAGCTGTTTGGTATTAACATTATAATAAGAACTTTAAAGCACTTGGGAAGTTTGAAATTAAAGGAGGTAGCTCCATCCTTGCTTTGTACTCTTCTTGGTACATAATTCAGATGTAAGTTATGTCATATCATATCTGTGGTTATAATGTCTGCAGTATATCTGCTGCTTCACCAAAGGAGAATGCGATAAATTAAGGGTCAAGTGTCCTCTTTAAACAACTGGTTTGGCTTCATTTGTATTATAACTTTATCCAGTTTCCTCAAAGCTTTTATGAAGACTACACTCCTTGTGATTTTAATTGTTCCATTGAAATGTCAATGCTAGAGGATGCAGCCTGAAGAAAAGTCAGAATGCTTATGTTTTCCCCCTTGCTCTGCAGTGATTTTTAGCTGGCACCTAATAACAGATTTTCCCTTTTTCTTTTTAAAGGTGCCATTCATCCTGTTCATAATCTTCACAGTTTATACCATGTTACCCTTTGGGATGAGAGATGCTGTCATCATCAGCATTCTTTCCGCAGTGTCCCATATTGTAGCCCTAAGCATTGCAGTGACACTATATCCTGAACCAGGCCAACAACTCATTACATTTCAGGTAAGGAAATGCTATTTGTTAAAATATTCAAATGTCAGAGGCAGCATTTCCATTAGAGCTGGGCACAAACCGCAAAGTTCAGATATAGATGCAAGCTTCCACATAGTTCAAGGGTTTGGGTCCACCTCATACACAAGGAATTAACTGCGGCATAGCTATGTGAAAAAATCCACACCCCTCAGAGACATAGCTATACTGATGTTGCCCCTTGTGTAGACAGCACTAGGTTGTCAGAAGAATTCTTCCATTACCTACCTATCGCCTCTCAGAGCAGTGGATTACCCATGGCACTGGGAGAAGCCCGCCCGTTGGCATAGGTAATGTCTACACTGTAGCGCTACAACAGCGGCGCTGTATCATTTTAAATGTAGACATTCCTCCCTTTGCACGCAAATGACACCCATTGGTAAATACTTACTTTTTCTGTACTGTACATATCTGCTTTCAACACAAATGAGGAGACAGAAAACGAAAGGGACTACACATTAAAAAAAATTATCTCGGGACAACATTAAGAATAGAATTTTAAAAAATAATGAAAGGTATTTCTGTTAGCATTATGATTTCCAGACTGTTAAGAAAAAGCTTAATGTTTAAGGTGTCTTTGATCATAGACACTCGGGAGATAGGAAAAGTGCAACTTTGTCATTTAGTTGCATTCATTCCATCGTTTTAGAAACTATGCTGCAGCCTTCCTGGAAGATTTTACATTAAAAAAATCCCTAGTTACTGGAGCGTATTTAGTAGCAGAATATGTCTATCCAATGGAATTCCCTTTTTGAATGAATGAAATGTTTTTATTAGTGACTGGAACAAATGCACTGGTGTCCCCTAAACTGAGTGCTGGACCTTTTTGTGATAAAATTGTATCTAGGTCAGCGGTTCTCAAACTGTGGGTCAGGACCCCAAAGTGGGTCATGACCCCGTTTTAATGGGGTCGCCAGGGGTGGCTTTAGATTTGCTGGGGCAGAAGCTGAAGCCTGAGCCGTTCGGCCCAAGGGCTTCAGCCCTGGGTGATGGGGCTTAGGTTACAGGCCGGCCCCCCACACCACGCCTGGGGTTGAAGCTCTTGGGTGTTGGCTTTGTCCCCCCACCTGTGGTGGGGGGGCTTGGGCTTTGGCGCCGCCCTCTAGGTGGCGGGGCTTGGGTGGGCTCTGGCTTCAGTCCTCCCTCCTGGAGTCATGTAGTAATTTTTGTTGTCAGAAGGCGGTCGCGGAGCAATGAAGTTTGAGAACCCCTGGTCTAGATCACTCTGCAAAAACATGGCATTCTAGAATCACTGTATTCATGTCCTCCTGTTGCAGGCTTTTCCAAAAAGAAATGGCAATTTGTTGAATATACGTCACACGTTTATTAGTCCCATTACTTAATATACTACTGGAGGTCACTCTGATACCATGGTGATGAACGCAGTATAAGAACAGTAGAATAAAATATTAGCACTCAATACTACATGTGATTGACTGAATACTATAGTATAGTAAGTGACAAAAGATAGGCCTGTAGCCAAAAGGTAGAACCATGATTTCAAAAACTGATAATATTATGGTAAATTTCATCCTGCAAATAACGTTTTTGTGTTTTTTATAAAGATAACTCGTGAAATTCTAGAATTTACCGAGATATTTTCCATGAGAGAGCTAACCCATATAACAAATTAATATGAGAAACAGTAAATTACCAGATGAAATAAGTATGTAGTAGTAAATATAAACAAGATATCAAATTATCCTCAGGTAATCTAATGTAGTTATACCATGGACATCTGTGATTTGCAGCTGTCCTTTTGTAGATCTTCTTTTAAGAACAATCTTTTTGTTTGCAGTCTGCCTTGGCTATGCTTATCAGTTTTTCCCTGTGATTTTCTCTCTTACAGCTGCAATATGTTTTCATGTATCATGTGTTTTGATTGTTTTAATTTTCACAAACAAACATTGTTAGATTATAGTCTCTCCCTCCCCCACCTCCATTGCTACTTTATGCAAATTTTCTTTTTGCCCCTTTTAATTTAATTTAATTTAATTTAAACTTGATTAGCACAGTCCAATACTAGCAGCTTTGTTAGGATTCTAAGCACATCATCGTTATTTCATTATTGCATTTAAAAATAATTAGATTTTCTATTGCCTCTCACAGCAGGGGGAAACATTAATTATTGGTGGAATGACCTAATGCTGTAACCTTTTGACTATTTTATTGTCAAGGGGACATACCATTTAAGTTTAGCACAGTCATCCTCTATTGAAAGATAAATTAAGTCTTTATGGGGCTGCCATTTAGGATATTTTCAGTTACTAAGGGAAGGGTTGGTCTGTTACTTCTAAAGGAAAAGTTTTTTGATAGGTATTTACTATATTCCCCCCACCCCCACCCCCCATGAAACACGGGAGCCTGGTGGGGATTTTGCACGAATGAGGGGGAGTGTAGGTCAGACAAAGGCATTTTGGAAATTGACGAGCTCTTTTCTCTTAGAGCTAACAGTCATTTTACATGTCTTAGGGAACAATATGGGAAAACACTTACTACAGGTTCCTTCAACTTATTTGCCTTGTGGATGACACGTGTGCTTTAGATATCAGGCTTGTTTACAAGAACATGCATCACACATTATGAAACTGAGTTGATGATAAAGATATATTTCATTCCATTTGCACTTTGTATGGTTAAATCACTATGTCAGTAATACTAGTGGCCTTGATTTAAGGACTTGAAGTGAATATAACTAATTTGGGGGTACCCTCATTAAACAGTGAAAACACCTATTAGTGCACTCCTTCCTGGCCACTTCCTTTCTAATCCAAAGCCAGGAATCTATTGTCCTGTCACAGTTTTGGAACAAAGGTACTGAAATGTAGCCCTGCAGCTACACATGATCACTCTTTTGTAATGAAAGAGAATGCAAAACACAAACCTGAATTTGTTTCAACTTACTCAGGAGAAAGCAAGCGCTTAGCACCGCTCCTTTCCCTCACCAGGAGGAGCAGAAATCTTTTATAGCGTATTTTTGATTAAGTGCCAGAATAAAAGAGAGAGGGTATAAATGTGTCTGTCTTGGAAGGTGAGGGAAAAGATGTGTGTTCCCTAAACTGCTGGGTTGGTGGGGGGAGTGGAGGGGAGAGGTAGCAATCTGACAGTTCCTAACAGCATATGGTATGTACCAGCCCCACCTTGTCAGTGAGTTTCCACAATCATTTGGCAGGCACCACCACCAGTCTATCCTTCCACTTAAAAAAAAAAAAAGACAAATAGCTAGAATAAGGAGGGCAAGAGCTGTGATTCAGGCTCTCTGCATATTTTATACATGCATGTCATGTCTCAGTAAATGAGGTAACTCATGACAACCTTATTTCCTTCCCAGACAAATGCTTGTGGTAGAATGAGGTCACTGCTCTTTCTAACATTTGATACTCATTCCACTGTTAGCAGCAGATCTGTTTTCAATACCCTAATCACAGTCCAGAGCAGCTCCTGTGTATTAAAAGCTCCCGTAGTAATGGAATCAGAGTCTAATCTAAATGACTTCACTAACTGTACTTGGCATACGTTTTCAGAAGTGGCTAGTGATTTCAGGTGTCTCAGGCCTTGTCTACTCTTGAAATGCTACAGCAGCACTGCAGTGCTGCCTGGAACTCAGTAAATCCAGGCGGTTTCAGAGCAGGGATCGAAGGCCCAGAACTCAGCCCGCCAGCTGCCTCTTCTCTATTATTTCAAGGGGTGTTTAGTGGCCCTGTAGACTGCAACTGTGTCAGTGTTCATGGGGGGAGAGAGGATCTCACCCTTGAATAATTCCAGCATCGGCTGCAAGCCTGTAGCTTTCCCATGTTGTAGCAAAATAAAATAGACAGGACTGATAGTGTGGCTGCTTGCATTCTGCAAAAATTATTGGTTTAGCCCTATGTTTCTGTTGCAAGCATGGAGTTTGGGGGGAACGTTTCCCACTTGTCATTGGTTAATGGATTTTTTTTCAAGTCCAATCAGTTGGATTGCACCTGTCCAAGAGGCAAATGTGGTCCAGTTTCAACCTTATAGCTTGCCATCAAGTGCATTTGTCTATTAGCTCCTTTTGTTGGTTCAATATCCTCCTAAATAGACCAGTTCCTCTTTGATCTTTAGATGTTACAATTGAAAGGTGTATTTGCCTTTTCTTGAGTCATGGTACCTATTAATTCTTCATCAAAATACATCCACTTGACATGGTTAATTTTGTTTTATTAGATATTAAATCATGCTCCTTTCAAACAGGGTCACTTGACCTTCAGATGTTTTGCCAGAATAAACTTACCTATGATTTCCTTTATTTTTTCCTGGTACCTTCCATTCAGGTAAACACATAATTTTAAATTACTACCACTCTGGTATTGCTAAATGACTCCAGGTAACACCTGTCCTAGAAAGGGCTCGTTTACATGCAAATAAAGTTGATGCTGGGAGACTGTGAGGAGTTCTTAGTTTATAGATTGGAGTAGGATACAAAATTAGATAAGTAAATATACTGAAAGGATTAAACCTGCTGTAACCTGTCACATGAGCTTTGGTTACTTAGGGCACAGCTACACTAGAGAGTTTACTGATGCAGCTGTGCTGCTGTAAGCCCTCTGATGTAGCTGCTCTAAACTGACAGGAGAGAGCTTTCCCGTCGGCTTACCTGCTCCAGCCCCCACAAGCGCCAGTAGCTATGTCAGTGGGAGAAGCTCTCCTGCTGGCATAGCGCTGTCCACACCGGTGCTGATGTCAGCGTAACTTATGTCACTCAAAAGTTGTAGTGTAGACATAGATGAAGGCATATCCTGGTATTTGTGAGACGGATTCATTTGAGATGAAGAAATCAAGGCACGCATTTTCAGACATGTACACCTAAGTGTATGACTGGACAGAGAGCCAGTAGCATTTTCTTGCCCTTCCCCCCCCATATTGCTCCCTCCTAAACACTGTGAACAAACACGCTGTGTTGAATCAAAACTTGCCTGCTTCCTGAGGTTTGGCTTTATTAACCAGGTAACTCCGGGGTGGCGCGGGGGGGGGGGGCGGGGAGGAGTTGCAAGGGCTATAGCCACCTCAAAATGTGCCTTAGATCCCCTGTAGCCACCCCATAGCAGCTGCTGCTCTCCAGCTGCCCAGCTCTGAAGGCAGAGCGGAGAGAGGTGGCTGCTGGCCTGGCGCCCAGCTCCAGCAGCAGAGGAGGAGAAAGCCTGGGCAGGGGGCTGGAATGCCTGAAAGCACCCCCGGCCCGTGTCTCTGCCCACTGGGCAGGCGGAGGGTCTAGGGTTCCTCACAATGGCCCAGGCTTACCTGCTCCAGCCCGGACTCCTGGGCCCTGCCCCCAGTGGTTGCTGCTCCCTGAGGGCTCTGTGGCCCCAAAACTGGGTCCCCCCAGCCAGGGTGGCTCTTGCTGGCTGCGAGCAAGACTGCCCAGCTCTGGCTTCCAACCAGCCAGGCCATGGGGTGGGGCCACAGAGGGGGCGGGCCATGGAGAAAGGAGGGGCCTCATGGCAATGGGGGGAGCAACCCACTCAATTTTCTGTCTGGTCCACTTGAGCCCCCACCACTGGGAAGTGGCTGGCGCCGTTCCTGGAGTAACTCAAAATATAAAAACAAACTCCGGCCCAGTCCCTCCCCCCAGACTTGGCTGTTGTTCCAAGGGTTCCTTCCAGACCCAGACCCTAGATTCATCTCTCAAAAGGGCGACTTCCACTTCTCGTCAATACGCGCTGGAGTTAATGAGCCGCAGCTGTCACAATGAGTCAGCAGCATTAGTCTCTCCTTGTTTGAACACTTACCAGGGTGCATTCACAGAAGAATCCAGCTACCCTGAACAGGTTCAGGTGTGTCCATGTCTGATGAATATATACATGTGTACGGTGGTAACTTGCCTGTGCATACGTGCATGTACTTTTGGCATATGTGCATGTACTTCTGGCATGTACTTCTGTGCCCATGGAGTTTTCTGTGCCTAAAACAGAGAGTCATAGTTGACCGTCAGAAGGGACCATCAAATCATCTAGCCCAGGGGTCGGCAACCTTTCAGAAGTGGTGTGCCGAGTCTTCATTTATTCACTCTAATTTAAGGTTTTGCGTGCCAGTAATACATGTTAACGTTTTAGAAGGTCTCTTTCTATAAGTCTGTAATATAGAACTAAACTATTGTTGTATGTAAAGTAAATAAGGTTTTTAAAATGTTTAAGAAGCTTCATTTAAAATTAAGTTAAAATGCAGAGCCCCCCGGACTGGTGGCCAGGACCTAGGCAGTGTGAGTGCCACTGAAAATCAGCTCGCGTACCGCCTTTGGCACCCATGCCATAAATTGCCTACCCCTGATCTAGCCCGACCTTCTGTATATCACAGGTCACAAGCACTACCCAGCACAGCAACTGAAATGAGACCAAAGTATTACAGCCCGCAGGAGACTAGACTAGTATGTGCCACAGGGAGAGAATAGGAGTGACTGAGGTGCGCTGAGGCCCCTGCAATGCCAGGAAAATGATTGAAATACACCCAGATCATGCTGGCAAGTGACCTGCACCCACACACTACAGGGGAAGACCAAGGCGCTACAAGGTTACTACTGCCCATCTGACCTCGGGAAAATTCCTTCCCAACCCTACCTGTGGCGAACAGTTAAACCGTGAGCATGTGAGCAAGAACCAGCCGGCCATGCAGCTGAGAGAGAGAATGCTCGGTGCCACCTCGGAGCCCGGGCTCTCTCTGCCTGATTTCCCATCCCCAGGGCCATTGTTGATGCTTTAGAGGAAAGAGACCAACCCTCCCCCCCAGAGTGCATTGTAGGTATAGGGAAATCCCTGCCTGATCCTTGCAGTGTTTAGCTGAAAACTTGAAGCATGAGCTTTTAGGAATATAAGATCTAAACTGGAAGTGATCCCTAGGGCTTCCTGCCCCCTACTATTCCGAGCAACCCTGTCATACAATTGCACTCGTAAATTTGTCCAGTTGTCTCATAACTAATGAAGTTAGCCCCCAAGCTGTTCCAGAACCTTTGGTTTAAATAGCTTTTCACCCTCCCTGGTGTTTACCCTTGTGATGTAATGAGTATTCATATCCTCCTGTCAGCCATCTTTTTGCGAGGTTAAAGAAGCTATACTCTTTCAGTCTCCTCATAAAATAGGCCCTCCGTTCCCCTGACCATCCTAGGAGCTCTTCTCTGCATTTGTCCAGCCTTTAATATGGGTGACCAGAATTGTACACATTCTAGTATTCTAAATGAAGTCTTATCAGTGCCTTGTACAATGGCATTAATACCGCTCTCTCTACTGAAAATGCCTCACCTGATACATCCTAGGATCAGATGTGTCTTTTTCACAGCTTCATCATATTAGGAACACATGCCCCAATGGCAAGCACATGTCTGCAAACATGGGCCTTAACTTATGTGACTGAATCCCTCTTGTGTTTTAATGGACTAACATGAGTGAGTTAAATAGAAGCACTCATGTTAGTGAGTTAGCTTCTGTTTAACACACATAAGTTGGCTAACACAAAGTTTGGTGATGGTTTGCTTGTGTGAAAGGATGGGAAAAACTTGAGCTTTTTCTTATGTTCTGGACAAAAACATTGAAAGTTACTTCAGTATAGAATACGAATCAAACTCTTCTGCGGCACTTGAATATTTTTCTTCTCTTGCAGTTACTTGCCAATGCTGTAATTTTTCTTTGTGGTAACCTGATGGGTGCATTTCACAAGCATCGGATGCAAGATGCTTCGTGGGATTTGTACAGATACACTTTAAAGTGCATTCAAGTCCGAATGAAACTGAAGATTGAAAAGAGGCAACAAGTGAGTAAAAGCCTCTATTCCATGAGTTATGTATTTTCTTTTGGGTGATGTCTCTTTTTTTTCTAAGTTTGTGACTAATGCACACTGAAAGGCTTGATCCAATCCCTATGAAAACCACCTAATGTCAAAAACAACTGTGCCATTGACAACAGAGAGGGGAAATTAAAGGGAGAAAGCTGCTTTATGTGTGGTTTGTCTTTGTCAAAAACTTAGAAAAAATGACAAATCTGTACAGTACTAGACATAGTATTTGAAGCCAGAAGTTGATTATCAATCATAAGATCATAAGAATGGCCATACTGGGTCAGACCAAAGGTCCATCAAGCCCAGTATCCTGTCCTCTGACAGTGGCCAATGGCAGGTGCCCCAAAGGAAATGAACAGACAGTATGTGCCTCTGTCAGCAGGTTGATGGCTCACTCAAACCTCCTTCCTGCGTAGGCCAGCATCTTTAAGGTTTTAGTATACCCGTTGATGGAGGAGTAAACTTTTGCCAACCTGGAGGGAGCCAAGCAGGGGCATTCTCCAATTAATAGCTGCCCACATTGTTCCCTTAAGCCTAAGGCTTTACCTTTGTCATTGTTTCAGTTGCTGTTTGCTTCCCCCGTACAGCCTCCTTTGTTGCCTTCAAGCAGGATAATATCAAACTGGTAAACTGAGGTGCATGGAATATTTAAAAAAATAATGCATGCACTCATTACTTTCATTTTGAGAGCAGAAACAAGAATCCTTTACTGCAAGCCTGAGCTGCAACTCTCAGAAACTGCTGAATAAGGAGACTTCTTTTTTTCATCTTCCCCCAATAATTTTCTAAAACACTGAGATTCCTAACATGGCATTTCAAATAACTTTACATTATTAAATCTTTTTTCCTCCTTAGGAAAGCTTGCTTTTATCTATACTGCCGGCTCATATCTCAATGGGAATGAAACTAGCCATCATAGAGCGACTGAAGGAAACCAATGACGATAGGCAAATGCATGATAACAACTTCCATAGTTTGTATGTGAAAAGGCATCAGAATGTTAGGTAAGTAAAGAAACTTGACAAATGGTTGCATTAAGACATGCTTCTGTCTTTTAATACTTGATCTATTTACTGATGGTAAGAAGTGTCATGGTTGAGATCAAGTGTCATGGTTGGGATCAGACAGGTTGAATGAAGAGTTTATGTTCAGATGGTCTGAGCACATCTGCCAAGGTGAGAGGAGGGACGAGAACTGGTTTGAAGTTATTTTGCCAGATCTGGGATTTCTTTTTTTCATTGCAATGGTAAAAACACCCAATTAATTACCCTACTTGTCCAAGTCCACATACTGGGCTGGTTAAAGTCAGTATTTTTTAATGTGTTTTCATGCCAAAGTGAGCTTGTTTGAAGACTGTGTGCCCTAGACTAGCGTGTTGTATTTTAAACTTAAATAAAAACAAACCCAAACATATTGCCCGTTAAGTCACTTCTGTAGTTGATTTCCAAATAGAGAGAGAGGTGCTCTGTTAGAGATCTTTAGTATTGAACCACAGTGCAATTAAATGTCCTTATTTTTATTAGAAAACAAAGATAATTAAAATGTGACTAAATAGCGTGTCCTTGTCCAGCATCCTGTATGCAGACATTGTAGGATTCACTCGTCTGGCCAGCGACTGCTCTCCAAAGGAGCTGGTAGTGATGCTGAATGAGCTCTTTGGGAAGTTTGATCAAATTGCAAAGGTAGGTGTTGCTCTTCATTATGTGAATGTGGCTAAATGCCACTGTTAGAAAATAAGTAGCTCCAAACTCCTCGGAGTCAGTTCTCCTGCATTTGGGAAGTCTGGCTGATGCAAAACACAGGGTAGGAAGTATCCACTGGAGATTCTGCCTGGCCTGACTTTCAAGCTAGTAAAAATCCCAGCAAAAGGCAAAATTGATTTAAAAATCTCTAAAAGAGCCAGGAAAGCTATTTGAGTGCCAGGAGGAGGGTTTGTGGTATAAAACCAGGCTAGTTCTCTGCGATTTTACTTTCAGCTCTTGTGGGTCTCTGGGTGAGTTCCCTAACTCTATGTGTTTTGGGATTTGGGAAAATGGGAGCAATACTTCACAGGGTGTTGCGATGCTGCATTCCTTAATGTTTTAAAAATGCTTTGAAGTCCTCTTAAGAGTACTGTATGAAGTGCAAAATATTGGGATATTTTAGTTATGTAATACAGTAATAAAATTTTAACATTGGGAACTGTACAATCTAGAACCATGTCAGAGACCATGTAGCATGAACAAGGGGTTTGAGCTATTTGATTAATTTTTTTTATAGTGGAATTATATTTGCAGTATAATGTAGTGACTGAGTCACATTATAGAATATTTTCCCTGTTCTCTCTGTAATTAGTCATTTGCGTATATACAATTTGACCTTAGGCTGGCAGAATGAATCATTGTAACATCTGCTTTTGATACACTTTTATGAAGCAAATGGGTAAAGAATGTCAGAACAATCTATCTTTGAATATTGTGCCAAAAACATCAAATTAATATAGCTAAAGGGGAAAGTATGTTGGTAAAAATACTGCTTGTGATGGTATTGGCTGTCTGCCAATGTTCTCAAAATTACTTTTGTCTGTACCTATGGTAGATATGGAACAAATTATAAAACGTGGATTGCAGTGTCCAGCAAGAACATACCTATTAAAACTGAAGGCTCAGAAATCTGGAGAATGTATGCCCTAACTTGCATAGTTGATAAGCACCTCTTTATTTACAGCCGTGATATCAAACATCCTGATGACCAGAACTTAAGACTGTAGCATAGAATGAGCTTTACGTGCCTAGGAACTGCTATGTTCCTGGCTAGCTCTGGCATCTCCCTGGTTTGCTATTCAGCTAACTCTGGCAACTCCTTTAAAGCTGTGCCACTAGAATCTACTTGTCCTGGTCTGGGTAGAAGGCTGTTGAGAGTCCTATCTAATGATTTTCCTGTTGTCAGTGTAATGGAGCTAATATAGCTTCAAAAGAGTAAAGCTGCATTTTATTTTGTCCTGTAATGTACAAGAAGTAAATGCCAGCAATGTTCTGGTTCTAGAAATTTATTGTTGATAAAGAATAAGGAAAGACCAAAGCCTGGGTTTCAGAACTCCCAATTCTTGATTTTTTTTTTAAAGATTGTGGTTTGATTTATAAACTGAGCATATTTGGGTATATGTAACAAACTGAAGCATAGTTAGAAGAATTTAATGGGGTTGGAAAAATCTCATTTAGTTTGTAAAGTTCTAAAGCTTTCCAGGAAGTAAGCAGGAGAAGTTGTAAATTCTAGAATAGGGGATTATGCTGCTGTTAAAGTATTGTGTAATTATGCTATAAATAATTGAAAGAGAAGAATCCTTAACAAAGTGATTAAATTAAATCTTGATGGATGTGGGCAAATTAGATTGCTGAATGGACTGTATCCCTCGTGCTAAAATAGTGTACATTAAAGCCTTGTAAACAATAAATTATCTTTTCCCCACACTTCTAATTTTTCATATAGTATTTCCGGGAGTTGAGTTGTAATTACAGTTTCACAAGCTCTGGAAAATACTAACCTCCTTATTAGAGCTATATTTTTGTATGACAACCCTTATGACACATGACTTGATAAAACTGTTACTTTAGTTGCGTGTGTTTTTTATGCCGCAGGATAAAAATATATAAAATAAGTAAAATAAACATAGATTTTTTAAATGAAAATGAATTGAAAGGATAACTATGGGCATTGTTTGTAACAGTTCTTTAGGTTCAGAAAAAAAGTAACAGCTGAATTGCCTTTATAAAACAGTATAATTTATTTTTGTATACTAGTTCATAAAAATAATCTCAAAATACTCTACTGCTGATTTATTAACATATTTTATAGGTTACCTTATGTCCTGTGATCAGCATCTGTCAATATGAAGGCTCACCTGAATACATACATATTTTGGACTTCTCAAAATTATGGAAATGTTTTAATTAAACTTTCCCCAGTGGTGTTTTGCCTGTTTGCATTCAGACATTTCCTGATGTTTTTGTGATATTTTGTGAGACCAGTAATATGGCTGCACAAACATTCCCAAATCAATTTTTGAAGCAAAACCTGTTTTCTTACAAAATGGTGCAGAAATGTCAGGAAATAGGAGTGATTTTAATTTCATAAAGAAATTCAAAAATGCCCAAAATTTGAGCTGCTTTAATTTTGTTGTGAATATTTCACCCCTTCTAGGCAAAGGTTATGCTTTGATAAAAACGATTGATCAAAAGAAAATTTTGATAAGTTTGGGTTCAATTTAGATTATTTTATTTAAGAGCGGCATAGCTCCCATAGGGTAGAGTAAAGAAATTACTCTGAAAGTGGGATTTGAAGAGACTCAGGGAGTTGAATCAAATCAGGCAAAGATAAGGAAGTAATGGCACTCTCATTTTACAGAAGTGAAACCAAGAGAGAGAGAGAGTTTAAGTGACTTGCTCAAAGTCCTATAGTAAGTAAGTAAATGGGATAACTGGGAATTGAACCGAGGCCATTTAAGTCTCAGTCCAGCACCTGAACCGTAAGACCACACTTCCCCTATAAATAGAGCTGGTACATAGGTACCTAGCAGCTGTCATGGCTACAGTGAAAAGATGGTTGTTCTCCTGATCTTACAGGACAGCCTTTGCCTTCGCTTTCCCAAGACATTGATTTAAAGTATTTAGCCTCAATACATGTCTTAGAGCAAGACATCACATTTAATCACCTTTGCCCTTCCAGCCCCAATAATGAGTAGTTTCCATCCCACAGTTGGCAGACGGGCATTCTCCTGTGAAATTGCATTGCTGCTCTAGCTGCTAGAAGTATCAAAATTGTGGTTCATGCTGGCCTCTCTCTTAAGGCATCTGAAAATATCCTCAGTAAACTGTCGCGCAGAATATCCAGACCCCTAGTTCCTTCCCCAAGCCTTGGCAGGTCTGGTGACAACACACAATGCTTTAGCCACTAGAGCAGCCTTGCAAAATGCTTCAGTCAGGGCAAGTAATTTATTGTTGGCTTCCAGTTTATGAAAAACTATGGCAAAATGGCAGACAAACAGAGTTTTGTCCCTCTGGTGGTAAGTTCCATGACAATTATGCAGGACTACGTAATTGGAGTAGCCCCATCAGTAAGAAAGCCATCTCACTGACTTCTTTCTGGCTTTAATTTTATTTTTGGTTTCGGTAACATTCAGGAGTGAAGCAGGTAACAAGAAACATCACTAACAAACCCCTTTGAGTTTTGAATGTAGAAGGAGGGAAATTATTTTGTTGCTTCAACCAGGATTAAATGGGGCCTAACTTTTCTTAAAATAACATTGACAAGTGATGTCTCCTGTGTTATGTACTCTGGGTACGTAGATGAGCAGTGCTTTTTTCCTGTTATGTTTCTTTCTCCTTATTTTGCAGGAAAATGAATGCATGAGAATAAAAATTTTGGGAGACTGTTATTACTGTGTCTCAGGCCTACCTGTGTCCTTACCAGTTCATGCCCGGAACTGTGTGAAAATGGGACTCGACATGTGTGAAGCTATAAAGTATGTACTGTGTAAAAAGGACTTTTTAACCTATAGACACTCAGAAAATAAACAAGCACCTTAGAAATGTAGGGCTGGGTTTGTTTGTTTTTTTTTTTTTTTTTTTTTTTTAAAAAGGTCATGAAGCCGTTGGATAAGATAATTCTTAGTCTTTTGTGTGGACAGTCTAGAGTGCATTCACTAGCTATTGTATCACTTATGCTATTTCATTTTGCATGTGTCATGTCAGAATGGTTCCAGCCTCTTTTCTACAAACAAAATATATATTATGAGAGCAGAACATCATGGGTCTCCATGGCTTATGTAGGAAGGACATGAAATCAGAAGAGAATAAAATGCTGAATGAAATACTTTGAGGCCAATTTATTATTTTTAGTTATACATGATTTATCATAAAACCATAAAACCAAAAATGGCAACGTCTGCTTGATGGTGTTAGTATTCCTTTGGGCTTGCCAGCCTGGTGCAGCAAAGTACATCGGAGGGGTGTAATTTATAAAACACTCTTACGTGTTGTGCTTAAACTGCCACATGTAGACCCTGCTGGAGGGTCTACATTAACATGAACTAGACACCTTTTAGAGCATGCCAGCAGGATCTACACAGGGCAGTTAAAGCACTCTGATATGTTGTGCTCTACAAATCACACCCGTCTAATGCACTTTGACAGTGCTGTGTAGACAAGCCCTCCCCCCATTTTTTTGTTTAAAAAAAGCTGTTTCCACATATCTAGAGCAGTCACCAGGCCTTTTATTATTTCTATTGCATAGCACGCAAAATGTATCGAGGAAGAGAAGAGGGTAGTGTACCAGGCCTGGTCTTGCATTCCCTGTGTGCAGAAGGAATGCAGATTTGGGTGCACAAGGAATGCAAGGTCAGGTGTCAAGGTAGTAATACAAAGGTATGGTTCCATCCCCACAATAATGTGGGATTCTGTAATGTTTCATTCTAAGGTTACACAGTGTGAATGGATTGACTGCTTATTACGTTCCAGCACCATCTCATGTTCAGGCTTAAATTTCAGTGGTGAAGGTAATTAAGCTATGTTGTTGCTTATATTAAAGAGAACAAAGTTGGCTAGGACAACTGAAGTTACTGTGCCAGCTCTTTCAAATACTTCCATGAGACCACCTACAACCTCTATTAACCCCAGCATGAATAGAAAGGACATGTATTTAAGAACACTTCACAACATTTAAACTCTAGCAGCAGCCTAACATCCAAATAACACAAAATGGTTTGTTGGTGTGTAAATTACATTTAAGTTCCTAGGATTTAATTCTCCTTTATTGTATATTTTAGCTGACAGTGCCAAGGGATAGCCAAAAGTTGGCCTAACTTTGTACCCATTGACTTCAGCAGGAGCAGAGTTAGACCACTCCCTAGTGCTTTGACAATCCCATCCTAAATCCATGTTTCTTTTCATTATGAAAGTGAGCCTTGTGTGTATTCTAATCTTAATTGCTGTTCTGAATCGCTGTGCCGTGTGCTGAGAATCAATCCGTTTGTCTACCCTTTGTTTGGGAGACCATGGTAACGGTATTATTCTATGCAATAAAATTAGAAAAGCTTCAGATGCACAAATCAGAGGAAGTCTCCATAAAATCTTTGGATACTTTAAATAAATCACCACATTTTCCCCCCTCCTGTCTTCAGCAATTCTAAGTTTCACACTTGCTTTTTAGTGAGTGGAGGAAATCGAACCCTAGTAAGTAATGTGTATATGTGGAGCAGATAGCTTATCTTCTGATTTTTCTTCCCTTTCCCCCGCAAGACAAGTGAAAGAAGCCACTGGGGTGGACATCAGTATGAGAGTCGGTATCCATTCTGGGAATGTGCTTTGTGGCGTGATTGGACTCCGGAAATGGCAGTATGATGTGTGGTCTCATGATGTTTCCTTAGCGAATCGTATGGAATCATCAGGAATCCCTGGGTAAGAATATTTGTTTTGGCTGCTGCTTCAGTTCCACAATGATAGTTTTTATATTATTTCAGTATTTCATTATATCGTGTTGGGCCTGGAATCCAGAACCGTGCTGCTGCACTTATTTTAAATAATGAAGGTTTGAAGTGGGCAAAAATGTCTGTCCACTTCGACTGTGAAAAATGTTTGTCTCTTGATAATTTCTCACCGGATCCATAGAACTCTGATCTTATGTGAGTGAATGCATCTTGCCTAGCTATTGACTTTTCTTGCATATCTGAAACTGTGTTTTATTATATGCTGACTGACTTGATTCAAGTTGTACATAAAGATATATTGTATCTGTATTTGTAAATTTAGATGAAAACACATACTCAGCTTTTGTAGGCAATACAAGGCTGTATATTTACTTAGTGTTTCTATGGTGATTTAAATCAAGTGTGAGTGATACATTTATTTAGAGCGAGATCCAGAAAACCAAGATAAAAATGCAGCCTTATGATGTATAAACAATAGGTTTGTGTGTAGTTTGTCTCTAATAATAATTAATAGCACTTTTCATCTATAGATCACAAAGCACTTTACAAAGGAAGGTAGTAAGCATGTTTATATATTTTTATAGTTGGGGAAACTGAGGCAGAGGTGTAAAGTGACCTGCTTGACGTCACCCAGCAGGGCAGTGTGGAATTTGGGAGTAGAACATAGGTCTCCTGACTCCCAGTGCAGTGCTCTATCCATTGGTTCAAGCTGCCTATCTTAGCTACTTCCTAAAAATAACATGAAATGTAAATATTCTTTAAAACACAACCATTTAGTATTTCCCTTATTCAGAAAGAATAGCAGCTTAGTGTTTTTCTGTGTTGCAGTGTAGGTGATATTTGAAATTGTGATTATAAAATACCCAAAATTCTGTTTTTAAAAAATAAACCAAAAGAAATAAAGATGTCCTGGGCTTGCACACACTTGTATTATTAACTGTTTGAATTACAGTAGTACCTAAATGCCCCAAATGCCCTTTGGGCTCTGTCCGTGCGTGTAGTAAGAGACATGCCCTGTCCAGAAGAGTTTAAAGTCTAAACAGACAAGACAAACCAATATTGAAGAGGGAACAAAGGCATGAGGAAGTGCAGTGACCTGTCCAAACTACACGGCAGCTGAGTGGCAGGGCTAGAAATGAAAGCCTGGTCTCCTGGCTCTCAGCCAGTGTCCTAACCAGTGAACCATGCTACCTCTGTCTAAAATGGATTAGACCAGCAGTTTTATTACGTTGAGTCAGATGCTCATCTGTAATCTAGAGATACACTCATGGGGTTTCAGTTTTGTAATTTACAGCGTTATCTCACAACATGATACTTTATAGATGCTGCTTTCAGAGGGAGAGAGAGAGAGCTCTATGGACAGGATTTAGCAAAGAAACCTGTTTGTTTTTTTCCAGCCTGTACAGGACCAAGGAAGTTGATTCTATCCTTTCCCTCTTCCACCCCAAATGATTCTGTAATTTTCTGGGGGCTTTCATAGCCTGTGCAAATCTAACAGTGTTTTGTGGAATGACAATTGTATACATCTGTGATTGCCATTTAAACCCTTAAAGCACAGCTTGGTCTTGAGGGGTGGTTCTTTGTTACTGTCTGCCTGAGTGACTACAGATTGCTCAGTTTACAGTAGTAAGATGGGTTTACTAGTGGAGAAAGAGCCCTGCAGACTCAACAGGGGATCTGAAAGTTGAGTTGTTTACTGGTAAAGGTGGCTGAGCCAGAATGCAAAGTAATTGGTTGGTTACCACTTGTGGTGGCGATGTGCCAGCTGCAGGAGAATCGAGCACGCTGCCTGTGTGCTGTGTTGACTGTGCAATGCTAAGAGGAGTACAGAATTGTAAAGATTTTTTTTTTTTTTGGCCTGTATAGCAAGCTAGCATGACTCCAAATACAGTGATGGAGTCAGAAGGTGCATTTTTACAGTCCATTTTAGGACCATAACCTGTTATAAAGCTTTGATGACTCTGTTCCCTTCTACATGCGTATGTTTAATTCTCTGTTTAATATTATGATTGGTTTAGGTTGGCCTGCTGGTGCTGAAACAGCACTGTGTAATACTGCGCTTTCTACGCCTGCCTAGCACTGGGTCGTCATGGGGTTCAAAATTTACCCTGCTTGACTGAAGGGGACATTTTGTGTCACAGGTTATGGCGTGGCCTCACAGAGAAGCTGCTTGTTACACAGCTCTTGTGAAGAAAATACAGCATGGGTGAGATTCCCATAAGCACACAGTGTTGGCTAAGCTTGCTGTCACTGCAGTCAATGGAAGTTTTATTTCATTGGGAGCAGCTAGGCAGACACTGAGCACTATGGAAAACCCCACACAATAGCAGGATTATATGCAAAACTGATGATGTTTGTTCATTTTACGGTAGGGTGTGGCGTTTCTTTTTTGTTTTGCTATCTGATTTTTTTCTCGCTACAATGTAATAGCCATTGCAAATGATCTGCAGGTGTATTTGGTTATTACTTTACTGGTGACGTTTTTTTTTAAAGACCTCAATTTTCAGTGTCCCTGTACAAATGCACCCAAAAATACTTTATTGAAATGCACCCAAAGAGCCATTTTTCTATGGAAACGTGAGCTTCTGACCTGGAGCAGAGTTATTTGTACTATAGTAATGTGACCTCACTTCTTTTCTGTGCTTCTGAATACTGTTTTTAAAGCATTTGGTGTTGCCAAGCTGGTTATTGCTGGCCATTTCTGCATGCGTCTGAAAGACCAGAAAGTGTTTTTCCATAACCTTTGAAACGTCACTCGTGTTGTAATTTAGCTTAATAGCTTTTTTTGTTCATCTGAAGAACAGGCTGACTTAAACAACATTTACTAGTTTAGGCCCAGCCCTGCAATCCTTACTGCGAGTAGCCTCTTTGTCTTCAAGGCTGGGTCAGGAGGGAACAGTATATTTACCCTCTTGTGGAAATGACCGAAAATGGCATTGAGGCAGCAGTTGGCATTATATGCCTGTTCCTTTTTCAGTGAGGCTCAAGTAACGTCCATGAGCAAATAAAGCTCCCTTAATCATTTCAGAAATTGTAGAAATATTTCCTTTCTTGGTTCTAAATATTTAGAAAAGCTTTTTTTTTTTTATGACCAGCTCTTGTTGTGACCTGATGATTGTAATCTTATAAACAATATACCCTTTATGATACTGACCTTTACTCTACAATGGAGTGAAGGAGAGAAGACATGCTTGCATCAAGGTCTGAAGTGTGCTGCATTTATTGTGTAGGCTTAAAAAAAGGACCTGCTGGTGTTAATCATAATATGCAGCTGAGCAAACTCTTGAATCAAGATACTGTCTAACAGATGTTGCATTTGAATGATTCTAGTATATTGGAAATCCCCAAAGAATTTGCTGAATGGGAGACTGTCTGTAAATAAGCCCCGGTTAACTTTGGGGTGTCACCTAGCATTTTACAGTTGCGACTGGACCCGAATAATAATGATTTAGGGCATCTTACAAAATTTCATTTTAGAAAGTCCTCTTAGGCTGGTTAAAGTTGAGGTAAGAATTGCAACAAAATAGTCTCATAGGCCAGTTGCCAGTAAACAAAACAGATACATCTCCAGTTGTTGTGGGGCTATGGTGCAGCCAGGACTGGGGTTCAGCCCTCCCTGCTCTAAGGCATTCTCACCTATTGACTCCCAAAGAGCTACCTTTCCTTCTGGGAAATCTGATTGGTCAGCAGTCTCCGACCCTTCCATTGAGCACATGTGCAGGGAAAGGGAGCAGGGAGCTGCCCTTAACCTCTTTCTTGCTGTAATCAGGTAAGCCATTAGAACCCTCTCACAAAGTCCATTTTAAAGTCAGTGACTGGGTTCTCTTCCCAGCTCTGTAGTTGCTTCATTGTGTGACCTTGGGCAGATTACTTAACCTCTCTCTGCCTAAATTACTCCATCTATAAAATAGGGTAAATCTATAGCTACAGAGAAGCATATAAGTGAAAGGATCATTATTGTTATTTTATTATATTAACACATTTAATTATTCAGAATGTCTTTTATTGAGCAATTCTATAGAAAGGGGTTGCACAAACACCTGATTCCATGTGATTATCTAGTGCAACGAAATATTCAAGACAAGGCTCGTGATCAGAATGAATGCATGGGAGTATTAGCAGATCCTGTTCAGAGACCTGCACTGTTGCTGCTGTGCTTCTGATTGCTCTCTCCAGAAAAAAATACATGGTTCAGATTGCCATCCTTGTTGTTAAACCTTGGATGTGCTCCAGCCTTGGGGGTGGGGTGTGTGCGTGTGTGCGTGTGTGTGTGTGTGCGTGTGTGTGTGTGAGCGAGCGCGAGAGAGCATTCTCTGAAGCTCCCGTCATCTGGAACAACCTTCCTCTGTCTCTTTGCCTTGTCAGTCATCAAATCTTCATTGACGATATTTCTTCTACCTTGCCTGCACCTCTTAATTTCTCTATCCCTCTGCTATTTACTTTCATGTATTACTTAGTACTAGGAAATGTTTTGGGATACACATGGTATGAAAGATGCAACACAAATAAAGTTGTATTGTATAATGTACCATGAAGTATCATAAATAAGCAATGCTGTTTGAACTGCTGGTAGGATCCTGGAGTCATCTGCCAAAGCTGTTGAAATGTAAATGAGTTGCTTAAACTGACCTCTCTGTGAATGTTTAGGCCTTTTGTTCTTTTTCCCCACTCTAGTCGTGTACACATCACTGAAGCAACGCTAAATCACCTAGGCAAAGCTTACGAAGTGGAAGAAGGGAATGGACACCTGAGAGACCCATACCTTAAAGCAATGAACATCAAAACCTACTTGGTGATTGACCCAAGGGTATGTGTCTACATTTAAATTGTGTGTGTGTGTGTGATCTGTGTGGTTTGAATGTAGGACCTCTGGATCTAAAAGCATATGCCTGTACTGTTTAAGTTAAAGGTCCATTAGCTTGAAGGCAATAGCAGACTTACAAATGTCTTACATGGTCCAGCCACTAGAGAGGGACAAAAATCCGTGCTTATCTATTATTTTGTGTGTGTGTGTGTGTGTGTGATGCAAAGTAGTTTATGGAGAAAGGCTTTGCATAAAGCCAAACTATATAATAATTCTGAATTTCAAAGGAAAAACTCTGCAGTAAAGTCCATCTCAAAAATGTCTGAAGCTCCTAAGCAAATAATTATGAAATTGATCTGCCCACTCTCTCTGAAGTTTTATTTGTTTTAAATAGCGTTCAGTGTAGGACATAAAAGTAGCTTCACCATAGATGCCTCAGTAGCCAAATGTTAAACATTCATTTATTACTGCTGTCCCCAGAAAGGGATGTTCGAGGGTGTTGGTCACACATGAATACTTGTTAACTACTGAGACTGTCTGCCCAACAGAGATCCTCTTTGTTCCTTACTGGTTTATAGTATCCTCCTCTTGTGTGCCAGAAGTGGAAAATACATCCACATCTACAAGGGTTCTCTAGTGTGATTAATCTCTGAATTAGCGCCAAGGTGGGGCTTCATCACCATCAGCCCTTCCTCAATAGTTCATGCTATTCACTATCTTTCATTATTACCCCAGTACACTCCATTTCAGGATGAAGTGCTAGCGTTACAAATGAGACAAAAGGATGCATCAAATTCTCCTCTCTATAGTTCATGCTCTTCTCTGGCTACCTGTAAACAAGCAAAATAAGCCACTTGGGTGTTTAACAGTTTTGAGAGTTTTATAATGAAAATAAATAAAGAATCAAAAGAAGTGACTCTGGGGCAATGTTCCCTCTAATTTTTGACAGGGTGTGTGCGCAAAAAATTTCTTCTGTGCAAATTTTTGTGCGTGCAGTGTTTCGCTGTGTGTGTGGGGTTTAGGATCTGTGTGCGCGTGCACACACGCACAGCTTAGAGGGAACAGTGCTCTGGGGCACTCCTGAAATACCACCTGAGACTGGGCTCTGCTATGTCACACACAGAGCTTGGCTTGTGAAGTTTATTGCAATGAAATCCAACAGTTCCTGTATTTCATTGGGTTCCCTGAGCGTGGATTATGTGCCCTTGCAGACAATCCTGGGTATGCTAGTGCAGTCAGGGCTGGCTCAGCGCTGCAGACAGAACAGGCATCTATCTAGGGTAGCAAAACGTTAATGAACTGTTAATTAATAGCAAAACTGTTAATTAACTGGATGACTGTGAGTGAACATTTGCTGTTTTGCTTATGGAAGTAATATGCCTAGAGCTCAGCTTCTGTAGCGTTTTCTTGTACACAGGTCTTGTTGACTGGTACCACCGATCCTTCTTTGGTATGCCCTCAGAAATATGAAAGTTTTGTTCCTGTTGAAACCCAGCTCTGGCTGTTCTTATGTTCCCCGATAGGAGTTCTGTTGCTCAGGTAGTAGAGACTCTGAAGAAGATTGTGTTATCTGCTTTGTTGTTTTTATTAGGCTTCCTATTTAGGATGCTTTATATAACCTCCATGTATAACTCACTCACTTCTGTATTCTGGGTCAATAGCCCTGGAAGCTATTCTTCAAACACTGATCATACTGAAATGCTGCAGTTTGCTATTAAATTCCCATTTAACAGATAGAAGTAAGAAAAATAAATAGCCATACCAGAGCATGCAGACACTTAGCGCATCCGTCAGAAACTTTCTAAACCTGCTAGGAGCTACCTGGCTCCTCCCGGCTAGTCCCAAAAACTCCACTTGAGATCGAAAGCCAAGCTGGGTCCTTTCTCCCTCATGCATCATTAGTAGTAAAGATTCTGCAGTTAAAATTTAGTTTACAGTTAATACCTCAGCCAGAATAGAATTGAATTCCCTCTTCCATAGCTCTGAATTATATCCTTAGTTCTGCTTGTGTCAGTGCCATTGATTTCTATGAAGGTGGTACACGTATAACTGAGAGCAGAATTTTGTCTTGGTCAGTAAGGCAAGCAGATAGGATTGTGAATATACAGAGCTGGATGACTGCTCTATTGGGTAAGAAAGGTGCCTTTTCACAGATAACATTTCTGACCATAATCACGCTTTTTTACTGAGAACAAAATATCAATGTATGTTCAGCGAACAACTGAGAGTTAGAAATTCTATGAAATGTTGAATAAGTAACAATCTGCTTTTTCTCTTGCATGCTTGGTGTCTAGTACTTATTACCCTACCTAGATACACCTCCCTACACACATGTTGTATACAAATACAACACAGTTGACAGATATGCTATTTTTTAAAAAGGTACATAACATTTCTAAGGGAATGTAATATTTCACTCCCCCTCCCAGTTTTATAGGGAGGTGAAGTTGTTTGTGTGCTACTTATTTTTACAACTTCCAAATAATCACAAGAACCCCTAAGAACATAAGAATGGCCACACTGGGTCAGACCAAAGGTCCATCTAGTCTAGTATCCTGTCTTCCGACAGTGGCCAATGCCAGATGCTTCAAAGTGAATGAACAGAACAGGGCAATCATCAAGTGATCCCTGTGCAATCTCATTGAATAATAATAGCTTGAAGCAGTATGCAAATTTTTATTTCCCTGTAATTAGGAACTATGAGGCCATGTAATTTCCTTTAAATCCAAGTATCCAAAGATTGGAAAGAAAAAGAATTAGCAGAAAACACAAATGATCTTCTTTAGCTGTTTTAAATTACAGACTGGATACTACAAAGACATGCAGGTGATTGGGTGCTTTACACTATTCTGTGATTAGATTTTTACTGGCACACTATGCTGTGTGTGTACTCATCAGCGGGATTTGATATACCTCTGTTAAAATGGCTCTTGCGCTCCTGGAGATGCCTAAAATGTGAGGATATGATTATTCATCAATGTACTATCTAAGATCTGATGCTTTTATTATCCCAGTTATTCCTAACGTGTCAGCTGCTTTTGGTGACATGAAGGGGCGTTATGAGGCTTATCTGTTCCTTTGCTACACATCCATGGCAGAAGGACGTAATCTCTGTTGCAATCCAGGGCTGAACTTTGTAGAACTCTCTCCAGCTTCTTCCCAACCATTGTGTGGGTCCCTCTGTGTCATGTACCCAAGACCTCATGCTTATGGTCTTGTCCTGCCTTGACTTTCCTCTGACAGTGCAGTGTCCCTGGAGACCAAGGTCTTACATAGTTGTGTGGCTCTTGGGTACAAATCCAACAGAGCTTCAGAGTGCAGTGTATTATTTTTTTTGTTATGTAAATGTGTGTGTCTCTTACTTTCAGTCTAAACAGCATACGTTGAATAATCATCTCCCTAAAACACGAGTGAACGATGGGCTGAAGATGCGAGCCTCTGTCCGTATGACACGTTATTTGGAGTCCTGGGGAGCAGCCAGGCCCTTTGCCCACCTGAACCACAGAGAAAGTGTCAGCAGTGAATCTTCAGCTCCAAGTGGGAGACAAAGAAAGGTGATGGTTGGATTGGCACTTTTTTTTATTCCTGCAGGGTGGGTGGGTGTGTGTGGGTGTGTGTGTGTGTGTGACACAGTGCTATGCACACACACAGCCTTAGGCAGGAACAGAAACACTGAGTTCAGGGAGAGAGCACCAGAAAACAAAACAGGGATAGGGAGTAGGAAGCAGGAAGGCAACACACACACGCCAGTGATCATATAACCACACCATAGAATCAACCCAGAAATTAACAGGCCAATGCAGATAACAGAGCACAGGATGAATGGAAAGGTTAATCACGTAACAAGAGAATTGCTGTATCCTGAACTGGCTTCAGTTTCTGGATCAATTTAAAACGTAGCCCCAGTCTGGAGGGGACGGCAACTGCTTTTCTCAATGGGAACCTTAATTAGCTTGACAGTGCTAATGTAAAGAATAAAACAGGATTTTTTTCTTTTCATACTCCTGGAATTTCAGAGAGGATTTTAAAGGTAGCAATTTAGGCTCTGATTCTGCAAAGTAATTAAGCCCAGCCTTTAACGCACATGTAAATTCTATTGATGTCCAGCTTTATTTTAATTAAGTGCTTTTCTGAATCCGGGCCATGGTAGTGCAGTGACTGTAAGTAAATAAATCAACCATGAAGCTCATCTTACTGAGAGAGGTGATGTTGTCTCCGGTGCATCACAGTTATCATCTGTCCTTTTTGGATCTTAACTTTCACCTGAGGACCCACTAGACCCAAAAGAGATCTGACTTTAATGTTTCCTCTGAAGGATAGCATCTCTAACTCTGTAGCATCCGCCTTTCCCCCTCACTGCTTACATAACACCAAGTTATGGTATGGTGTTTGAGTCTTTGATCTTCTGGCGCTGAAAAGTAAATGAAAGAGATGTATCTTGCTCTCAGCTAACCCATACTTATCTGCTAATCAAATACCATGTAATGCTATACACAACACCTCTGCAGCTCCTCTGTGTCTGCTTGCCTACTGGGGAACAAAGAGCTGCAGTATGCATTGTCAGTTGAGTTCCTCCCACTTGTGCTGTATCACTGTCTCTAAGTAGCTTTCTCTTACCAGCCACGTAAAATATTTTTTCCAGTTTATGAAATGTATAACTTACTCATAAATCCTCTTGTTTAGGAGATACCTTTGAATTCTACAGGTCGTCAAAAGACTTCAGATAGGTAAGTCCAGCACTGTTGTTATGTATCGTGTGGTCCCATTACAATTTGACATCCTGTAATTATGGGACTTTATTAAAACAAAAAACCCTAGGTTGGCAGGAAGACCTATTGTGGTAGGCACTGTACAAAGAAGTAATAAAACAATACCTGCCCCAGACAGCTTTGACTCTAGATCAACTTCAGATACATTGCACCTGCTTCTGTTTAGCAAGAAGAATATTGGATCTTGGTTGAAGAATAACTTTGGTAGTAAATTAGACATGTTTAATGAAGTCAAATACAGTGGTTATATGAGCCTGCAAATCCTAAAACTAGTTCTGAGCTCTACATGGTTTACTTGTTCCCTACTGGTTGCCCTACTTGTGTTCTGGTGTGACATAGTCATCCCACAAACTTGTCAGTGACAGAATTTTTCCAGGCAGTCATTCTACACCCCCTTTTTATTCTCATTCACAATAGCAAGCGTTGGCCATTTCTTTATACATACTCTGTTAGATGAAGGTATTGTATTGTTCTCCAGGTTGCAGGGTACATCATTCCAAGATGAACTGGTGTCTGAGACGTTTAAAATATCTCATGGTTGCATATACAGGCCTCATACTCATCTTCAGTAGAACAATTTGTAAAGTAAAATTTTTAAATGTTGCATTTAATCACAAGATGCTTCTTAGCTGTGCTTATGCTTTATTAAGTTAGAGCCGACTCTTTCTGAATGATGGATATTGCCGCTAATGTCTCACATGAATAACCAGCCACACCAAATTTGGCCTTTCAGACTTCTCATGAAAACTTCTCTAGGAAGAGATGTTTCATCTTGACAAAAGGCTGCCTTCAAAATAATTTTTGTCTTGAATGATTAATTTGATTGTTGTTAATTAATCTGCTAGAGCTGTTGTATTTTATTAAATGTGTCTCTCTCTGTGCTAGTCTGCATGGATCTAGACAAGAACAGTTATGTCCCTCTTCACTTGTAAACTATAAGTGAGTTCCTCCTTTCTCCTTTTACTTCTGTACTTGTTCTATCACTCTGAGAGCCTAATATTTCCTCACTGACTCCATATCCTTCTTTTTACAGGAAAGTAAGTGAGATGCTGTTTGTGTAAGGAGGGAGGGTAACTTTAGAGAAATTTATACTTTTGTGTGCCATTCCTTTTTGATTTTCATATTAGCAGTAACTGAGAATGTTCCCAATAGTTTTTAAAAAGTTTTGTTTGACATTTTTCAGAAAATTGACATAAGGTAATTGTATTTTTGCTTTGATAAGACCTGAGTTTGGCTTCAGTGTGTAATAAAGTATTGGAATTATTTATATTTGTTTAAATAGTTTATTTTGGAGATCATGTTGTTGTTTTGATATATTTTTGAGGATATTTGTAATTAAGTGAGAATGATGAATAACCATAGCAGTATGTGACAGCTACACTGTGCATATATTCTAAAGCGTGTTTTGGAAGTCTGAGTAGAGATACATCATGTTCTTAAGCCAGAAATGTATTTGATGCTTAATAGGTTCTGTGTCTTTCTCTTTATATTTAGAAATACGTCCCAGAAGGGAAGGATGGAAGAAGATACTTATGATGAAATGATGTCGACCATTGAGGGTCTCAGTTCGACTAAGTATATAATTTTTTTAATTGTTTTTCTAGATTTTAAAAGCAGCTCTGCTTTTCTCCAGAGAGAATCTGCATTCTCAATTTTAAAGCTAGACATAAATGTCACCTTTCAAAATTGTGTTTGCTTGCTCGTGTGCCGTTTTGCTTGTTTTTAACTTGATTACAGTGGGAATTCTTTTGCGTTAAAGTACAGCTTAATAATATAGTTCCATTGTGAAATTCTCAGTCAGGTTACAGGAAAAACGTTCATTTGTGAGAAAACAGGAAATTGTAACTGAAAACAGATAATGTCCAATACAGATGTTGAATGCTACATTTGAACCCTCCCGGCACATTCAATATTCTAGGCATCTCCCAGCACATTACACAGTAGTGAGCTGAATACAGGTCCCAGGAAATGTGGGAAGGTCAGAGGGGGAGGCAGCTGGGGTACGCATGTAGGCAGAAGTCAGGAGCACCTGGGTAACTGCTGGGAGCACTGCAGATCTGACTCCCCTGGCTGGTTCACAGAGGGTACATGGAGTATCAGTGCTAATAGCAAGCACAGCAGTTGGTACAGTATAGCTGTAAAAAGCAGATGAGGGCTGTATTTTATATATTTTAAAATGAATTCTAGCATAGAAATTCCTATGATCTGTACAAACATGGAATCATTTCAGTTGGGAGGGAGCTGTCCATCCCTTCTACTGGGGTATGGCAAACCATCCCCAGTAGATGGCGGGTGTTTGCAGGGTGAAGGCATGGGTGGTCTAATATCCCTAATTCATCTCTGACGTCTCACTTTATGAAACCAAGAAGGTTTCAGACTGGATTCCTGTACTGTACTGACGACTATACTACCAAAGGGATGACTAAACTGGTGCAAAACCATGAGACTAATAGCTGAAATGTAAAGGCTCTTAGAGTGCTTTGCCAGCTGTTCAGAAAAACATTATGCCAAGATAAACAAGCCATTGGCTATGTGAACCATGGAATCCAACCTGAAACATGATTTTTGCATTCTTTTATGTTAGTTTATTGCGTACATTTGTAAAACCTATTTCTATTTTAATGCAGACCATGGTGTAGTAACTCAGATGATTTCTGTGGATTCTCACTGTTTTTTGTAGAATCAGGATTGGAAAAAGAGGTTAGTAAGAGATGAATCTTTTTTTGTTATCCCAAGTTACGGTGAAAGGACTATGTCTACATGGGAGCTGGGAGAATGCTTCCCAGTCTGGGTAGACAGACACGCATTAGCTCTGCTTGAGCATGCTAAAAATAGTAGTGTGGACATTGTGGCACAGGTGCTCATAGAATCATAGAATATCAGGGTTGGAAGGGACCTTAGGAGGTCATCTAGTCCAACCCCCTGCTCAAAGCAGGACCAATCCCCAATTTTTGCCCCAGATCCCTAAATGGCCCCCTCAAGGATTGAACTCACAACCCTGGGTTTAGCAGGCCAATGCTCAAACCACTGAGCTATCCCTCCCCCCCAGCTGGCTTGGGCTAGCTGCCCGTGTCTGAGCCCAGGCTCTGGGTCTGAACTTGGGTAGCTAGTCTGAGCTCCCATGTCCACATGGCTATTTTTATCACACTCATGTCTGTCTGCTGGGACTGGGAGCTGCAGTGTAGACATACCTTCATAGAAACATGAAAGGACAATTGAAACTGAAAGTATGTTCATGACTGCAGTCCCAAATGTGTCTTAGGTGATGTGATGTAATGCAGATCTCTTGGTTCACTTGGCCTATTCCTTTCTTCTTGGTAATGTTAATAATATGGACTAACGGAATCAGTTAATAATCTAGGGTTAAACCTTGGCCCTTTAAAGTCAATGGCCATTTTGGCAGTGGGTCCAGCATTAGTCTGAACATCTTTATTCTAAAAAAGCAATAAGAGGTATTTTAAAAAGTGTCTTTACATACATTGTAGTAAATAGGACTCTGCTTTCCATGATCGGTTCATTATATATCTGTATGATATTTGGTAGGTACAGTGCATACCCGATATGAATGGTAACATTATCCTTGATACTTAAAACATCCTGAGTCATGACTTAAATGGAGTTAGGATTGAATTTCAAATCACTTATGTATACAGTATTTCACCAGTCTATTGCTCACCCTTTCCCAAACTCAGTAGGACCCACAACCCATCCCTCGTTAAACCCAGAGTGATTTGTGCAGATGGACACATTCACGAGGAGTATGTGTATATATAGTAAAACTTGCATCAAGAGCCTTCTCAGTTTGAGGCTGCTGTCAGTGTCCTCAAGGTTTCAGTTCAGTTTTGGGTAGCGTTCAGTTAAATGAACTGCTAAAACGTTTTCTTCTGGTGTCTTGTGTGGTAGTTTAAGACAGATTTCTCTGTGTGTGTATTAATCTACTCTCACAGGACTGGGCCCCTGTCACTATGATAATATAAATAGTCATATAATTAACTCTTATAGTAGGAGTTAGTTTGGAAGCTGTGCAGACTTACACGTTGTGTAATTATCTGTTGTGCAGTTACTGCACTTCGTTAGTGTCCCCAGCTGGTTAGAAACTGATTCTTTTGGACTGGGGTCTTTTTCTTCACTGATACCTAAATGTACATTTTATCTGGTTGGTTGGTTTCTCTTCACATTCTTGGCTTAATAGTATGGGGCAAAAATACTTTGTGGTAGAATTAAAAAATACAAGTAGTAGATTATAAAAATGAACTCTAGAATTACCATTTTTGTTTCAGTATCGCACCATCCCCATCCCCAGACTGAGGAGTTACTTTGCCTGTGCCAGTCTGACGCTGCTCTGTATATTTGTGATACAGATGTTCGTCATGCCAAAGTAAGTGTGTGGTGCTTTGCACTTCTTTACATTTTAAATGGATTCTCTGGATAAAACATTGCTTGCATGTGAGCACCACCTTTAGCTCTTCCAGATCATCCTGAAGGGCTGTAGCTAAGGCTATGTCTACACTTAAACCGCTCTAGTAGTGCTTCAATGTAGACACGCACTACTGTGACGGGAGGGGTTCTACTTACTGTAGTTAATCCGCCTCCCCTAGAGGCCGTAGCTAGGTCAATGAAAGAATTCTTCCATAAACCTAGAGCTGTCAATACCGTGGGTTTGGTAGGTTTACCTTCGTCGCTCAGGGTGTGGATTTCTCATATCCTTGCATGACGTGGCTGGGTTGACCTAACTTTTTAGTGTAGACGTGGCCTAATAAGTTACATACACACATACATATTCATTCTTAATTGTGACATGCTCTTTGTTAGTATGGTGCTTTCATAGGTAGTTTTGCACCTGAGCCAGGACAGCTGCATTAACCTAAGTGGACAGTGTTTCCTTAGTAGTGTGTTTTAGCTGTGCTCACTACACACAGGGAGAAGATCTATTAAGAAAGGAAGTGCATTTTAGATTGTTTTTCTGACCATCACCTTAATGACTGAAGATGAACAAAGGAGAGTAGGGTTAGGTAGTTTAGGAGGGTTTGAAGCCTGAATTTGATGTGGAAGGAAAGAGAAAATCAATGAAGGGGGTTGAATATGAGAGTGACTAGCTCAACGATACAGTGTAATCTTAGGGGACTACTATACATTCATATTGGGAAACTACTAGAAGTTCTTATTGTTGTATTCATTAGAGGAAATTTAGCTGTAGCAGTGGCATCTTGTATAGACTGGTGATAAGATTTGGGGCGGCTAGAGAAGATGCAGTAGATCAGTAGAGATGGCCCAAATTTTGACAAAGATTTAAGCAGTCAGGATGGAGACAGACTTCAGAGATGCTTGGAGGAGGAAGACCAGATTTGGTGAGAGTCTGGATGATGGGGGAGAAGGGCACGACACCTGTAATTGGCTGTGGAGCACTAAGGAAACTCTCACCACAAACATCTCTTGTAATGATAATGTGAGGATTGTGAATTAGGTTAGTAATATTAGCTCTAGTATTGCTATCCGATCATGGATACCATTATTAATATAGTTGCTCAATATGACTCTATGGCCAGAGAAGGTTTGTTAAATGTTTCTTTGTCACAGCTTGGAGACAGCTGACTTTCCCTGGTCTTTTACATTTTCTGCCATATCTGTTTTTCTCTGCTGTGACACTAATGATGGCTGTGTGGTTTATACGTGGGGTAATAGCACGATTTGAATGAGAGAGTGGAATACCTGAAAGTGAATCTTTGCCAAGAGAGGGCAGTAAACATCCTGGAAGGCCCTTCCTCATGATCATCTAATGCTAAAAGAACAGCAATGATATTTATTTTAGTTACGGGAAACCGTGTTAGTGAGTGTTGCTTGGTCAGTTGCAATTTGACTACGACAATATGCATAACACTTCTGTTTAACTTCGTTCTCCTCTCTCTGTTTTAGAACCGCAGAACTAGGACTTTCATTTGGAATTGTAGCCGTCATAATTGTGCTTATTTTGTGTGTGTGTTTTGCTGATAAATGCCTGGTAAGTAAAAACATAGGCCGACGTTTTCAAAAGTGGATGGCTAAAGTTTGGCATCTAAATATAAATGACCTGTTTTTCAGAGGTGCTGAGCTTTCGTAGGAGTTGCAGATGCTCAGCACTTCCCACAGTCAGGACATTCATATTTAAGTGCCTAAAATACAGATTTAGGGACTGAACGTCTGGCACCCGCATTTGAAAGTTCTGATCATAATTCTTGCATGCTGTTATACAGCTGCAAACCCACTTTTAACTGGATTTTTAAAAAGTCCTTTCTGTTCTTGCAGTCATATTTTCTGGGGCTTTTACCCTATGCAGAGGTAATCCTGGGTATGGATCCTGTAATTTTCTGTGTTGAAACTGGCATTAAAGTGAAAGGGAGTTTTGAGGGCATTTTAGGACTTGATTGACTATAAGAATTCATAAGCAATAAGAATAATGCAAATCTGTGAATGTTGTAATGGTGGCGATTCCATAGCTAGCTGAAGGGTAACGCTCTCAAAGTTGGCCCTAAGTAAACAGAATTCTAGAAAGTAAAGTGACTTGTATTTGAATTGACTATGCAGTGGTGCACAGGTACATTGCCAAATGTATGCAAACAGTGTGTTTAATCAAATTAAAACTGGCTGCACAAAAACAGAGCGCTGTCCTATTATGTACAAAAAGAGACAGCATCCTCCAGTCCAGCCTCCCCATCGCCCACCCCCAAATCAGCCCTCCGATTTGGAAATGCCTGGGAGAACAGGGGAGCGTTACTGTGTGTCCTTAAGGTCACTAAACTTGGCTCTGGTGGACGAAGGAGGGAAGTGAATTCTAAAGCTTTGTTGAGAATTTCCTGCCATCAGCCACTTCCAGCATGGCGGTGGTGTCCTCAGCATTGCAGATCTCAGCTACCATGAAAAGAGACATGGAAAGAGATGGTTCTCTTAGGTAGCCAGGGCCTAAGCCATTTAGGGTACGTTTACACTGCAATTAGAAACCTGTGGCTGGCCAGTGCCAGCTGACTCAGGTTTGCAGGTCTCAGGCTATAGGGCTGTTTAATTATGGTATATAGACATTTGAGCTTGGGCTGCAGTCCAGGATCTAGGACCCTGCGAGGCGGGAGAGTCCCAGAGCTTGGGCTTCTACCCCAAGCATAGAATCATAGAATCTCAGGGTTGGAAGGGACCTCAGGAGGTCATCTAGTCCAACCCCCTGCTCAAAGCAGGACCAAACCCAACGTCTACATCACAATTAATCAGCCCCTGAGCTGAGCTCTGCAAGCCTCAGTCAGCTTGCACAGGCCAGCCACGAGGGTCTAATTTCAGTGAAGACATACCCTTAGGCCAAAATACTGCATTCACTGCACCCTGATATATGGATAGTAATTTTGTTGCAGGATTAAGTAGCAGACCCTTCTTGAATTGCATGTGTTGTATTATATATTCTGCTGAGCCAAGGAGGGAAGAAAAAGGAAGAAATCCACAACCAACATTGCATTAGGCTTGATTTTGGCAGCTGGGTACTACAAAAGGACAGTTTGGATTCAGTATCCCAGAATAAGAAGCTTTTGTTCCATTGGCATAATGTTTGCATTCTACATAGATGTATGTGTTAGCAAAGAGATTTTTTTTCCATAATAGGAAGTGCCGGTTTGGGTTTTTTGGGGGTGTATCATTGGTTTATTTTATTTGGTCTCCTTTAAGTTGTTAGTTTTAAGTATAAGAGAAAAAATAGCAGAGTTTTGTGTAATCATTTTAATAATAATAATAATTTATAATTATTATAGTAATAGTAATAATAATAATTTCTCTAGTATGTTTCATTAGGTGACATCAGACTGCTTTGAAAACATAAATTAACTGTGTCTCAGAAAACACACCTCCATGGAATAAGAAATCATGTATCTCCATTTTATTAATGGGTAAACTGAGGCACAGTTGTGATTTGTTCAGTGTCTTTCAGCGAGTCAGTTCTGGAGCTGGGAATACAACCCGAGTGTCTTGGCTCTCAGTCTCTTGCTCTGACCATTAGAGAACAACACTTCTCTATTTAAAAGAGAGAGAACATTTTCTTGTTGTGCCCTGGTGATTGTTTAATACTGTATTGAGACTTGTGTGTGCAATGAACAAAATGTTTTTTCTTTTATCTAGAATTATGACTCTTGGCACACTAAAGCCTACATGTAATGCATCTTGTTAAGACAAACTTGTTTCCTTTACAGAAATGCTGCTCAGAACAATGGCCTCCTATGCGCCACCTTTGTGCTATTTCGGATAAGGTAGAAACAATGCCTCTAGTGAGGCTCCCTTTAGCAGTCATCACTATAGGTGCGTTGCTGATTATAGCCATTTTTAATTTGGTAAGTACTTGCATTTATCTTTATGCTGTGAAATTTTTTTTACCCCCAGGCAGTTCCCGCCGCCAGAACAGCTGTCTGGGCGGCTTCGCGGTTTCTGGGAGGGAGGGGGGAGGAGCGGGAAGCGCGCACACAGGGGAGGAGGGGGAAGCTCCGCCTCTTCTCCCCCCCTCCTCCCCTGTGTGCGCGCTTCCCGGTCCTCCCCCCTCCCTCCCAGAAACCGCGAAGCCGCCAGACAGCTGTTCTGGCGGCGGGAACTGCCTGGGGGTAAAAAAAAAAATTAAAAAATTGGGGTGGGGGGGGCATGCGGGGAGCCCAGCGGGCCGCAGGGAAGAGCTCCACGGGTCACCTGCGGGCCGCGTGTTTGAGACCCCTGGTTTATAGTATCCGCTTGTTATTACTATTGCTATAAGAGAACTGCAGCTTTTTTATAACACTAAATTATTTGGCGTGAGTGGGTAGTGGTTTTATGAAGTATAGGCAATACAGCACTTCATCATTGCACTAGCTAAGGTCACTAAGGGGGAAAACCAAGGAAAGTATGGCTCGGACCCCTGTTTTAAAACAAAGCCATTATGGTATATTTATGGTCCTATTCAGGAGTGTTTACTCAGTCGTTACTCCCATTGTGGGACTTCAGCTTGAGTAAGGACTGCAGGATTTAGGGTCTGATTCAATTCTCATTGAAATCCAAAGCGAGTCTTTTTATTGACTTCAATGTACATGTTATATTGGACTTTTGGCCCATAAAACTGAAAAGCAAAAAACTGTTTAGAAGTCACCAAAATATTCATTAATAACTTTTCTCGCTTGGTCACCCAGCTCTGAAAACAGGTTCACGTTTGAAAAATGTGAGTCAAGTTTTGACATGACCTTTTCTTGCAACCCCAGATCACTTTGACGATGTGCCGCATGTGTACAGGGCAACGTCATTGATATGTAACATTTATGTTACAGTAGGGCCCAGAGGGCAATCAGACCAGGGCTCCGGGGTGCTGGTGCTATTATTTATGTAACAAATGACTGTCTCCCCATTCCCCCACCCCGCCTGCTAATCAGCTTTTGTATTCTTTCTTGGCAATGAATCAGCCTGCTGAAAAAAATAGATCCATAAACGCTACTGGCTCAAGTGATGAGGTTGTCACCTTTGTGGTGAGTAGAGCACCACTTCCATTTCCTAGATAAAAACAGAGACCTGGAATGCTCTGTGTAATATTGACAGCTGACGGGTTCTCTGTAACTTCCCTGCTCTTTATGAAAATAGAGCTTTTAAATGATTGACAACACAAAGGTTAACTCCTGTCAGGAAGCATTTCCAGCTGCTCTCTCTGACAGGAGATGTAGATCCCACATAATGCAGGGAATTACAAGAGATGGTTTTGTAGTTCATCTTTCTGGCACTTCCAGAAGTGTTGAGCACTCCTGACGCCAGTTGAAGTCATTAGTTGTGGGCATTCACCACCTTTTGAAATCCAGGTGTTCTTGTACTGTACCAAACTGGTCCCTTAGTAGAGTGTGTACTATTATCTAGCTGTTAAACTTTACATAGAATCCTATTGGGCAATTTCGTCTTTTGTTCAGTCTTGTAGATTTTTCAATTTATAGCCCAGACAGACAAGAATGTGCTTTAAAGGTGGGGAATATTTTAAAATAAAAGAATAGTTCGCACTTACTTAAGGACTGACCCAATTCCCATTGACATCCAAAGGGAGCCTGCTGATTGATTTCAGGGGCATTGCATTCAGCTTTTGGTACTTAATATTCAGAAATGAAATTCTATTGAAGAGTCACCAAAATGGTCGTGAATAAGTTTTCTCACTGGGTTGCCCAGCTCTGAGCTAGGTCCGTTTTTGAAACATGCTGCAAGTTCTGAAGTGACATTTTTGTGCAAGCCCTTCATCGTTCTAATGAGGTGCTGTTTGGGTAGGGGGCACATCCCATTCTGCTGCTAATCAACTTTTCCATTCTTTCTTGCCTGTGAATCAGGCTACTGAAAGAAGTGCAACTGTGGACTCTACTGGATCTTGTATTAAGGATGTCACCTTGCCTGTGAGTAGAACACTGGTTTCCTTCCACGATTAAAACACACACATCTCAAATACTTTAATATTGACAGCTGGCAGGTGCTTGGTATCTTCCCCTTGCTCTTTAAAAATATAGCTTTTTAATTATGGAGTGCACAATGCTTCACCTCTGCAATTCCAGCTGTCCTGTCTATGATCGATCATACTATTTTTCTGCATTAGGTAGATCTAAATAAGATGCTTTTATAGCTTCTCTTTCTGGAAATTTCAGACTTTAAAAAAGCAGAGCTGGAATTTGAGAAAAGTAGTCAGAACACAAATGGTGGATATGACTGAAATATTGATTTAGGCTCATTTATTGTACTGTAAAGTGTATTTGGGTATACTGGTAGCATGGGGGGAAAGGGTTTAAACGGTACATGGATATGCACTGACCGCTTGCATACATGGTGTGTCTGCACTGCAGTTGGGAAGGTGCTGCCTGAGTACAAACCCGTCAAGACCCCCTGGTACATACTGGGCAGTTAGCTCAAGCTGCCACCTGTTACCCCAAGCTACGCTGCTCCTCAGCATGCTGGCTTAAGCAGAGCTAGCCTGTGTCTGTCTTCCTGCCCTGAGAAGTACTTTCCCTGCTGCATTGTTGACATACCTATGGTGAATTTCACTCCTAAAGCCCGGATGGAAACTTTGAGTGCTCAGCACCTTTGAAAATGTGATCCTAGGATGCATAAACAGAGGAATCTCAAGTAGGAGTAGAAGGGTTATTTTACCTCTGTATTTGGCACTGGTGTATTTGGAATATGGTGTTCTCAAAGAGCTCAGTCCATGTAGCTTAACAAAAAGAAAGGTGACTTGATTACAGTTGGTAAGTATCTACCCGGGGAACAAATAATTGAATAATGGTCGTCAGTCGACAAGAGAAAGGTGTAACACAATGCAGTGGCTGGAAATTGAAGCTGGACAAATCAAACTGGAAATAAGGTGTACATTTTTGCCAGTGAGGGTAATTATCCATTGTAACAATTTACCAAGCATTGTGGTGGATTCTTCATCGCTGAAAGTTTTAAAATCAAGATTGGATGGTGATCTAAACGATCTGCTTTAGGAATTATTTTGAGTTAGTTCTGTGGCCTGTGTTATACAGAAGGTCAGACTAGATCGGGGTGGGCAAACTACAGCCCACAGGCCGAATCCGGCCCTCCAGGCGTTTTAATCCGGTCCTCAAGCTTCTGCTGGGGAGTGAGGTCTGGGGCTTGCCCCGCTCCAGCTGGGGAGTAGGGTCAGGGGCCGCTCTAAATGTAGGGGCAGCCAGGGGGCTCTGCGCTGCACGCTAGCGCCGCCCCCGCAGCTCCCATTGGCCGGGAACCATGACCAATGGGAGCTGCAGGTGTGGTGCCTGCGGACAGGGCAGCATGCAGAGCCGCCTGTCCGCACCGCCGCGTAGGAGCTGGAGAAGGGACATGCTGCTGCTTCCGGGAGCTGCTTGAGGTAAGCGCTACTGGAGCCTGCACCCCTCAGCCTCCCCCCACGCCTCAACCCTAATCCCCCTCCCGCCTCCAAATCCCTTGATCCCAGCCTGGAGCACCCTGCTGCACCCCAAACCTCTCATCCCCAGACCCACCCTATAGCTTGCACCCCAAGCCGGAGCCCTCACCCCCCGCCCTGGGCCCCAACCCCTTTTCTCAGCCCCAATCTCCCTCTTGCCCTCTGAACCCCTCAGTCCCAGCCCTGAGCACCCTCCTGCACCCCAAACCCCTCATCCCCAGCCCCACCCCAGAGCCTGCACCCCCAGCTGGAGCCTGCACCCCTTCTCACACCCCTATACTCTGCCCCAGCCCTGATCCTCCTCCCGCCCTCCAAACCTCTCAGTCCCAGCCCAGAGCACACTCCTACACCCCAAACTCCTCAGCCACAGCCCTACCCCAGAGCCCTCACCCCGAATTTTGTGAGCGTTCATGGCCCGCCGTACAATTTCTATTCCCAGATGTGACCCTCGGGCCAAAACGTTTGCCCACCCCTGGACTAGATGACCACAATGGTCCCTTCTGGCCTTTGAATCTATGAAAATTAGGCACAAGGTCTTTTAAGAGGACAAGTTTGGCCCAATATAGTATATCACACGCTATTGAGCAGATCCTCAGTTGGTGTAAATTGTGATCGCTCTATTGATCTTCCCCTAGATCTTTGTGATACCTGCGCTGTTATCTCTGGTATGGTACAAAGAGCTTAGTAATTTGTTCAGTGCCTTGTATATATTTTTTTCTTTTATACTCAAAAGAAACAAAGAATGTGATTGTAAAACTGGTAAATATTTTAAAAGTGAAACAATACTTAGGATTTACGTAAAGTCTGATCTAAAGCCCATGGAAGTGAATGGGAATTTTTCTATTGACTTCACTGGGTTTTGGATCAGGTCATCAATATTGTTTACAACATTAATTAAGCCACCCAGCAGGTAGGTAAATAAGTAGTGGGAGTATCTTGATTTCACAGATGAGGAAACTGAGACAGAGAGGCTGTGACTTGCTCAAGGTTGCAAAGGGAGTCACTGTCAAACATCAGATTAGAACTCTGAGAGTACATGTACGTTGCAAAAAAACCGCACCGCAGTGAGTCTCAGAACCTGGGTCAGCTGACTTGGGTTTGTGAGGCTCCTGCTATGGGGCTAAAAATAGCAGTGGAGACGTATCTGCTCAGGCTGGAGCTTGTGCTCTGAGACCCAACGCCTTGCTCAGTTTCGGAGCCCGAACGGCAATGTCCACTGTTGAGAATTGCCTACTTCCAACTTAAATTGAATTGGCTCATTAGCACTGACCCCCCCCCACTTGGTAAGGCAACTCCCATCTTTTTATGTGTTGTGTATTTATACCTCCCTACTCTATGTTCCACTCCATGCATCTGATGAAGTGGGTTTTAGCCCACGAAAGCTTATGCCCAAATACATTTCTTAGTCTCTAAAGTGCCACAAGGACTCCTCGTTGTTTTTAATGTCTCCAGTGCTACTTTTAGTTCCAAAGCACAAGACAGAGTCAGTTGACCCAGGCTCTGAGAGTCACTGCTGTGTGGTGGGTTTTTTTTTTTTATAGCGTAGTTGTATCCTGAAGTTCCTGGTTCCTAGCCTTGTGCTTAAGTCACTAGAATATGTTCTCTCTAAATTAGTCTTGATCTTCAAAACATTAATAGAAATCCATTTTTAAAACTAATAAGTTATAGAAAACAAAGCTCTTTGCTTTCATTTGTACCAGGTGTTGCTTAACTGTTTTTTATATAATGATGTTTTATGTTGGATAAATCAAAGGGTACATTGGTAAAAGCCTGAGTTCTCTTTTAGTAGATTTTCTAAAGAACAGATTATATCTGACAACTGCTTTAATGCTTTACTTATGATAGCCATGAAATTCCTAGCCTTACAAGCAGTAAAATATACTTTGTCCTAAGAGTGTGAATTATTCAGCATCTCATTAACTTCTTCTGTTACAGTATTATACTTACTGCTGCATATTAGGGTTTATTGCTTGCTCTGTATTCCTTCGGATGAGCTTCGAACTCAAAGTTCTCCTTCTGTCCATTGCTGTTACTGTGTACATCATCATCTTTAATACCCATCAGAACTCAAATGCAGCCTGCACCAATGACAACAGTACCACTCAGAGGTATGCTATGAAGTCCCCAGTAATGGACAATAATTCTCTGTGAAAAGGGCTGATAGATTCCTTCACTTTCATTGGCGTTTTGAAGTACTGCAACACTTTAAGCCAGAAGCCATTAGGACATTTTTTTTTATACATCATAATCTTAGAAAAAATTCTTTTTCCAGACTTCCCATAAAAATTGTACCATGTATGGGTTGAGATGTGGGATGTGAAATCTCAGAGAGACTGGTTTCATTTTGGGGATTTTAGAGAGGGGAGTTTGAAAACTGAGCCTATAATAGGAAGCTGCTCTCAACCTAGAACTATGAAGGAGACTGTTCTCCTCCATAAAATTCCAGTATTCTCCATAATATTAAGTTGTTCAGTCAATAGATCTGCTTTAATTGGTTCTTAAGTGAGCTTACTATAGCTGCTCATTTCACACATTTTAAAATAGTCTTTTAAAATAAACTTCACAATGTAATAACCCCAAGATGTGTGGTACTTTGTACTCCACTTTCCATAGGGAAAGAATGGCGTGGCAAAGTCTAGGGCACTTTGTCTACATTGTACATTAAAACTTTAGAAAATGGTAGGACATTTATATTCATGATGTATCCAATATTTGTCAGGAGCTGATGGGGAGTGAGCATTTGTGGAGGACATGTGTTTGCCAAAGCAACACTAATCATACCACTTTTATCAGCACAACAGTTAACTGTTGTTAAATTACTTTCCTGATTCCAGATACTTTTAAAAACCAAACATTTAACTCCTCCAGTCTAATTGAACAGGGCAAAGCCATAAAATAAATGGCGTGTACCATGTGGGAAGCTTGGTGTGCACATTTGCAAATATTCTGGGTACAATCTCCCAGTTGTTTCATAGTGTGGCAGTTATCTGAGCTGTGGGATCAAGCCAAAAGATAGCTTGAGCGTGCTGAGACTTCAGGCTGGTCTAATACAGAAACTTGAACCAAAATAACGAAACCAGTTGTAATTCACACTTTTATTTCAGTGAGAGTCTGAGAGTGGATTGGAAGTGTGACATGGAATACTCTTATTCCAAAATAAGTGTGTCCACTCAGACTTGCACTGAAATATCTAAAGGTGTGAACTACAGCAGATTTATTTATTTCAGTTCCAGTTTCCTTGTGGACAAGCTCTTAGTCTCTTTGCCCGTCACAAGCAAGGAAGCTGTTTCCTACTTTAAGCCTCTGCGGTTATGTCTTGCTGGGCAAAAAGGGGTGTGATTTTCAAATGTGTTAGCTCAATATGATTGAAAAGACCCACTCAGATGCAGGCGAGCAGCTATGAAGACAGGACCCATAAGCAGAGGAACTATGTTAAAATTGGGGGACTGTCACTTGTGTTACTTCTGTTAAAGAGTACTTCGGAACACAAGGGGGTTGGCTCTGTTTCTAAACATCCAGAGATTCCCAAGTATTCAAAACGACAATTGTATGTTGCTTTTCTGTATTCCAGGCTTTTCATGAAAGATCCAATACTGATGACTGACTTATACCTGGCTCTGTTTTACGTAACTCTGATCCTATTTTCAAGACAGGTATGGATAAAAAACAAAACAAAAACTCCACAGTCCTTTTCACACAGTGATCGTTGAGTTAAATAAAAGACACCTGTTTTCTATCTCTGTAGGTTGTCCTAGACACCGAAAAATCATTTTTATAGTGTTTAGGAAAGGAGGGAAAGATTTTTACACACTTTTCAATAGTATTTTGGATTCTAACTCTGAAGACACAAACTTTTAAAAGTGGCTTCTAATATTGCACTCACAAAATTGGGCACCCAGAATCTACATTGTTTAGTCACTTTCAATTGTATTTATAAATCATCTTCCACCCTTCTGGCAGGGTGGTTTGGGACAGTACAATATTCAAAATAAATATACTTATTAAAATAATTAAAGTGTAATTTTAAAATTGAATTATAAAGATTGAATAAAAATACAGACGTGCTTTACAATGATTTAGATAATGGCATAGCGAGTACACTTATAAAGTTTTCAGACAATACCAAGCTGGGAGGGATTGCAAGTGCTTTGGAGGATAGGATTAAAATTCAAAATTATCTGGACAAACTGGAGAAATGGTCTGAAATAACTAGGATGAAATTCAGTAAGGACAAATGCAAAGTACTCCACTTAGGAAGGAACAATCAGTTACACACATACAAAATGGGAAATGACTGCCTAGGAAGGAGTGCTGCGGAAAGGGATCTGGGGGGTTATAGTGGACCACAAGCTAAATATGAGTCAACAGTCTAACGCTGTTGCAAAAAAAGCAAACATCGTTCTGGGATGTATTAGCAGGAGTGTTGTAAGCAAGAAACGAGAAGTAATTCTTCCACTCTACTCCATGCTGATTAGGCCTCAACTGGAGTATTGTGTCCTGTTCTGGGCGCCACATTTCAGGAAAGATGTGAACAAACTGGAGAGAGTCCAGAGAAGAGCAACAAAAATGATTAAAGGTCTAGAAAACATGACCTATGAGGGAAGACTGAATACATTGGGTTTGTTTAGTCTGGAAAAGAGAAGACTGAGAGGGGACATGATAACAGTTTTCAAGTATGTAAAAGGTTGTTACAAAGAGGAGGGAGAAACATTGTTTTTCTTAACCTCTGAGGATAGGACTGTAATGGGTTTCCCCGTTAAGATGCCACTTGATGTGCTGAGATACCACTGAGTCTGTCTGCTCTGCCAGCCTAGGCCCCCTTTTTACCTGTCTTGCTGAGCCAGGCCATTAAGCCTCCTTCAGTGCACAGGCAGGCAGGGCCACACCCAACTGCAGAACGACACAGACACTTGAGATCAGTTTAAGGGACTTGCCCCAGCACTCAGGTGTCCACCTCCCTGGGAGTGCAGACCCAAAGGTATATTTTGAAATCCACCACCTCCCTCAATGTGAGGGCACGGCCTCTTCCCCTCCTTCGCCCAATTATGAATTGCACAAATTGGGTTATATTATAAACAAAAAAATAAGTTTAACAACTACAAAAGGTGAATTTTAAGTGAATATAAGCGATAACAGACAGAACAAAGCAGGTTACTGAGCAAATAAAACAAAATACGCAAGCTGAGCTCAATATACTTAAGAAACAGGTTACAAAATGTGATTTCTTACCCTAAATGTTATTTTAGGCAGGTTACAAAGTTTCTGTAGCTTAGAGTTCCAGTTACGTCTCTTTTCAGATTGGACCCTGTCTCAGTCTGGACTCCCCCCTTGCTATCCCTTCAGGTGTCCTTTGCAGTCTTTCTTCTTGGGCAGACAGGTCATGGAGAGGGATCCCGTTTGCCTTCCTCCCCACCCTTAAATAAGGTTACATAAGGCAGGAATCCTTTTTTTCCCAAACTTGACACCCCCCCACCCCCCCTTTAGTGGAAAGTCACAAGGAATCCAAAATAATGTTTAGTATCAGGCAAGACCACCTGACCTTGTAGTGTCACAGTTACGTCCCAGGATGCCTCCCAGGATGGGGAGAGATTAGTATCTTCACAGTCTTGTTGTTCCTTCCCAATAGCCCATCAGATATGGTGGCCTGTCATTTGGTGGGTGTCTTCCCAATACACACCCAGTTGTAATTGTTACCTAGTCCATATTCCTAACTTTAGACACAGAAATGATACGTGCATACAAATTGGATAATCACATTCAGTAAATCAACCTTTCCAATGATATCTTACATGAGCCATCTTGCATAAAATACATCTCAGTTATGTCATCTCCATATCATAAGGATATTTCCATAAAGGCTATGGAGTGTAACATCACAAGGACAAGAAGCAATGGGCTTAATTTGCAGCAAGGGAGGTTTAGGTTGGACATTAGGAAAAACTTCCTAACCGTCAGGGTGGTTAAGCACTGGAATAAATTGCCTAGGGAGGTGGTGGAATCTCCATCATTGGGGATTTTTAAGAGCAGGTTGGACAAACACCTGTCAGGGGTGGTCTAGATAATGCTTAGTCCTGCCATGAGTGCAGGGGACTGGACTAGATGACTTCTCAAGGTCCCTTCCAGCCCTATGATTCTGTGTGCAAACTGGACTAGTGTATATCTGATGCCAGTTGAGTCGCATGCACAAATGGCTGCTGGCTTGTGTCGATGTGACTTTTGTTTTCAAAAACAGGTGCTTGTGCAGGTTTTCAGTCACAATTTCAGTGGCCATTTGGGTCTGAAGTGTCCTGACGAAACTTGGCTGTCACTGTCCCCCTTTTCACTTGCTTTGAAACCTGTAAGCTCTTATCTCAGAGCTCTGGGGCTTTATTTTACTGTATGAATTCTTGTTTGCAGATTGAGTATTGCTGTCGACTAGATTGCTTGTGGAAGAATAAATTTAAAAAAGAACATGAACAATTTGAAACCATGGAAAACGTAAACAGGCTCTTGCTGGAAAATGTCCTTCCGGCACATGTTGCTGCTCATTTCATTGGTGACAAGTTAAATGAGGTATGTTTAATCTACTCTGCTGGTAGGAAGGATGGTAAATCAGACTCCTGTGAGAATGCCACCTCACCGCCCATGAATAGGTTACAAGCTACTGCTTGCTTCCTGTGTTCCTTCCTCTTCCCAAGCCCAAGGAGCTGCTACTCCCATGGCATTAAGAGGACTTCAGTTTAAATGAATGCTTGCTTTTAGCACTGGCAGGAGTAGGGCATGGAAATCCACATCAGAGATTATCATTGGCTTTGGCACTGATAATTGATTCAGAAGTGACATTAGGATTCACCTCTCCAAAGACCCCTTTTGACAGAGCTGATTCATTTAGTTCCTATAAGGAGCTGGCTGAGGGGCAGACAGCATCCACTTGGCAGCATGCTGATGGCAGACGATAAAAGGGCATTGATAGCAACTCTCCTTAGACCCTGCACCTCACTTTGCCGACACCTCCATAGTGAGTCACTGGATTGATTGAGCTGGGAGGATGGGGGCTATTGGAGCAGAGAGAGCAGTCACTGTGCAGAATGCAGTTGGGGGTATCTGATTGGATTTCATTCTCAGCCCTTAGAATTCGGATTCAATAAAAATAGGAAAATATGGACCTCCTATAATTTTGTTGAGATCCAGTGGCTTAGCTTGGTTCATTTCTAGTCATAGTTGTATTTAAAGGTACTAAAAGCTGAATGCAATTTTGGTTACACACGGTGGGGTTACAGGGTAACTGTGAAATTGCTCTTGCTTTCCAATAGGATTGGTACCATCAGTCTTATGACTGTGTCTGTGTCATGTTTGCATCAGTACCTGATTTTAAGGTGTTTTATACCGAATGTGATGTCAATAAAGAGGGACTGGAGTGCTTGCGGCTGCTGAACGAAATCATTGCTGATTTTGATGAGGTATTTCAAGTTTCAGGCAAACCTGGCTTGGGTTTACATGATTACAGTATAAAATGTCTGTCTTGAGCGGTGTTTCAATGGAGGAACCATGAAAAGTGAAACAATTTAGTAATATGAACCAGGATTCTCAGTTCAGCCTTACAGTCTTGGAAAGTGAAATTCTAATCATTTCCATCTGATATACTCATGCAGTTAGACCATCTAACCCTTTAATAGTACAGTATAAACAAGACTTAGTGTTTTTCCTCATGATGCAAATACCGATCTGTCACAGATTTTATTACTGAGTTGTAGGATTTACTACATTTCTATAACGTGTGTCCAAAAAAGGGGGTGGGTGGAGGAGGTGGAGGGAAACAGCAGCAAAAGAAATCTTCCACCCTTTGTTATTTAAAATGTGTTTTCTGCGATAAAGGGACATAGTGTATCTAGAGATAAATCTTGTGTATGCGGTAGGGAATACAAGATCGTTGGTGATATAACACATGGGGATATAAGGCATTAAGATCTCAAATTATAATTCAGTTTCTTTCTTCCAAACAGCTATTGTTGAAACCTAAATTTAGTGGTGTTGAAAAAATCAAAACCATTGGAAGCACTTACATGGCAGCAGCAGGCCTTAGTGTTGCACCAGGCCAAGAGAACAACCAGGTATGATGCCCTTTGGAAATATAAACACATTTAGAATTCTAATTGTCCATATCTGTGTAGGTGACAGTGTAGTGGGATGGAAAGGAAGATGAAAGTTATCAGCAGTCATAGTCTCAGGTATGGAAGAGGAGGATAGGAAATATATTCCGAGGCTGTGTTTTGTATCACGTTATAAATAATATGTTTCTGAAATGTTCCAGAATTAAGGCAATAATTCCAATATTTGGGTTCTGGTGTCAAGAACAAATACTGTGGTTTAAAGTATCCCCAAGATGTCATATGTGATAGAATTACAGCCCTACATACAGCAGAAAATTCATCATTCCTTAATACCAGACCAGTGAAGCTGGTGTCAGCTTATGTCCTTTAAAATCAATTTGCTGTTTTCTTGTTTACAATTGTTCCTACATTATTCTGTGATTCAAAGCACTGGGAAACTGTGATTTTGACTAACTTTCATTTATCTGTGGTTCTGTTCCTCAAGATCAGATATTAAATCCAAACCCAATGTGGTTTTTCTTTAAATTCTTAAGAGCTTGAACGTTCCTGGACACACAACAGAATAGCTTGAATGGTGGGAGCACCAAGGGGCTGTTGATACCAAAGAATTAACGACCGCAGGCATCTCTGATTCAGATTCAGGATTTGATGGCAAATTGATTAATATAATTGTTATCTATGCAGAGAACATGGTATAACAATAAACTCAGGGAGCAAAAATCAGATCTAAATTTCAACACCCTGTAGCTAAGAGGTGTTTAAAACCAGGCTTTTGGTTCAGGCCTATCACCAGGAGGAAGTTTTGGTGAGTGAGAAGATGTGCTGTACGTAGAGGACACTTAATTTTAAATCTGCACTAAAGTCTGGAAAGAGATGTAAAGAGCCAGTTTATGAATACTAAGTAGACCAGTCTCTCCTTTTGCCAGCTAGACCCAATTTACTTTAATGTTCATTGTAATTATTGTGCATGTTCATCTGAACTGAGCTGTGATTGTGTAACCGTGTCTTATTTCACCTGGGGCTTGACATGGATTTAGCCTCCAGTCTTTATAAATTGCTATGTAATTAATTGATCGTACTGGACTTCATCAGAAAACAGCATTACAGTGACTGCTCGCGATGCAGCAGCACGACACACACTAACTGAACTGCTTTGGTGCTTACATCATTGTTCTTTGAGACGGACAGCTGCCATTCATTACACTGAGAGTTTGACATATTAAGGCATTAATATCCATTATAAATTCCTAGGACCAGGAGAGACAGCATGCTCAAATTGGGATCATGGTGGAGTATGGAATTGCCTTGATGAGTAAACTGGATGGCATCAACAGACATTCCTTTAACAATTTCCGCCTACGTGTTGGTAAGTTTCAATTTCATACAGGATGTGAATGCTACAAGCTTTGCAAAAACTAGAGCTGGAAAAGGATTATTAGATGGTCAAGTCACTGGTCAGTGCTGAATTATTCTTGACACCGAACACTGATATTATGGTAGTAAGCATAATATAAATACTAAGAAACAGAACATTGCCTAGTCTAGCTTTTAAACGCGCCAAGCCGTGAGGTTCCACATCTAACCTTGGAGTGTGGCTGTAGTCTCATCATCCTGATATTCCTGCAAAATTCAGGGATGTTTCTGGTGCTGGGTGTGGGAAAAGGGGAAATAATGCTGCAGCTGCAAAGGGGGAGGAGAGGGAGAGCATGGTGTGTTTGCTGGTTGGATATGGGGGTGATGAGAGAGCTGGATGGTATGCTGCTGTTGGCTCATTACATGGCAATTCTGGATTCTACATGAAGTGCAGGAAGGGTGGACTTTTGCTTAAAGCACAGGTCGGTGAGATAGGAGATCTGGACGACGTGCTCAAACTCAGGGGAAGTTTGACGTGCCACAAACTTCCTCTGTTACCCTGGGCAAGTCACTTCCTCTCTGTGCTTCCTTATCTCTAAAGGGTGCAGTGAGGCTAAATTCATTGCTGGTTATAAATCACTAAAGTGGTCCTCTGCTGGAAGGAGTTACTGAAGTGTAAAATTATATTGACTCTAATGGCACGTACTTTTATTTCTGTAGGGATAAACCATGGGCCTGTAATAGCAGGTGTGATTGGTGCTCGTAAACCCCAGTATGATATCTGGGGCAACACTGTCAATGTCGCTAGCAGGATGGAGAGTACTGGTGAACTTGGAAAAATCCAGGTACAAAGATGGGCATTCAGATGTTTCTAGAAAACTACTTTAATCAGTAAAAATGCTAAATGTTCAAAGTTTATTTCCATGGTGTTTTACAAGAATTTCGGTATTTCTGTTTCACTCAGGTTACAGAAGAGACGAGCAAAATATTACAGGAACTGGGATATTCATGTGAATGTAGGGGACTCATTAATGTCAAAGGAAAGGGAGAACTAAGGACTTACTTTGTGTGCACAGATACAGCCAAATCCCAAGGTATTGGACTGAACTGAGTCTGCAACGAAGTTTGTCAAAATGTATTTCGAGCCACCACTTCCTTCTGTGAAGTCTTAGAATTTCTCTCCTTATGTGAAGGAGATTATTCCAAATGTATGTGTACTACTACTGGTTCCTTTGCATCTCAAGGTAAGAGAGTGACTTTAAAAGAAGTCTGAAAGTGCCTAGAAGCAATTGTTGGACTACCTGTTTCTGGGATAATTTGAGGATTTTTCTGGAATTGCAGCATTTCCTAATATTTCCTTTCCTTCATGCAATCTGGGAGACTAAAGGCCTTAATAGCACATGCCGATGCACTACTGAACCAATTTCCCAGTTAAAACAGACATTAGGAAAAACTTCCTGACTTTCAGGGTGGCTAAGCACTGGAATAAATTGCCTAGAGAGGTTGTGGAATCTCCATTATTGGAGGTTTTTAAGAACAGGTTAGACAAACACCTGTCAGGAATGGTCTAGTTATGGAGTCCTGCCTTGAGTGCAGGGGATTAGACCCGATAACCTCTTGAGGTCCCTTCCAATCCTATACTTATGATTCCACTGCCTCATTCTTTGTTAGATTTGCTAGCAGTGTTGCACTTGTCAGACACCTTAAGAAAAAGTGACAGTACATTTGGACCCTGCATCTATTCATGGTCTTTAGTGCAAAGCTGTTTTCATGACAAAAGACTGCTGAATAAGGGGGGCGGGGGGCACACAAGTGAACTACAGTTTATTATATGGTGACTATACTCTAGCTCCTTTTGGAAAGAGTAATTGCGCAATAATTCACATTCCCCTGTCCCTTGATGACTTTTCTACAAACTCACGCCTCCCCCCTACCTATAGCTTACGTTATGCGAAGCCATTCTTGATAAGCAGTTGTACAGGAAATGATTTTTGTCTGAAGTTGGTTCAGAATACCTCTGTTATGGGTACAACCCATGTTGCTCTCTTTACCCTGCTTTTCACTATACCAAGGGACAAACCATCTTTCATGTCTTAGATGAGATGAAAACAACTGTTATAGTATGTATTGGAAGTAAGCCACTTTGACCTTCAGAATTAGTCTTTTGACTTTGAAGAAATCCAGACTATTTCCAGAGAGTGAAAGCCCATTTAGGGATGTGCATGTTGCAGGGAGACAGTAAATATTAGCAGCACAGAAATGTGAGTATTGCATTCACTGCAATCATGCCCTTTGACAGTGTGTATTTATACTGTGTTTTGTGAGGTTCTCTCGTTTGGTTTTCCATTGCCTGGATGAGGCCAGTCCCTCAAACTGCTGACTTGTTTCTGAGGCATACAGAATTGCTATCCCAACTTTTTTCTTGTCCTTAACAAAATTTGCATTTAACAGGAGTCGGGATTTGGTGCTTATGCAGGTGAAGTGTAAACTGCATTGGCCAGTCAGGCAGGATAACAGCAGCTGATGTACAAACTTCCTTAACAGATCTTTCAATGCACCTTAATGCTGACCTGCCAGCTATTCTCCTGCTCAGACTTTCTCTTGACAAGAAACAGCCACTCAAATTGTGTAGTGTTTTTGTGATAAAGGCAAATACAAGACCAAATTTATTTTTTTCCCCAATTTGTGACCGGAGGCAAACTTGAACCTAGGAGGCACTTACCCCCTTTGACAACCCTTCCAAAATAATCACCTATGCCTCTGTTCTCAGAGCTGTGCATGTTTCTAAACATTTGACATGTCTGATATCCTCAGAAGTTTGTTAATGTTATCAATACATATTTTTTTCCTATTATGTTCTCTGTGGAATAAATGTCCTCAACATGTTTTTCATTTGACCATTTTGCACTAGCATTCTTTAAAGGATTGAGACAGCTCTGGAAATAATAGCTAATCAAACTGAGCTCCATATTGCATAGGGTCCCAAAAAACTTGAAGCACATGTGACTTGGGGCCACTATTTCTCTGTAGAGTAAGGATACAGCTGATCTTCAGCATTTTACCGCTTGCGAGGTGTGTATCTCACAAGGAAAGTACAGCTATAGATGTATATAAATGTACATCTTAAAAATTAATGTACAAGTATTCCGCTTTGGGCTAACTAGCTATTTGCCAGAAATGGCACCCCCTCTTTAATTATCTCTTCAGAACCAGGGCACAAAACATTTTAGTAGTAGGACCGACATGAAGAAGGGTACATCTTTATTGAAATTCTTGGCAAAAATGTTTTCTGAACTAGGTAGAATCTGACATACTTTATTATAGTTATTTTACGGTAGGTCAAATAAAAATGTTTTTTCTTTAATCTGAGTTAGTGCAATGAGCCAAGGGACAAACTTTCAAAACAGGATAAGCCAATATGATGTATCTGTTCACTCAACTTGTATTTTGTGCCTCTAATTACTCTGCATCTGTGCATACAGTTTGTATGCTGAATTTAGGTAACTGTTTTATACATAGAACAATCAGATAAAATTCAGGTTTGTGCTGTGATTCGCATGTTGCTGGCTGGGTTTGTTTAAAACCTTGCTCCTTTTAAAAGGCGACACCGGTTATAAAACTAAAGGATTCTATTATTTAATATTACAGAAGGATGTGTGAAAAAAATCACATTTATAGTGGAAATGTTTCATCATGGCCTGCATAATAGAACCATGCTCCTCGAGCTACTCCTCTTAGTTTATTCCATGGTGGGTAGTAAAAGTTAAAAACATATTTATTTATAGTAAGTCCCATTCTATTCATTTAATGTTCACATTTTTCCTTTAAAGTTTATTCAGGTGAGTGTAATTAGCTTTAGCTATGGCTTAAATTTTCAACTAACAACTTTTTACTAGACAATCATGTCAAGACATACTACTACAAAATGTTGGTTGTGAGGAAGATAGTGTCTCAAAAAGAAAGATAACACCTGGTGTTCAAGTATAAACATTTATCAGGAAAGGATTTTTTTCCTCCATTCCCTGTATATATTGTGACTAGAAAGTGAAGTGGTTAAAATAAATTCAAGTGTTATTTTGTTCAGTATAAAGTGCTATGTTCAGATAATGATTTATTACACCACACACAAAGCAGCATTTGCTAATATTTCAGTTTTAGTATGAGGGCCTCTGACTCCAAATTGTCTTTTTATCAGTCTTTGTTGCCTGCACCACTGCTGTATTCTAATTACTGTGTAATTTCTTGGAAAGTGCCTATGTTTCATGACAGGAACAAATCTGAGTAATGTCCTACTGTGGATTAAAAACTTAGTTTTTAAAGCCTTAGTGAGGGTGGTAGGTCAAAACTGCTTTTGCTGCAGTCTCCTACAGAAAGTAGTACATTAGACAACTTTAGTTTGAGGTTGGCTGTTTCCTTTCTGTCAGCAGATTCATAATATATTAACTAGTTTAATACTTAAACTTCATGCTAATAAAAAAAAGTCGGTGTAATTTTAGTATCCTTTTGTATATTTCTGTCAAATTGCTTTCATATTGTATATTTGTGATGGTAGACATTTAACAAGCATGCATTTTGAGATGTTAATTTATTTTGTTTTTATAAGAAGCTTGAATGCTTCTGAATAGAAGGCTTCATTCAGTGGCCTTTGATACAGTACTTCAGTTTGACAGACCCTACTGCCTCAGTATTTTGAATCATGAAGTTTGCTTATGGACAGAGCTGGTTCTGAAATGATGGCACTGTCCACAATAGTGCTAGAGATTTAGATGCAATTAGGATTGTAGAACTAAATCATATCTAACAACATTCAGAACTGCTTTGTATTGCCATTCAAGCTAATAACATGCTGCTTGGGTGTAGCTTGGTCTCAATTCTGGAAGTGGTGTAAAGTATTTTCCAGTAGCTTGTAGCTCTTGGACTAGATGAAGTAGGATTGTCTTTCTGTTACCGGTTGTATTGCTATATAATCTTAAAAGGACATTATCAACCTAAGTCATACTGCTCTTTGAAATTTTGTCGAGTATTTAACAGCACTTTGAAACATTGGAAAGTGAGTGTAAAGCCATGAATATTGGCGGGGAGTGCAACACCTAGAGTGACTTAATATTTTTTAAAATGATTACATTGTGTGTGTGTGTGAAGAGTCTTTTTTGGCTAGAGCCTTAGCAATACAGAATGTTTTTACCACAACTGTGAAACGTACCTATTAGGACTTAAAAAAAAACAAACTGTCTAGAAAGTTGAAGAACTATTGTTTTTAAAAACTGAAGTCTTTAAACACAAAATGCCAATGTATCTAATTTTAAAGCTGATCGTATACTATAACTTTTAATGATGGAGTAAGTTATCTACTGCATAGAAAGAACAAACTCTTTTTTTACTGTAAAATAAAGACCTTTCTGAAACTTGCTTGCTTTCTAATTATTTGTTGGAAGGTAACATCTAAAGCAGATTCCTACAAGCCTTCATATTTCTTCCTTCCATATTTCATTAACCTGTTATGCAACTTAAGCCTAATTACAACTAGACTCTTCTCTTAAATGCACTGACCTGTTCAAGATAGAAATCTTCACTTTAAAATATGTAGTCATGAACTCATGTTTGATCTTTTGAGAACTGGAGAGTAGTTTTTCTAATTTATCCAGAGTGGGCTGAGGCCTTTATCATCTCCTATTGCACAATGCATCTAAGCAAATACTCTAGACATGCAGTTACTACATACTCTAATTTAGTCATGCATCATTTCTGGTAGAGCTGTCAGAGTAGAGCACTTGAACATGCCAAAGTAAATTCACACAACCACTTAATTTCAACCATCTACCACTTCACTTAGATCATGTGCAGCCCATCTCCACTAACTGCATAATTGCTGATTAGGTGCAGTTCAAGCATTTCCTTGTCCATGTGGTAGGGGCTGCTGGGAACCTGAGACAGGTATGTATAAGACAAAAGGCGAGAGGGGAAACTGTATTCCCAAAGTAAAGGGGAGTAGACAATGTATTATTGCAGTATTATGGATAGTGAAAATGAGAGAAAGGAGCCTTACATTCAAGAGAAGTTGTGGAAGAAAGGGGCTTGGAAAAAAGCTGGTGGCTGTGAGAAGCCGTGGGCTCATGATATGCAGTGACAGTGCAAACCTACCTTGGGAAAGGACGTGGGGCATGCTTAAGTGGAGTGATGCTGGGGGGCTGGCAGGTCTCAGTCATCCTCAACTTAGTCACCAAAGATGGAAGCAAAGTAGACTAAGGATCAGTGGAGAATGGCAGCCATTAAAACAGTACTTTTCTTCTCTCTCTTCTACACCAGCTCAGCTATTCCAACTGAGTTAAGGATCTCCAGCTTAATTAGCAGGTATTTCCTAGGTGACTATCTTAGCTGAGTCCACAGTCTGGGAGTTTGAAACTTTGAGTGGTCAAGCCCTCGTAAGGGTTTATGGAATCTTTTGGCAAGAGATTTGTTAATATCAGTGTTTAGTTACCTTACTCAGAAGAGTAATCCATTTTGCCTGACACTTGCCCTATAAATCGCATTTTGGCTAGGCATTCTTAACCTATTGTCCCAATAACTGCAATAATTAGCAGCAACATTATAAAAACACTAGTTGGTTGAAAGTGATAAACAGAGCAAGGTCATGAAAGAAGCCTAGGCTACATTTATACAGCCTCAATATAGCATCTTTCACTAATTATCAAATTATATCAGCTTCTGTTTAGAAAGTTGTTTTCCCTTTGCACCCACAAAGGCTATATACTTATTGAAAAGAAAGTTTGCATGCATTCAAGTGTTGACATTTTCAAGTGGGCCAGATCTGAAAGTTTGTAAATGGCTTTGGAATACTTCTGGATAAGTAGTGGTATAGGCAGATCATTTTGTAGCCACAATTACATTGGGCCCTAGACCTTATTATTGCAGACAACTTTTTCAAAATATAAAACTAACAAATTCATGCAGCAAGACACACTTGAGGCTGTAGATAGCCTGACATATCCCTTGAAAATGATGAGTTAGTCCATCCAAATTCATGATTAGATGTGTATGATTAGAAGTAACTGACATCTAATATGAAACCATCGTGACCTTTAATTTAGTTTAACGAGTTCCAAAATTTAATAGACAAAATATTTCCTCTAACTCACAATGTACAAATGTTCAGTGAACAAAATTGAAATCTAGTTCTTTAATAGGACCAAATACAAATATATAACTTAAAACAACTGAAGTTTCAAATTCCAATTGGACCAGATTCATTTCCACTGACGGTGGCAGCCTTTTTAGATTCTTGACAATCTGAAAAAAAGTTATTCCATGCAGATTGGTCAGTCAGTTCTCATTCAACTTCCCTTAAAGAAGTGTATCTACAATCTAATTCCCTTACTACTACTGAAGTCAATTTCCTGTTTCAGCATGAATCAATCTATGCAGTGAATCCACTAATATTAAGGAGTTAGTAATTATACTAGGATATTAAGACATCATATTTCCAGCTCTATTCCTGTTAAGAACCAGATAAGGCATTACTCTTGCAGTGTACATCACCATAAATGTATTTTATAAATGTATAAATCTCAAATGTATGAGTAATTGATGTCAGTTTTTCATTTAAGAAATATGCAAAACTGCTTGAAAAGTTTGCTTCAGAGGAAAAACTATGAAGAAATGGTTTAACTTTCACTCAGTAGCATAGCTTAACTAAAACCTGTTACAAACAAGAGTGATGGCGTGTACAGCATTGTATGCTATAACACTTTACGCTATTCATGGTTTTTTCCTGCTATTTCTATAGTAAATGTTTTTTAAACAAGACTGACCTAAAAATACTAAATGAAATTGAAAAGGCAATATTTAATGCAGTGTCCAAGTTGAGAAATCTGCTAATTCAAAAAAGTCAAAGTTTCTGCAGTGTCAATATCCATGTTACATTATATAGCCTAGGCCATAAAAAGGGAGGTATGTATTTAAGGCAAACAAATGGAAAATAGTATAAATACAAACACGGCAGTAAGTTGCAGTAGGAAAACTTTAGTAATTTCATAACTGACTTGCCAACCACAACATGACATTACTGAGGCTTAAATCTTTAATTCCTGTTCTTTTCACTATTTTCAATATGTGGCAGCTTCATAACAGCACTCTGAAATGGAAAGCTTAAAAAAGGAAAAATTCTAATGCATACATGCCAAATTATTAAAAATGCTTAAGAGCAGTCAACCCAATTTTTTCTACATGTGTAGTTTTCATCTTCAGTCAGATGTGCAAATGCAAAAATTGCAACGTGCATGGACAGGAAAACTTTTTTTCACTCTACTAATTTAAGTAGTTGCACCAATTCTACACATTTTTTTCTAAACAAAAAAGTTACCTTTGGGCTGAGAACAACCATGGCAAATTTCCACCCAAAAAGTATTTTAAAAAGGGAGAGAGACCAGAAGTTAGGACTCCACCTTAACTTCTGCAGTTGCTACCAACACTACTACAATGACTTGCAGATGTAGTTTTGCTCTACTGCAACACGTCTAAATACACTCTTTACTCACCATCTGTTAAATCCACAAAGCTGGCTTCGGTGTCAGGTACAGAAACTGAAATTCCCATTGCTTTTCGGATTCCATACGTGCTTACAATGTCACCTGGAGTCACTTGTTGTGCGAGTTCTTTTAAATTATTGGTCACTCTCTCCGCTAGAAAGTTAGAATAATGTAAATTAATTTGTGTTTTTACAAATTGCCCAGAACAGTTGAAGTCTGCCTTTCAGCTACAACCACACAGCTGTAAATAGTATTTAGCTTTGGTGAATTGGTATTTATACAAAAACTAAATAAACTCCTATAATAGCATATATGCAGAGACATCTTAATGGCACTCAGACAGTTAAATCTAGTGGTTTTTTGCACTTGGTGTTGCAGGGGAGCAGAGGGGCATTAATCGTATATTAAAGGCAGTAGGAACCAGAGGGAGAGAAAATGCAGCATTTTCCTTGAACATTCCAAAACGTACTTACCAGCAGATTTTTTTTTGGGGGGGGGGGGGGGGGGCAGGGTAAGGGTGAGCTGGAGAAAGGAAGAGGAGATGAAACAGCTCCTTACTAAGACCCCTTTGAGAAGCAACAGAAGCTAGGCAGATTTAAAGCACAAGGTAATGGCGCTTCAAGCATCATTAACTGTGTGCTCCATATCATAAGGGTCACAGGGCAAGCTGCTGGTGAAAAACCAATGACAAATGACCATGTGGCGCTCAGGGCACTGATCTTTGGGTTTGGGTATTTTGCCTTTGGTTCTCAATCCTGCATGGGAACGAGAAGCCATGGCTACTGCCCCTTTTCCACTTTAAATGCAGTAGTTCTCAGATCCCACAGCTGTAAAGAACTTCACATCAGCTATTTTTTCCCCCTAAGAAAGGGAGGATTTGGTCTACTTTAGACTTGCATGGAATTGGTCAGATGTATGTGGCTAATGGAAGAGGAAATGCACAAGAGCTAAAAGCCTCTCAAACTGATGTGACATTTTAGAATTAAGCCATAATTCTAATATATTTACTTGACCTTAGCTAACAAACAGAACACTTCACATTGTACGACTGTTTAGATACATCGCACACAATAACCCAAGAAGGCAGTTACTTTTACAGATTAGTAATTTCCAAATAGGGAAATGGAGAGGAGACTTGCTTTAAGGCAAGATGAGACTTTGGATTAGTACCCAGGGCCTCTATTTTGTGCTTATACAACACTTCTGAGAATTTAACACGAAAATAACTCAACCCTCACATGTACAAGGCTTTAATAGTCAGCATAAGCAACTAAAAGTTAATAGTTCTATCATAACTTGTTAACATCTAACAATCCAAGGTGGCGCACTGCATATTAATTGCAATCTCAACTGAAGGAGCTGGAATGCCACTATCTGAGACAAAATTATTCAGAAAGAAAATCAAACAGGAGCCACCTGATTCATATATGCTCCTTAGACAGAATTGACAAGTGGGGCCCCTAGTTGTTCTGACTGTCCTATTTTAACACAACACTCAACAAATTCACCTCCAGTTTCACACTAAAGATTACGAGTTTACAAAGAACAGTTTAACCAAAAAGTCACTCTTAAGGACCTTCACCCAATGTACAAATTTAGTAGGAAGTTCTTTACCTGTAATAACTTTATACAAATTCCAACTGACCTAATTGTTTTCTAAACATCAATTAAATGTTACTCACCCAAATGCATTTCTTTGTAAGATGGACCCAAAAGACAAATCATATTGGGAGGTGGTTTTGTACTCAGTCGTTCATTTTGAGCATCTTGGAGATCTCGGAGTAACTTTGTGGTTTCATCAAGTTTCTTCTGGAAGATTTCAGCCTCTGATTGATAGAAAACCCCTTGTCGGTAAAAGGAGGACGAACAGACAAACACGCCACAGCAAACCAATTACAGGGTAATACAAAATACAATGTGCCCAAATATACCAAGGAATTAAGATCGTGATAAATGCCTTTCACAAAAATAGCACTTGCATTCCTAATTGCAGTAGATTACTCACCTTCAGAGTCAAATTCCTCTACATGAATTCCAAAATTTGTTACTGCTTTCAGTGCTGTAAGCCTATCGTTATTAGGGTCCAACTTGTTGGCTGCATCTGTTTCTATAATCTGCAGAAAAGCAGCAAATAAGTGTTTAAATTAAGTTTTTAAAAAAATCCATCCAGAATGCTTTTGCAGTCATCTTAGTGTATGTGCAACATGCCTCAGTTGGCACGTGACCAGGATTCATCACCGAATTTGGTCTGCTGGTTGTATCAGTAGCTTCCCCGGCTTGGGCTAGGTACTGACGGGGAGTGCAGCGCAAACACTGATGCATGCCATCACTTGTGCAGTGTGTAAATTAGAAAAAACTGTCAGATATTGGGGGACTAATTTAGATTTACCCCATTTGTTCTTCACTTCAAAGCAACAACAATCTTTTACTGTTCTATAATTAACTCTTCCATCCCATTTATGTATTTTCAGAGTTGCAAGTATCCAGAGCTCTGGGCACACATGTAAAAGTAATGTAACAAACATACAAATTATGACCAGCCTCCAAATATAAACTCTTCCTGAACCCATCCCAAACTCTCCCACAACCCACATTCCCCTCCAAAAGCCATTTAGTAAATAAGATGAAGATCAAATAATTTGGGCTCTGGAGCACCAAAAGAAGAAATTCCACAGTACAGTCCATTCGCTGAACATATTGGCTCTAGCCCCGTCCCAACTGAACAAGTGTTGAGTTAAGTACCTCAGCTGATTCTAACTGGTTCAGTAACTCAAGGAGACAGACAGTTTGAGGTAACCAGGCCCTAAGCAATTTGGGGCACTGGAGGTTTAAAATCTGTATCTTAAATGGCACAAGTTGTACAAATTACTGTCGTATGTTTCAGGTACCGGAAAACATTGACTCCTGTAATCAAAGTTCTAAATGACACATAATAACAAATATAAACTTGTACATGTCTCATTCTGTGCACTGTAAACGTGGAAGATTTTACTTAAGAATAAATGCTTCAGGTTTTTCTGTCACACAGATGGATATCAAAACCAATCAGATCTACATTCTGATGTGAGATTTACCTTTCGGACTTTATCCTCACAACTTGGAATACAAAACAGTTACAATAAAAAGCATGCAGTTTTGAATGGTGGTACACAACATCTGTTTATATAGCTGCACACATTTTTGCAGTTAAGAGTTAAAAATGCCTTTTGGAGTAGCTGCTTGGAAAAAGATAGAAAATATCACCTCCACATCTTTTATTGTATCACTTTTCCCATGCTGACCTTCTGCATCCACCATTGGCTGAAACTGGGAGAAAGAGTATTTAGTATGACATTTAAAATTAGTTCCTATTTTAAAGTACAAAGCAAAACCAGAACCTTACAATGGGATGTTCATAAATGGAGGGAGACGAAACAGTGTTATGGGTTTTCATTGTAACAAAAACTACACAGAAGTCTTAGCATTCTTTATATTTGTCTTGTACAAGAAATTAACAGTAAGGGGTTTGAGGAAAAATTCCTTTCTAAGTTAGAGACTGAAACACATGTTCTATTCCAAAAATTCTAATATTTTTCTTTAGTTTAAAGCAAAAGTGACTGAATCCTGTAAGTGGTCTTGAGATAATGTCTCTGGGCTTAAAGAAAAAATTAAAACTAAATAGTCCTTCTGGGCAGAGATTCACTGCCCGGTGTCCCGGGTATGAAACTGACTCATTTGCAGCCAAAAATTATGGTCAGTCATAAGGGCAGCCAACAATTTTTCAAATGTTAATCAATTAATTTGTTAATATCTCAGAGCTATGAACTCCCCATTCCTTTCAATGGTGTGAAACTCTAAAACTTAATACTTTTAAAATAGGAATATAACTACACCGATTTTTTTTTTTAAAAGGTTTTCAGCTAACTCTGGGACTGTGGGCAGCATTTTGTCACCACACTTCCTTCCTGACAAATCAGCCCTTCTGCTTGGTGACAACATTCAGCATGAGCACTTGCTAAAACTTCACAAGGATCAAGGATTCACAAGGATTAGCTGGTTAATGTTTATCATGTATTAAATAACGAAGTATTTAATTATCAGAATAATAATGCCCTGCCCCTTTATTCATATCAAGTAAGGGTAGGAGAATGACTCATTCTCCTAGGCAAGCCAGATGGGCTGTTGCTAAGGGTACACTAAACTTTTTAATGGAAACAGAGCAAAAACCTCCTGCCCCCAAAAATGCAAAACAAATTATCTATACTATACACCCTTACCAGTAAAGACAAAAGAAAATTGTGGGCAGACTCTACAGAGACCATTACATTAGGGAGGGGCAAGGACTTGGTTCATTTTGCAAGTTTTCACTTTGTTACAGAACTTGAGGGCCAGATTGTCTCCTATGCTGGAAAGAGGGGGGGGGGGAGAAAAGGGACAAAAGACATGCCACTCAATTTCCACCTCAACCTTTTATCAAGAGAAGGTGAACCTATCACTGGGGACAATTCCTGACTCTGCTAATACCATTGGTTCTAGGGCACAATGCCAGAATGAACAGCACTCTCCGAGTCTTTCCTGTCTGCAGAGCTGAATACCCCAAAAAGAGCTGTATTAGATCTGGGGATGCACCACAATCAGATCCATTATCCTGCTTATGGAAATTGAAGCAACAGTGATCTAGTCCTATATTTTCCTATTGTAAAGACACAGTCGTTACAACATAAAGCTGTGATGATGGCTGGTTAAACCCTGCAGAAAACTGTTTCCAGCCAATCACCAACAGCAGAGGCAAGAATCCTCCCCTCCCAATCATCTCAGAGGTCTGACTGTGACTATTTAAATATTATAAGGAAAGGACAATATTTTTTCCTTTAGAAAAGTAGAATCTAAGTGTATTAATAGTAACATCAATGCAACATCAGGGCTCAAAGTTACAAAAGGAGAATGTACTTCCTACATGTTTTATGACATACATTCAACTGTCCATTTGCAAAGCAACAGTTGCACATCTGTACTATTTCAAACATGGCCTAAGTTAACATTATTACAGGAGCCTTCGCTTCTGCATTTCCTGGCTTTTATTTTAACGGTCTGACTTAACGCTGCATTAGATGTTGTAGTATAAAAATTGCGTTTGGAATGACTGCATACAAGTGGCAAAATACACAGTGTGTTTTGCTTGTGTACAGAAGAAGAGCAATTTTAGTTTAAGTTATTGGCTTTTTGTACTTCCTCTCTGTAAAGCCAGGTTCACCTTAGTATTATGAATCAAACCACACAGACAGAGGGACGAGTAAAACTAGAACCAGTAAGTTATGAAAGCATCTAGAACTCCTCTAATGCCTTTTCTATATGTCCAAATGATCAAATTTTAAAAGTTCTAAACACCATGGGAAGAGACGAGAACCATATTGTATATTTAATCATCAGCTAGCAGGCTCAGCTCTTCAAAAGTTGTTATGCATACAGAACAGACTATACCTGTGTTTGGTGTCCATCTTTTGCACTCAGGAACTATTCTGCTTATGGTAAGTTACTACTATTTATAAAAATTAAGTTTGAAAATGCTCACCTGCAGAGTTTCAACTGTTCACTATGGAATTATTTGTTAAAAAAAGTAACTGATAAGTCTTGTGTCAATTTATACTATGAAGCCATGTTTTATGAGTATGCACTCTGTCCATCGTGTGGTTTTATATAAAGCTGGGTAATAGTTACGTACTATAAAGTTATAAAAGTTACTGTGTACAACAATACATAAAGCTGAATCCATTTTTGCAATTCAAGATGGCATAACTGCATTTTTGCCTTTGGAAAGCAGTCAGCGTTTGCTACTATCTTCTGGAAAACCATACCAGTTGTCAAACTGTTATGATGAGATTTGCTTCAAAACATGAGTCTAATTGCAGAGTCAATTTCCTGCTTTAACCTACTTAAGAGACTTTGCTGGACAATACCTCCAACTATTACATGTTGACTGTTTTCCCCCTCCCAGCATTCTCTATAACAAAGAGTTTAAAAATGCAAAGGCATAACTAGAGGTATATGAAATGACCTGCAAGTGATTTCAATGAGAAAAACTAAAAGCAGAAAAATGAATTTCTTACATCAGAAATTATATTCTCACCTTCACTTTCAGTGGAGAATGAAAACCAGATTAAAACATTTCATTCAGTCTATGAATTGTTTTCGGAAAGATTAAATCTTTAAATAATTGTAACTCATTGCCTATAATAGGATGTGTTGTGGGGACCAATGAGAAACCCCAAAGCCCTGCATTTGTAGGGTTTTGTTTCAAAGACTTGTGTATGAATGTATGAGAAAGTATCCTTTTTGATCTTGAAAGGCAGAAAACTTGAAGCTACTACAGGTGAAGTCCTTTATTTTATCCTGAAGTCAAACTGTTTGACAACTGCAACAGCAGCATCCAACCCCCCAAAAATCTGCACCCTATCCTGGCAGAACTACTATAAGGCCTTATCTAGCCTAGGACAATAGATCATATTTAACAGTGGGTTAATGAACATGTTTTAACAGTTAGGACATACAGGGTTTAACACATTTCAAAACCCATTAATTTGTCAATCATCGACTTGAGGGTGGATGCATGTTAATTAAAACATGATAGGACATGTCTAGACTAGGAAAATGGGTCATGTTCAAAAAACACATTAGCTAAGTGAGAGATGCCAGTTTCTAAACTACATCAGCCCAACTGGCTTCAGAACTTTTAATTTTCGTTCTCTTCTAGAGATAAACCAAGCACCAGAAAGTTCCCAAATCACAATTCTTACCGTTTCTAGTTCTCTCAGAGATCTAGAATGTCCTCCTTTAGTTAAAACATCCAGCAAACCATCAGCCATTACACATGGGTAGTCTTGAGTCTTTGCCAAAAAATCCTGAATACTGAAAGGTAATTACAAAGAAATCAATTTCACATCAAGCACAGATGACAGAAAAAACCGTGTAAACGGTTAGTATGTCAAACCGCCATACTGAACTTTGAAAATGCTGATATTAGACTGGCAAGGGATTCACTCTAACAGGCTTACTTTTTGTTTAAATAGCCAAGGCTTTTGTAACCTGTGGACTAACTTTGATTCCCAACATAGCCTACAATGCAACTGAACAGTACTTTAGTCATTAAGATCTCAAACTGCAATTAGTTTTGCATGTTTGATATTCATTATTGCTATTGCACTTGTTTAAACAATTCAGGTATTTGAAGTGAGCTATATCATGGAGTATTAAGACTAGAAAGTTTTCTAATTTTCTTTCAGGAGATGCTTCTAAAGCACATCAAGACAAAGCTGTATTCATAACTGTATCACTACTCCATGAGCATTTATTTGAGGCATTAGAATCAAGGGTGGTTATAAAAGATGTGCGCCAGTTAGTCATTTTGCTCAGTATAATAAATCTGATGCTTATCATTTCAAGCACTATATACATTATATTTGAAACTGAAGTTTGTATAGCACTGAGATGTCCTATAGTTACCACAATGGTTCATGAACTGACATTTGACACCAGTAGTAAAGGTGCCTCATGTCTAACACAATACAAGCAGGTTCCTTAGAAGTAATAAAAAGTACTCTAAACATCTGTAGTCATCAACACTATTCTTCAGTTTCTGAACGGTATTAAAGCAGGATGGCACATTTTATAAGATTTCAAAAACGCAATGGTTTCACCAGTGAAATAACTGCAGGTGAGTGGATTTTCATTTTTTATGAACATCTTTGTACACTAAGCAACTATCTAGGGACTTCAACCAAGCATACCACCATTGCATCCAAGTGCAAAAATAGCTTGAGTAAGTATTTAACAATATAAGCATACAGAAATATAGTTAACTGAAAGAAAACTATTAAGTTTTGATTATACTAGGGTAGATATGAAAGTGAAACCCAGATTATTTTTGAAGTCACTCATTAACTATTTTATTTATACAATGGGGGGGATTTGGTAGTATTTTAAAATTAAACATTGTGATAGACCCAGGCCAGCTGGGTACAGCAGACTAAAGGAAGGCAGATATACTGGCCACTGGAGAAGCAGTTTTCTGTTCCCTGACTGACCAGAGCAGGGGCTGCTCCAGGCTAGGGTGGACACGACTTCAATTAGCCTGCACAGAGTCAGTTGAAGCCGTTAGGCTAATGAGAACACCTGACTCTAATTAAGGCCCCTCTGATACTATAAAAGGTCTCACTCTGGTCAGGCCGAGGAGAGCCAGGGAGCCAGAGGAGAGGAAGTGCGGCTGAAGGGTTGGGTAATGAAGACACCCTCAAGCCACTGGAAAGGGAGCCCTAAGGTAAGGGTAAAGAAGAGAGAAGCGGGAGAGCTGTGGGGAAATGGCCCAGGGAAATGCAGCAACTCTGGCAGTGAAAGGTCAACTGTCAACAGCTGCTATCACTAGGGTCCCTGGGCCGGAACCCAGAGTAGAGGGTGGGCCTGGGTTACCCCCAACCTGCCACTACAGAAACACCTTCTGGGAGGGGAAGACAGGCTCCTGTCAGGACAGGAGTAAGTTCTGGAATAAGCCCATAGGGACAACAGAGACTGGGAGTTCACTCATCAACCTCCTTGCTGGCTTATGATGAAAAGGGCTCAGTAGACTGTAACCCTGGCCCTAGAGAGAGAAGGGCTATGTGGAGGGTTGCAGTGAGCCTCTGAGGCTTGCATAAACTGCCTAGAAGCGCGGAACACACAGGGACAAGGTCGGAGCTCTGCCACAACGTACAGATGTCCCTCAGACCTTCTGCATATTTATATACTTTGGATAGATCGCTTTAAAGATCAGCTGTTAGAAAAGGATTTTTTTTTTCAGTAACCCACACTTGCAGTCTTATTTTATAGTAGTTATGGAATTACACATTGTTGGATTATGGCAATGGCAACTAAGCAAGTCAGTACAAAGATGACTCACTTATTTGCACAGAGCAATCAAACTGGTTAAAAAAGGTGAAAACCTGTCATTAAGAGCCTGAAAAATAGTCTTCCAGTATCAGTGTTACCTTTGCAATGGAGTTTTTGATTTCATGCACTTCATGGATCAAGAGTATCAAACTCCCTAAGATTGCTCTTCCCTTACTAATGGCACAGCTGCATTGTTATTAAAGGAGCTACGTCTTAAAATAGCACCAATTTTAAAAGGTAGAGTAGGTGGACTATGAGGAAGTACCAGAATCTTGTTTGGTTGCATTCAATATGCAAGAGAGAGCCTTAACCATAAATATTTGACTAGCACAGCTGTTTTATTCAAACTACTTCAGAAATGTTAATTTAAGATTAGTTTGTTTTACTGCTAAAAGGTAAGCATACTAGATGAAATGGGATCTCTTCATCACAAAGGAGAATTCTGCTTTGCGTGAGGAAAAACTGAACATCAATTATCTAATGAATACAAGACAAATGGGGAATTAGATGCTGCAGCTGCTAGTGGTAGGGAAACAGGCAGGGGTGAAAGCAAGCCCGTACGCAGCCCACATTAAAGCGCTGCCTTTCGCCTTCCCCCGTCAGCGGCCCTGCCGGTAGGGTCTGTACCAGCAGGGCCACTGACGGGGGAGGCAAAAGGGGCAGGGACGTTAAAGCGCTGCTGCAGTGCTTTAACGTCGTTGCCCCTTTTGTCCCCTCCACCCCTCTCCCTGGGCCACCGATGGGGGGCAAAAGGGCAGCTGCTGGAGCCTCGGGCCCTTTTAAATCGCTGCCAGAGCCCCGGGCAGGGGGCCAGGCAGCACAGATGGGCTAGCTGGGGGAGGCTGACCCCTCAGCCCTGCCCCTTCCGCCCGAGGCGCAGGCCCCTGGAACCAGTAAAAAATTATTACTTTCACTCCTGGAAACAGGTATATTTATTTTTTCCTAGATATGCATAGGTTATGATAAACAATCTTTAACAAAATCTATACAAACTCTACTTACTCTCCAGATAACTTCAGTAATTGTCAAACTGGAATACAGATCTTTGTTACTTACCTGAAACATTCTGGATTAGAATCTTCCCCATACGTTGAATAGATTAAGTCAGAATCATCCTTGCTGATGTTTGCAAATGTGGAGTCATAGGCTGGAGCATAGGAACTGTAGGGCCCATAATTCAAGTATACCACTGTTGAATAATACAAAATCACTAATTAGTCTTATCTTACATATGCACAATATCAGAGTCTAACATTAGGAGTAACATTCAGTGTTGTAAAGATGTCCCAAACAGGGAACCTTTAAGCAATGCATTTCTTACAAGTTTTTACTAATTTGTTGCATCAATTTAATTCCAAGAGTTTCTTACATACAAACATTCTGTCAACTATATCTGGTTAAAGCACTAGAAGATACACAGACTACAGTCCTGCACCGGCAGTCCCTACATAAAGCTGAATTCTCCAAACATTAAGGACATTATTTTCTAAAAAGCATGATGTAAAAATGCATGCCATCACTGAGTGTGCACAAACCTGTATTTCCACATAGACTTTGGTCAGAAGGGACCATCATGAGCATCTAGTCTGACCTTGTGTACACTGGAGGCCACAGAACCTCTCTCACCCACTCCTGTAATAGACCTGTAACCTCTGGCTGAGTTACTGAAGTTCTCAAATCCTGGTTAAAAGACTTCAAGTTAGAGAGAATTTACCATTTACACTTGCAAGTGACCCATGCCCCATGCTGCAGAGGAAGGTGAAAAACCCCAGGGTCTCTTCCAATCTGATCCAGAGGAAATTTCCTTCCCAACCTCAAACATGGTGATCAGTTAGACTCTGAGCATGTGGGTAAAACTCACCAGCCAGACACCTGGGAAAGAATTTGTTGTAGTAACTCAGAGCCCCCCCCCCATGTAGTGTCCCATTACTGACCATTGGAGATATTTGCTGCTAGCAGTTGCAGATCGGCTACATGCCACTGTAGGCCGTCCCAGCATACCATCCCCTCCAGAAACTTATGAAGCAGAGTATTGAAACAAGTTAGGTTTTTGCCCCATTGCTCCCCTTGGAAGGCTGTTCCAGAACTTCACTCCTCTGATGGTTAGAAACCTTCATCTAATTTCAAGTCTAAACTTGTTGATGGCTAGTTTATATCCATTTGTTCTTGTGCCACAATGGTGCTTAACTTAAATAAATGCCAGGGAGGGAGAGGAGTTATCTGTCTGATATGATTGTTCTCTATACAAAAAAAAAAAAATCTCACCTCAGCCTTTGTTTGGTTAAGCTGAACAAGCCATGCTCTTTCATAAGGTAGGTTTTCCATTTCTCGGATCATTCTAGTAGCCCTTCTCTGCACCTGTTCCAGTTTGAATTCATCTTTCTTAAAAATGGGAGACCAGAATTGCACACAGTATTCCACATGAGGTCTCACCAGTGCCTTGTATGGTACTAACACTTTCCTATCTCTAATGGAAATACCTTGCCTGATGCATGCTAGGACTGCATTAGCCTTTTTCACGGCCACATCACATTGGCAGCTCATAGTCCTGTGATCAACCAATACACATGAAAAGGAACAACTGTGTCGACCTATTTGCATCTGTGCATGTAAGTATGTGCATTGTTGCATGTGCAGTTTAGAAAATATTTTAGATCTGCTTAAGTAGTTATTTGATAGATCAGGGGTCGGCAACATTTCAGAAGTGGTGTGCCGAGTCTTCATTTATGCACTCTAATTTAAGTTTCGCATGCCGGTAATACATTTTAATGTTCTTAGAAGGTCTCTTTCTATAAAAGTCTATAATATATAACTAAACTATTGTTGTATGTAAAGTAAATAAGGTTTTAAAAATGTTTAAGAAGCTTAATTTAAAATTAAATTAAAATGCAGAGCCCCCCGGATCGGTGGCCAGGACCTAGGTAGTGTGAGTGCCACTGAAAATCAGCTTGCGTGCCACCTTTGGCATGCGTGCCATAGGTTGCCTACCCCGTGATAGATAATATATGAAGAGGATATGTAATATTCTGCTTCAAAGAACAATTGAGAATACTATGATTTTGCTCTAACAGCTGCATAAAACCCAGTTCCAAGCTGTTTGGCTGGCTGTCATGAGGTTTAAATACCTAGCTTAGATGAGCTACTGCTGTTTTTAAAAGAATAAAGGTTTAAAGAAAATATGTAGCATTCACCTGGAGTAACTTTGTTCCGTTTGTCTTCTTTGAACCCCTGTAATGTATTAACTCCTGACTGTAGTCTTCCAGCTGTCATACCTAACTTCACAGGGCTGTAACCTGGTTCTACAACACAGCACATCATAAGACAGAAGTGACCAAGGAATAGTTATCATTAAACAGATGCAAAATGTAAGACAGACCCAAATAATACCAGTCTCTGATTATGTATTTAATGTTAAATATGTTTAAACAAACATTAATATATTTACCAGTAATATTAAACAGTTACTGGGTAAACAATTACCATCACCTTCCATGGAAAATTCATTGCTAAGTTATTTACCTCCTCCCCACGCTACACTATCTGAGATAGCATAAAAGAAGAATTCACATGGAATGTAACAGAACTTGGACCCCAATTCTTCATTCTTGCCAAGTTCTGCTTGGTGCAGAAACCAGCGGAGGGGAAGGGACAGCTTTATGTCACCTTTATACTTCCTCCCATTCTGGGGCTAGTCAGGGACTAGTGCAGCACTGGCACAAGTTAGGAATAACCAAAAACTCTAGCCATGCCCGCTTGTAGCTGGAAATGCTCCCTAAACCACATCGCAGGGAGGGGAATGGCACTGCACATCTAAGGGCAGGTCTACACTATAGCGGAGATCCATGCTCTGAGATCGATCCACCTGTGGTCGATTTAGCGGGTCTAGTAAAGACCTGCCAAATCGACTGCAGATCGCTCTCCAGTCAATCCCTGTACTCTACCCGAGAAGAGTAAGGTAAGTCAACATAAGATTTTCTCCCGTCAACCCTCCGCCGTGTAGACCCTGTGGTAACTCGACCTAAGGTACATCGACTCCAGCTACGTTATTCACGTAGCTGGAGTTGCATAGCTTAGGCAGACTTATCGCGGTAGTGTAGATATAGCCTAAGTTATCCAAGGATTCCCTAATGGCTTGTTCCAGCAGGTTTGCAGCTCCTCTACACCAATGGAGACCTATATATAATTGGTGGTAGCTGAAGCACACACCAAGAGTGGGTCTAGCAATTGATAATTAACATGCTCAGACAAACATACCTCCTGCATTAGGGTCAAATGGATTAAGAAGTCCCAGTGTTGTTGTACCATCTGATTTTCTTCTTTCAAACTCGCACTGAAATCAAATCAAATTATATTATTTTAAAAAATTTGATTTTACAAACAACTTTGGATTCATAATATCTGAACTGACAGGAACTTAGTTTTAAAGACTTTTAGCTCGTACTATAGGGAAACATTTCAGTGATGCATATTTGTAGGGAGAAGTATTAAGAGATCAGATTTGACCCACAAACGTAAATGTTACAGTAGCTTTGCTATTCTACATTTATTCTTCAGTTGATACCTTCACAGCTGGCCTGAACCAAGGGTATTCAATCATTTAAATGGTAAATGTCTACAATCTGTAACTCCTCCAGTTACCACTTTGTGAAAATTTCTAATTTCATTATTAATAGGGCAAATAGAAATTGTTATGAAAGATTGAACAGATTTATTGTGTTAGATACGACTAATATTCACCTGAAAAAGAGCTCTGTATAGCCCCAAAGTTTTTCTTCTTCTTCAACAAGGTACAAGGGAATAATATCTCTAGGAGGCTGCATTCAAATATTTGGTCACAAATGAAATGGGCCTGTTTGTGTTAGTCTAGTGTCTTTAACACCTGTCTGCACTGCGCCATTTACTATAAACTTCAAGTGACTCAAAGTTTAATCTTTGATTAAAACTGTTTCTATCAGTCTTGCATGACTGAGCTCTAAAATTCATTCAAAATTTTATTTCAACTGAAGTCAAGAAGTGTAAGGGCCCACAGTAGAGATCTTATTTAGCTCAAGTTCAGTAAATATTCAGCTAAAAAGTACTTTTTTCAACTTCCTATGTTTAACATGTTAGATTTGAATCAAGATTAGACACAAGTAAAACTCAATGGAAATTATAACCTTGTTACACCCAGAATTTCAAATGCTACACAAATGTTAAATGGGCATTTCCCAAAGAGTAAACAAATTGGTTTCCAAATCCACCCAGCTATTCACCTGACTATTCACAAGTCTTCTTGTTAACTTTCCTCCAGATTCTCTAATGATACGATCAATCTGCTCCTGTTCCCTTTCTAAGTTATTATTCCTTAATTTTTCTTCAAGTAGATCTTTGTCTTTCCTGCAAATAAAAACAGTTTCTCACATTATCTGCTTTAAACTAGCAAAGTCACTGAATCACAAGTATTGGCAAAGGTTCAGTGGAGAAACAGTCTGATGTGTCAGACTATTACACCATCTGTTTAGAATGTCAAGTACCTGGTACGTACAAAGGAATTCAGTATGAGCAGGTTTAAACAGGAGAAAATATGCATTAGAAAGCTGTGTCTCTAAGTAAAGCTGGTTGGTAATTTTTCGCCAAAATGTTTTTTTACTGAAAAATGCCAGCACATCAAAACTGAAACTGTTTGCGGGAAAGGGTCCGTTTTGACACATTCTCTGACTTGAAAAAGTTTCAAAATTGTCAGAGTGGTCCATTTTGACATTTTCAAAACGAGAAATGTTAGGAGTTTGGTTTGGATTGAATTACTTTGTTTTTAAATTGAATTTATACTAAAAAAGTTAAGGAAAGTCAGAATTGAAACAGTGTTTTGATTGATCCAAAATGGAATTTTTTTCAGGTTGTTGGATTGTAAAAAATGTTGAGATTCAGGATGCAAAATTTTTGAAATTTCAAATTCTTGCTGGATGAGAATACTTTTCCCCGCCCACCTCTATCTATAAGCCAGAGAGTGGACTTATACAAATAATTTGGTTCTGTGTGTGCTAGTCTCATTACAGCTATCTTCACACATGGGTTTCTCCAGTTAGAGATGTGCCAGTTTGGGGCACTGCCATGCTTTGCAGCTGCATTTCCCATAAACTAAAAAGAATAGTTTTGGTACATTTATTATAACAGTTTAAACTCTGATTTGCTGGAGCTATGTTGTCATACCTTGAGTACCAACATTCAGAAGAACGAAGCCATTGGTTGGCAAATATTTTGAAGTATTTGAGGATATTTCAATATAGCAGAACTGCTGCTGTTTAAAACATATCTGACAGCTAAAATAGCTAGTAGTTGCCAGCTGAAATTCTCAATAGACTACATATTGTAAAGTGCACCAAAACGTTGAAAAATCATGTTTGCCAGCTTGAACCAAACTGGCATTACTTGAGTGAGAACAATTACACAGACACAAAAAAAAACAAAAACCCAACAATCTTGAAATGAGTTAGTCTTGGTGCAGAAGCATTCTGATAATGCAAAATGAAGACCTTTTATAAAATGAAAAAAACACATTCATGATTATTTTGGCCAAAGGAAAGGGCTAGAAGAAAAAGGAATGGAGGAAAAAACAAAAGTAATTTCCAGGAGATTAGGAATCAGAGTTTCTTGGTACATAAACAGTGCCAGAAATGGAACAGGCCATGTCTACTGATCTCTAAGAGCACTTTCTTTCAATGGAATTAGAATGGGTAACTTTAAATCATTACTTAAACAATACTTTACTTTTTATGTTCCTTGTTAGGGGTTTTGAATGCTTTGATATCAGCTTCCATAGATTCTTCTTTGTCTTTCCCAAAAACATTCTCATCCTCTCCATTTGGCTGGAATTCCATTTTATCTTTTTGCTTTCTGCTCTGCTGCAGGTCTTCCATAAAATCTATACTCTGTTTTAGGCTCTGTATTCTCTCCTAAAAATATACAAGGCATGTTTTCATTTCACATCTTCAGTTAACTCTTTCATAACTTGTTCACAAAGATTTAAGTTAAATGCTTTTCTTTCAACACTATCAACTAGAAAAGACAACTTGGGTCATTAGATGGTCAATAGATTAATATGGATACAGTGTTTAATAGGTGATCTGGCACCAGTAATGAAGAATGGCACTTAAAATAGTGGAGTGAGACTCAATTCCAGTATAGCATTCAGTAGACAAATATTACATTTTCACTAATTTACATGGGATCCATATAATGAAAAACATGGAAAAAGGGGTCAAGAGGAAATGTGGACTTAAGTGATATTGCTGTTTACAGATGGCTGCAATTCTAGTAGTCACAAAAAGTTATCAGCTATAACAAAGCAATGCCTGTGGCCAGTTAAATTTTATGTCAAGGTGTTTCTTTAAAATAATAGTCAATGTTAAGAGTGCTATTTTACTTATTATGTAGTGTTAGCAGCTAGCTAAGAGCGGGTCTATACTACAAAGTTTTACTGGCATAGTTGTGCTGGTTAGGAGTATGGGAGGGGAAACCCACCACCATCCCTAACAAACATAGCTGTGCTGTGCTGGCAAAAGCCCTAGTGTAAATGTAGTTATAAAAATGTCATTTTGCTGATATAGGTTACTCTGAGTGGGGACCTGATTTAAGTTATTGCAGTAAGATTCTGTATCTCCATTTTGGGAGGATAGGCATGACTATACAGCTCTTCTAATATATCTATACTCACAAACACTTTCAAGTGTAGACAAGGCCTAAGACATTAAACATCCCGTGCATCATTAAAATAAACTGTCAGTTTAGTTCAGCATGGAGAAGCCATCTTAAACATAGCTTAACCTTTTGCATATGAATCAAAAGCAGGATGTGTTTATTTTTTTTTATGTTAATTTTGCAGGAATTTATGAAAGAAAACATAGTGAAGAAGCTGCTGTTCAATGAACTCCTGAACATGTAGAGGATGTTCTTGTATGTAATTTCATGTTTTGTTATAAAGTAGCATGTTTTTATTAGTCCCATCCAAGAAAACAACCAGGAACTGTTACAGCCTTCAGAAAAATAAAATGATTCCACTCTCCCCACCCAACTATTTATGGGAGTGTGGAACACTTCTTCCAATCTCCAACGTGAACATTAAAGCAATAAAATGTACATGTTGTGCAGTTATGTCACTATAGCTTGAGTGCAACAGCTGGGTTTTTGTAGACAAAGGGAAAGGGGATTTTTAGCAGACACATTTTGATGTTTCTATTTCCCTCTCATTGCTAAGAGTTGCAACAAGAACAGAGCAATTTTTCTTTTTAAATTTTCAGTAAGCTGATGAATCCTTCCCGTGCAGGGTCGAGAAGGAGAAAAAGTAATGTAGGAAGGGTCGGGCTCTTGAGCAAGAAAATAATCAACAATGTTATTAAATTAAAAAATTGAAAACAATGAAAAGAATAGAATCAGCCACAAAGAAAAAGACTGCATAAAGGTGTTGAATTTCCTGGCTTTTGTTTGGTTCTCATTTTTAACCTTTTTGCTGCTGTATACTGGAAATCATAGTTTTTTCGAGCAAAACAAATGTAGTGACTTAACAGATGTACTATAAAACAGGTTTTAAATCAGATTATATTTAAGAAAATCTCAAAGTAGAATTTTTCTATCACTATTCCTTTAAGAAGCAATGTTATCCAGTTGATAGGGCACTAGACTCAGAAAACCTACCACTGACCTGGTGTGACCTCAGGCAAATAACATCGCCGCTCTGTGCCACTGTCTCCTATCCCACCCTTGGTTTATTTTGTCTATTAGACTGTAGACTCTTTAGGACAAGGACTGTTATTTTGTGTTTGTAAGGAATCCAGTAGAATGGCTCTCTGGTCTAGTGTGGAACCCATAGGCACCACTGTAAAACAAAACTTACTTTAGATACCTACAATTTGTAAAGCACTAAAATGATCTAATACCAAACTGAAAGCACAAAGGTTATACTATTAATGTTCTATGTAGACTATTTTAATTCATACCAGTACAGATTTCTGTACTCCTATATTTAAAGGCACATAACATCTGATCCATCTCTAATGTATCTGATACCAGATTTAATGTCTTAATTTTTCCACAGCTCCTACTGACAAGGGTGCAAAAAAACCCCAAACAACCCTCCTTCTCCCTATTTATAACCTTCTCTCCCCAAGATTTTAGCAAAGGGTAGGCGGTCTGAGTGCCAATGGTACAAGGAAATATCAGGGTAGGTATAGAGAGGAAGCAATAGTAGAGGTGTTAGCAGGTTTTGGGGAAGGAACAATGGAAAGTTTTTTTTAAAAGTTTATTTTGCCTCTTACATCTCAAAACTTTGTTTAGAGCAGTGGTTCTCAAGCTGTGGGATACACATCCAAAGTGGGTTGTGATCCCATTTTAATGGGGTCACCAGGGCTGGCTTAGACTTGCTGAGGCTCGGGGCCAGAGCTGAAGCCCGAGCTCCACTGCTCGGAGCCAAAGCCTGAATGTTTCAACCCTGGGCAGCGAGGCTCAGGTTACAGGCCCCCTGCCTGGGGCTGAAGCCCTTGGGCTTTGGCCTCCTCAACCAGGGTGGTGGGGCTCAGGCAGGGTCAGGCTTGGGTCCCCTCGCCTGGGGGCGTGTAGTAATTTTTGTTGTCAGAAGGAGGTCATGGTGCAATGAAGTTTGAGGACCCCTGGTTTAGAGCAATCTGCAGAGATATCAAATTGTTTCACTGGATCCTGTGAAAAACATTATTTCTAGCTCTCTCATCTTGTCTCCCACAAAATTGATTAAAAGGGATGTGTGTTACCATCACTAATGACGTTGTTTGACATCCTTTCCCCCCTTCCATATCCTACCCAGTAGTGTCTGGATTTCTCTCCTTTCATGCTGCTTGTTAAGTCGTCTTCCTGTCTTATCTCACTTTTGCTCTTTATTCCCCTTTTTTTGAAAGAAGCAAATAGCATTTTACATTGAAAGGCTACAGAGGAGAACCTGCATGATTCTAACTGATTTCCTTTTATGGTCACCTTTATATGTAAACAGCATACCAAATGTACCAAAGTGCTATTTTTGATGCTGACATGAGATCTGAGGGAGGAGGGGCAACACTGTAGCTAGAGTAACTGCAAGATCGGATGTACACTGTAGAAAACAGAGTATGAGAGAATATCAATAGTTAAAATCAAATACACGTAGAGCGCCCCCTGCTGTAGATAAGGAATTCTCTCCTTTAACATGTATCAAGTTCAAGTTAATGGATTGATATTTATTTTTTTATGAAAGATAGTGTACTTGTCAAATTAATGCCCACTGTAAATTAAAACTGACAAGTAGTATCGCAGCACAAATGGTTTCAGAGTGTTTAAAATTTTTCATCTGTCTTTTAAAGTGGTAAGTAGCTTTTGGTGGCTTTGGGAACTCTGTATTCTTCTAAATATAAAAGTGAAGTAGATACAAAGCAAAATAGCTTTCCCTAACTATTCTATATGCAATGCACTTTGTCCTTTATTATATGTAATACAGAAGTATAAACGGGAGTAGGGAGGTAACTTTACCTCTGTATTGGTACTGCTGAAATTGATACTGGAATACTATACACTTCTGGTTTCCCCGTTTTAAAAAGGATGCTGAAAAAATTGAGAAGGTAAAGAAGAGAGCCACAAAAATGATTCAAGAGCTGGAGAAAATGCCTAATGGTGAGACCTGAAAAGCTCAATCTGTTTACCTTAATTAAAAACAAACAAACAAAAAAAAAAAAACGAAGAGGTGACTTGATTATAGTGTACAAGAACTTTCCCAGGGAGAAAACACTGAGTACTAAGGGCTCGTTAGTCTAGTGGAGAAAGCACAAGAAAAACCAGTGGTAGGAAGCTGAAGCCAGGCAAATTTAAATTGGAAATAAGGCACAAATTTGTAACAGTGAGGGTGATTGACTACTGGAACAAACTACCCAGGAAAGTGGTGGATTCTTCATCTCTTGGAGTCTTCAAATCAAGACTGGATGCCTTTCTGGAAGTTATGCTTTAGTCAAACATAAGTTACTGGGCTCAATACAGGGATATCCAGGTGAAATTTAATGGCCTGTGATATTCAGAAGATCAGATTAAATGATGTTATAGTCCTTTCTGGCCTTAAACGCTAAGAAAATGGATCCCATATTAAATAAAAATGGATCCCACATATTTCACAGCAAAAGTAAGACTTATCACTAAGTTTTGCTCAATGAAATCGACATTTATCCAGGATTTAGTATTTGTGTTCCAATTGTAGGGAATTTGTATATGGAGTGGCTTATGAGAGAACAGTAAATGGTTTTCACCAAAAAGTTATAATGAAGAAATTATGTCAAAGAAATACTATGGTTCCTTCTTCACTGTATCAGGCCCCAAATGAGAAATCTTGCACCCTTTTACAATATTATTCCAGTCCATCTTGAAAAGAAAGTTTGAGGATCTTCATGCAACTGTTAAAGTACAAAAAAACCTTCACTCTTTCAATGCACTTAACATCCATATATCTCAATGTGCTTTACAAAAAATGGTAAGTATAGTTTCACCACTTCCAGGTCTTAACAACAAGTCCAGAGCCCTATCCACTACTCCTTAATGTTACCACATTTACTGTTCCAAAAACCAAATAAATCAGATTGAGTGCAGCCTGTTCTGTCTCTCAATTAAAGACAAAAAACCCCAAACCAAACAAAATTTTATTAAAATTTTTCATTACCTGGCTAAGTATTTTCATCCCCGAGTGCAGTAGTTTCTTTGCAGCTTTGTAATAAATAGTCTCTGGTTTGTTGTAGATCATGGCATTAGTGCACATCAATCTGAAGTTGTCCTGTACAAAATAAATTAATGAATTTTGAATGAGAGTTAAGTTAGATCATACAGGATGCTATACTAAAATAATTGGCTGCAATACAAGTGGTGTCTTGAGTTGAAGGTAACAGCTTCAAAAAAAGCCTGTTGCAATTTTAAAGATGTCTAAGTAATTCAATATTAAAGGTCAAGCTTTTCAGAACATATGGATAAACTGTCTAGATCAATATGTTGACACCCACATAAGCAGTCGGATATGAGATTTGTTGGGTGCTCAGGACTTCTAAAAAAAAAATCAGGCCATTTAAGTACGTACTTATCGATGTAGGTCTCCATTTTTAAAAATCTTGGCTCAAATCCTTAAAACAAAGTTTTAAAATATATAAATACTTGACTGAATTGCACTTAGTCATTGAGGTGTCAGTTGTGTCTCATTAGTATTTCAATGAGAAAAAGAAATACAGAATCCTAAGCTTAGCAAAGGGTATCCAAAAGGCTGTCTAACAGAAAGGATGAACTATGTCAGACTTTCTCTACATACATGTGCTAGACCTCCCATTCAACCATCTACACAGAATGTCAAAGTTGAAATGAAAACTGAAGTTTTGGCACAAAACATCTTCCACTATGAATCAGTGCAGTTATGTGTGAAAGGCGAAGAACCCAAAAAGGCAGGGAGAAATAGATTCTGTAGATCTGTGTGCCAGACTAATCTGAAGCAGCTGAAACAACAAAGGAATGTTTTCTTCAGCTTCAAAGCTCTGAGTGAGAACATATCTTTGGAAAAAAAGTTAGAAGTTAACAGTAATCCAGCTATTAGCTGCACAAATTGCAAACATGTTATAGTCAGAATTTGCAATCGGGGGCCCCATTTAAACCCAGGCAGGCAGGTGAAGGGCTACAGAGTATTTCTTCTTACTGATGAGCAAAAAGTGTTTGTTTATTAGAGAGATTGCTTTGGTATTCTGTGCCATTGCAAAAGTAAAACATATTATGCTACATTGAAAGTGATACTGTTTCTGCCTATATTCTTTCCCCATCCTGATGAATAAAACATGTTTTATAGCCTCAAAATTTTCCAGGAAAGGGGCACAAACTAGAAAGTTAGCAGATCTTAAAGGTGACACATAGCTTAGAGTTTTGGAACCCAAGCTCGCATTCCTCATTCACCCTAAACTGCTGGGAGTTTTGGTGTGCACAGAATACATGATCATGCCCTGAGGGCTCAATTTTGTCAAATTTAGTTTCTATGACTGTTGGCTCCTGGAAACTAATTACAATTCTTCTTAGGAAATCCTCTTTGGCAGGAACAGGAGACCTTAAGAGACCTCATAGCACTGCAACCCCTTCCCTAGAGGTGGGTTCAACTTTACTCACTCCAGTTATGTCAGAGTTATGGGTGTTATCTGTCCCAGATGTTTTGGATCATTGATATTCTTTGGTGGTGATCCTATGTCCCACAAGTAATTATTCTAGGACATTTACAAATGCTCAAATTACTCTGAGAAGCCATGAAATATCAGTATGTCAATGTGACCCCGGAGTTTAACATGGTCAGAAGTGGCATCCTTAACCAATTTTTGATAACTGAATTCCACTGAGCAAGAGAGTTCCCCAGATATATCAGCAAAAGGGCAGGTTCTTCCCTAACTCACTAGCCATCTTCAAAGGCACCAAGGCCTGCAGATTGGAGCTCATCTCTTCTTGAGATGACAGGTTTGTTCTTGAGGCCAAAGCAATTTGACAGACATTTGACTACCTCTTTATTATTAATAGGAAAGTAAAGGCAATGCCAGGCATAGACAGCTTTCCCTGGAGATCACACGGTTGTACTTGTCAGACAGAAAACAACAGTATGTGTATTATGTTTTTCTTTTAAAGACTTGCCATTTCAGGGGTGGGGTGGGGAGGGGGAAATCTGATAGAGTAATAACAGGAAGGTAAGGATGACAAGTTCATTCATCTCAATCCTTACATTTTCTGGTTATATGCAGTCCATTGTAAATTTTGCAGTTTTATTCTGAAATAAAGACATCAAATGGAATGGTTTTCTACTGACTTGCACGTTGTGTTGCTTAAGAGTATAAGACTATATTTTGGGCTGAGACAAGGTGGGTGATTTAATATCTTTTATTGGAGCAACTTGTGTTAGAAAGAGAGAAAAAACTTTCGAGCCACAGAGTTCTTCAGTTTTGGTACTCGAAGTACCTTTCCCCAATAAAAGATATTACCGCACACTCTAACATCCTGGGACCAATATGGCTATAACTACATTGCATATTTTGGGTTCTAGAGGAGCTGTAAATATTTAACCCCATTAGCACAATTCTGAAAATTCATTGGATTACATCCTACAAGTAAGCAATAGACATAGAAGGGGGAAAAAAGTTCACTCAGACCAATGGGCAATCATTCATGAAACTGGATTCCAGTTTATATATTTTATTCTAACCAATACTATATGTATTTGTTTTTGCCATCCAGTTTATTTTTTGAAAACAGGAAGTGTAATTTCTTTTTTATTTTCAGATTTTGTTTGCTTACTAGGTCAACAGAAAATATTGCTAAAGCCACATGTGTTGATTTCTGCCAATTTCATATATTCATAGAATATGAACGTTTAAGGCAAACTGAATAAAAGAGGGAATAATCCTGTACAATGCAATTGCTCGTACCTCCAAGTGTCATCATTTAATCCCTCTCTGTAGCAAAAATATAACTTATAAGCACCTTTAGTTCTTCTATGGACTGGTAATCATTGTTCTTGATCTTCTCTTTCATGGTACTAAAATCCATTGGGTGTTTGATGATCATGGAGTAGCCAGGAGCAATAAAGTCAGTCACAGGAAATGAAAAGAAAGCATTTGGATCCTTTCTGTTAAGATATGAAAAGATGCACTATTTATATTTCATTTTTATAACAAAACATATTGAGCTTGGAATTAAATAGGAGAAGACAAAGTTATATCTAACTCTGAGTTTGGAAGAGTGGGAAAGAACCTGAGAATTTAGGTGGTTAACAAAGCTAGCTCTTTAACCTGATACCCCGTCATCTTCATATTTGTATGCCAGGCACAGACAGTAAACCTCTCTCCCAAATTCAGAGTTAGATGGAGAAGGCTTAAATTAAGAGGATTTATGCTTGATTTTGTCCTTCCTGCAAAACAGTAACCAAAAACAAAAACCACCATCTGGGAATCGGAATTTCTTATCCAAAAGATGCTCACTGTATGCTTTAGTAAGGTATTAATCTGTATGTGCATTTACCTTTTTACTTTAAAGATTAAGAGACCACACAAATTCATATTCAGTTAAATGAGGTTGCAATTTTGACAGAATGTTAATTAAATTCTTGCATTTCTCTGAAAGCAAATATTTTATGACATACAAGGGACACATCTTTGTGTTGAGTTCAGTACATTTGCCATGCTGTTTCCTTTTAATAGTCTTTAAAACTTAATAATTGGAGGTATTAACAGGAAGTGCAAGTCTGAGGAGAAATTACCAAGCACTATGACATTCTGCTATTAGTAGTAAAGTTTATAAAATAGCCCTGCAAGCTCGCCTCACTTTTGATTATTTGTAAGCAGCTGTAACCCTAGAATGCATAGGTAATATTACCAACAAAAAGAGGTTCACTGTCAGTTTATGTTGTCTTTATAGAATATCCTACAAATTGCCAATGAAAGCAAATAAAATGCTGACATTTGAATGCCTGACAGTTTGTAGTTCTGCTGCTGCCAGGCAAAATATTTATCAAGTACTTTAAAATTGACCAAGCTTGTTAATAGGCCACATAGCTTAAAAATTTTCAAAGCTGCTACACCCTTTAGCAACTAATGTTATCAATTTCCATTTCATAGTCCTGATAGAGCAAATACTCACCTCTGCAGCTGTCTAACGAGTTGATTCAAAGCTTCTTGAAGTGGTGTTTGTTCCACTTCTATAGGGGGAAAAAAGGTAAGATGGGAAAAAAAGGAAACAACTACAAAAAGAAATTGAAACCCCCCACTCCAAGATTATCATCTGATTTTACAAAACTGCTGTACATTAGAGCATTCTGTCAAATATTAATTTTACGGCCCTAAATGCACTGCAGCAAACATAATAGGGAGTTACCATTCTAATTAGACTTATTAAGCATTGTAGTGATGCCTGTATACAAGCAACGAGCCTCATTTTGAAAACGACACCATAGTAGCAGTATTTCAAAGTTCAGCTATTTTTGGATGGTATCAAAGGTCAAGTCATTTTATATGAAGATGAGAACAGGTAAAACATTCTCAGTTCAAGAAAATTGGACTTCACTAAAGCTGAATACTAGCCACCTTTTACAGGACATTATTTTTAAGGAACCAATTTCAGTTTTAAAGCATCTCAACAAAACCAATTAATTCTTAATAATTTCTACCTTCTTGTTTTGCTAAACTACTCGCCAGTGGTTTCTCTGGTGGCAATTCCAGTCTTACAGGAGTCTGACATTTCAGTTCTCTTTCTCCCTCGCTTTCAGCATGTTCCCGATCTCGCTTCTTTTTATCTTCCTAGAAAGAGAAAGATAAGCAATTTCAGTGATGCTGTAGAAACTGCATTATTGTTGGCTAACTAATGCTTTGTTCAGATTACTTAAGACAGGAAACAAAGGACAGGAATGCCAAGATTTCACATTTCTAAAGGCACTATCTCCACCTGCTGGAATATAGAGTAATTCAGATAGCAGAATTACTTTATCATTTAAAGAGTCTTTTTACATGGTATTTGTGATAGAACTGAGATTTTTACAGAAGTGACAGGAGCAACTTCATAGGTAATGTGAATTCTCCCCAGGGTACCCCCACCAAACCACCTCCCCCCGACCAAAAACAACCAAACCTTTAAAACTAAGACTAAGGTTAAGAATACATATAAACTTTTGGGAAAGAACACACTAGCTCATTAAAAGCCATTAGAAAGCCAGAAAGTTTAGTATTAGTTGCACTCAACCCCCCTACCCGCCGCCAACCTTAAATCTGCTTCTGTTTCAATATCACCTGTGCAATCATGCATATCTAGGATGTAAAGTTACTTGTCTATTTGAATTCCACAGTTTGGCAACTAACATTTTACGGTATTATGAATGCAGTCCTCTGATCAACTGTGCAAGGTAAGGGTAAAATGAAACTGGAGTAACTTTTGGATATGGAGTAGAGCCCTTCAGTGGGATTGGGATTCTGTGGGTTCTGTAAGACTTGCTGCCACAATAGCGTGAGTGGGTAAAATGTAATTTGTTGCGGGCGGGATTGGGTGGGGAAAACACACAAAACAAAACCCACAGACTACAGTAATTTGCAAGAAAACACTACATCTCTCATCAGTTTACCACATAAAAATCGTCTGAATTCTGTTTATATTAAACTGCAGGCTTTTTTTTTTTTTAGTAGCATGGGGGAAAGCGCTCTCTTTTGTGGGATCTACGATTTTTGTGGGTGGAAGAGGGATAAAAATGCAAGAAACAATGTGGGAGCGGGTATTGCAGGGTAGGACAGCAGCAGGATTAAAAGAATAGTCCACCACAGAGCTCTAATATGGAGGACCAAGGAACACCTTTGCATCATGTCAAAGAAATGGACTTCAATGAGGCAAAGTATCTTCAATTTATATTATTTCATCAGTATCTGTAGCTCATTCTGTTGAAATTACTTAATTTTGATCTTAAATTCTATCATTCAAGAATTTAGGTAGATCAGTGGGTCACAAGTGTTTCTCTACTGGCACCCAAAACAATAGGGCTAATATGTGGACTGCCCCTTGCCCTTATAGCCAGGATCCTTCCCACCAACTCAACAAAAAGGGCATGGCAGGATGCTTGACAACACAGAGGATGTGAGGCTCTGTATTAATTTATGAACACTACATATGCTGTGCTACATCGTATATAAGGGGACTATTGGTTTTTTTTTTGTCTAAGGGGTTAAGTAAAAAGTGGGTTAGTAGGGAAAACAAGCAGGAAATGAAACAGTGACTACAGAAAAGAAACCTAAGAGGAAAACTACCTAAAGGTCCTCAAGGCAACAAAAGCTGGACTATAAATAGGCTATCAATTGCCTAGCTGGCTCCCACAAGATTAAAAGGCTTATTTTGCCAGGGTGGAGGACTAAGATCAAAAGGACACCAAACAGTTAAAAAGTTATCTGGGGGATAGGGGTGTAAGTTGTCCGGGGATGTCAACAGGGACACAGAAAGAGAATATGCAGAGGGGGTATGAAGAAGTTGGATCTATGTGGCTAACATCGAGGGATGGTAAACTCTAGGTACAGAGACTTGTATATAGACTATTTTCTTGTTTTAAAATCCTTGTTCTCTTATACTGTGAAATGATCCTACTGGGAAGATTAAACAATACTGTGTTTTGAAAAGGCTGTATGGTCACTCTGTACAAATCACTGACCACAGGCCCCAGAGGGCTGAACTGCAGGTCCTGAACCTAAGCTGGGCCTGCTGAAGTAATCATGGTTAATGTGCAGGGGTCTAGAATTCAGATTCTGATCTAAGAATGGGGGAATCTCATGATTTCACCCCAAGAGAGATGCAAACTTGAGGCTTGTCACCTGTGATGGAGCACTGACCCAGAGAGGGGATAGCATTGCAGCTTGCCCTATACCACGACAGAAAGGGTAGCTGACCTCTCTAGTGGGAAGCTAGAGAGCAAGAAGAAAGTATAAAGAGATCCCAGCAGAGCAGAGACAAAACAAAATATTGGGTCCCTGGCAAATTCTGTGGCCATAGAACTGCAGTCGACGGAGTCTTGATTAAGATGAATGATGCAGTTCACTTCTCATAGGGCTGGTCTACACTACCCCCCAAGTTCGAACTAAGATACGCAACTTCAGCTACGTGAATAACGTAGCTGAAGTCGAAGTATCTTAGTTCGAACTAAAAGGTACTTACCGCTGGTCCACACAGCGACGTGCAGGCTCCCCCGTTGACTCCGCCTGCTCCGTTCGCAGAGCAGGATTACCGGCGTCGACAGTGAGCGCTTCCGGGTTCGATTTATTGCGTCTAGACAAGACGCGATAAATCGATCCCAAAAGATCGATTGCTTGCCGCCGAAGCAGCGGGTAAGTATAGACGTACCCTTAGAGTGATTGTTTCAGGCTGTCAGCAGATTCAGACAGGCATAAATTCATCAGTTTACACACTTTTCATATTTTCTATATTGTTCACAACTATAAGGGCTAAAAAACTTTTTAAAATTAAAGGTGTAAAGACTTGACCTTTCAGGCTGAGAACCCCTAGAGTAGATGGTACTTTCCCTTGTTTACAAAATATACAGTTTAAAAAGGTCTTTATATCGCTTTGGATTTACTCATTAAATGAAAGTGAACAAGAAATCATTTTTTGTTTCATTGTTGTTATGCTAGACAATATTTTAATGCAGATGAGAAAAGTAATTTCATATATCCAAGACTCATTCTTCTGATCTAACTAGTTTGGGGATGGGAGGGCAAATCAGCAAAACTTTAATGTTTTGAAATTTAAATTATTTAGATTGAAGCACACATGGCATTCATCTTTGTCCAAATTATTAGTAATCTAGAGGGCCTGATCCTAAAATCTCCCAAAACTGGCAAGTCATTTCATGATTTAACTGTTCTCTTACACCTCACTGACTTAGATATGTGGGCAAGATGAAGCTTTTAGCACTAAAGTACATAATGTAACAGTAGCTACCTTTACTTTTCTCTTTCTTTTTTCTTTTTCTTCTCCAGGAATCTGTTTTTCTCCTTTCTTTCTCTTCTTCCTTTTCCTGTCTTTGTGTTTTTCATGTTCAGTTTTGTCTTCATAGAGGGTTGAATCATGTCCTGAGCTTCCAGTAGATAGTTCAGTAACTTCATTTCCTCCCACTTTTAGTACCAGCTTTAAGGGTTTTTCTACATGTTCTTAAAACATCAATGAAATGAGAAATATGATTAAAGCATAGAAATCAGAGAACATACTCTTATTTAGTCAATTTGGATGGTGTTCCAATATTTATTTCTGACATTACAAAACTATTCCGGAACAGGTCTATAATTAATCTACGTGAAATTACAATTAGAATCTGTCAGATTCAGTATATGGACCAAGGCTAATCAAAGCTCATGTCCAATGGCTTCTATAAGAATCAGTTTACACCAGGAATGACCTCCTCCCCCCCTGGTATCGCACAGTTGTCTAAGACATTGTGGACGTTTTCCCCTTTCTCATACTCACTAGGTGTTGGCTATTGACAAAGGCAAACTAGATCCCAGGGAACAGATGATCAGAGCTGGTTTGGTAAAGCTGGCACTCCTATCGGTCTTTGTTAAAATTTTTACATTTCATGCAAATTAGGCCAAATCAAAAATAGTTCCAGATAAAACTTACTACAGTGTTTTAAAGTAGAATCATTTTCAGATAAGTTCCAAAACAAAAATGCATTTTGTCCTGAGTCTAAGTCCACTGAAGTCCAAGGGTAGAACTCCCATCAATGTCAATTGGAGTGAAGGCACTTAAGCCCAGATCAAAAGTAGTCAGGCACCTCTCTCACCTTATTTCCAAGTGGTTTTTCCCCTCTCTTTTCTATCTTTTCAGTGAGAGTCTCTACAACTAAGGGTATGTCTACACTTAGGTTACATCTACACTGCGCACCCGACAGTGGCACAGCTGTGCCACTACAGCAGTGCCACCGTAAGGTATGCACTGTAGCTGCTCTTTGTCAGCAGGAGAGAGCTCTCCTGACAACAAAACTGCAATGAGGGTTAGTAGCTTTGTCGGAGGCAGAGCGTCTTTTTGTTGGTAAAACTTTTGTTGGTCAGGGATGTGTTTTTTCACACCCCTGCCCAACAAAAATTTTACTGACGAAAGAGTGGTGTAGGCGTAGCCTTAAAATGCTATGGTGCAGCTGCTTCAGCAGGGACATTACCTACCACTGTAGTGCCTCGGCACAGACACTACCTACACCGATGTGTGTGTGTCTGTGTGTGTGTGGGGGGGTGTGTGTAGAGGGTTCTCTCACTGGTGAAGGTAATTCACCTCCCCAAGCAGCACTAGCTAGGTCAATGGAAGAAAATTTTTGTATTGTCCCTATTCAATGCCCACTGTTTGCGCCCCCACTCCCCGAAAGGTTATGATGTACATGCTATCAACCTGGGCAGGTAATTAACTTCCTATGTCTCTGAACAAGTTGGTGGCATAAACAGTCTGCTCTGTAACAAAACCAGGACAGCTACACTTTCGAGCTGTCCAACCTAATACACAACACATGGATAATCTGTGCCCTATGATATTTCTTCAAGGCCCTTTAACAGAAATCCAGACCTTTTGTACCCAGCCCAGCCACCCAGAGCACCCGAGGGAAGATGCGCTGAACCCAGGACACAATGTGGAGCCTCAATGAATCCACTGACCATAAAGAACAGACCAGCCATACCAGTATCTCCCCCACATCACACGCACACTCTCCCACCTCCCTTCTTACTACCCCACCCCACCTCCCCACTCACCAACACACTCCCCCACCTCCCCTCTTATTACCCCACCTCCCCACTCACCAACACACTCCCCCACCTCCCCTTACTACCCCACCTCCCCACTCACCAACACACTCCCCCACCTCCCCTCTTACTACCCCACCAATTTCCCCATCCCCCCCCAAACTCCACATTTCCCTTCCTCCCCAACTTACTACCCCTCCCCCATCACACGCACACTCCCCCACCTCCCCTCTTACCACCCCACCCCACCTCCCCACTCACCAACACACTCCCCCACCTCCCCACTCACCAACACACTCCCCCACCTCCCCTTACTACCCCACCAATTTCCCCATTCCCCCCCCCAAACTCCACATTTCCCTTCCTCACCAACTTACTACCCCTCCCCCCACACTTACCACCGCACCCCTACTGCCCATCTCCCCTGCCCCAGTCACTACCCCACCAATGTCCCCCCACCCCGGAAGCTCCTTTCTCCCTCAGGCGCCCCCGTCTCTCTCGCTCTCCGGCCCCCGGAGCCGGGCGGCGCGTCACCTTCATACGGGTGCTTGTCGGACTTGTGCTTCTTGTGCTTCTTGCCCATGGCGCCCCGCGGCCGGCCCAGCGCCCGCACCCCGGCCAGCTCCGTCCGTCACCCCGGGGACGCCGCCGAGACCGCCCGCCCGCGCATGCGCGCGCGCCCGCGGCAAGAGGGGAGCCGGCAGCGGAGAGCCTGAGAGCGACCGTGAGCGGCGCCCCCTGGCGGCCGTAGGGCGCAGCGCCCTCCCTGGGCGCTGAATGCTCCGCCGGCCCCGGCGCGCTCGGCCCAGCTGCTGCGGTCGGTGGGAGGCAGCGGATCCCGCCGGCTCTGGGGTGCACTCCGGGGAGGGGAGGGGGTAGTAGGCGTGCCCCGGCGTAGGCATAGGCAGGTTGGGGGTGGGGCCTTGGGGGGGGGGGGAAGGGGTGGGGGCGGGGCCTGGGTGGAGGTGGGGGAACACTCCCCGCAGATAGGTGCCAAATTTCTCATGCACCCCCCCGTAGGGACGGCCCTGGTCTCGGGGAGGTGGATTCACTATGCTGAGGGGGAGAGAACCCCTGGTACCGTCTACACCGCAGCTGTAGTGAACAAGCCCGAAATGTGGCCTGGCTCCTGTCAACATTTATCTAGGTGCTGAAATTACCCAGGTGAGTATTCCCAGTGAGCTCCAGACCATCAGCAGACAGGTCTTGCTGCCCATACGAGGTCAACAGTGTCTGTTTCTGCAGTGATTCCTAATTCCTACTCCTGTCTCTCTTTTTGCTATTCCTCTCCCAGAAAGATTATAAGGTTCTTCTCTGTGCTTTTCCCTTCTACAGGGCTTGCTTTTATTGCTGTTGGCATTTCACGCTGTCATAGATCCCGCACATGGTGCCACCGTATCTATGTTACTGGATCTACTCTCCAGTGCCATCTGGAATTTGAGTTATGTAAGATACAGGGAGGCGATCATAAAGGAGTTGCTAAGAAATGGATTCTGTTCCAGCAAGGAAAAAACTTTCATTCTGAACATCACAAACTGGTCCTATTAATGCTCGTCAGATTTATTAGATCATATACAATTTTTTATAGACGAAAGGATTATTTATTTTGATTTTAATTAGACATCTGTCGGTGGGTGACAGCGCGCCAGCAAATAGTTAATTTTTAAAGCCTGCAGCTCTGAGGAGTTATAAGGTAACAATCCTGGCCAGAGAATGATGTGATACTTTTGTGTTTCACTGGCTAGATTTGTTATTCAATATTCTACCAGGAGAATTGTGTGGGTGGGGGCCTGGAATAAACCACAACTTCCCTGCTTGATCTTATTCCAGTAGTTTGAAATTTAGCTCTAATAAAAGCAGTTGTTTTTCTAATTCACATCTGGACTTTTTAATACTCTTATTACAAACACAACAATATGTTCCTAAGTATATTTCAGTGGGAGGCAGAGAGTTTTTGTCTGGGTATAAGGCCATATGTAAAAATACAAGTCTAGTAAATGTTTAAAGGACATGTTTCATAAAATGCAAACAAAAATGTGTCTGTATCCTCCGTTCCCCGTAGGGGATTGGTAAACTTTCTAAGGTTTCTTTCATGTTACATGGCAAGAACATTTGTACAATTGTTCTTCTGAATTTTACTGACTAACCCTGTCTTGAATCTACTGAAATCTGAGAGAATTATAGCATAGCCAAGTAAGTCTGACTTATTGCCAGCCTTTGAGAGTGCATTATACCCTTTTAGTTGTCAGTTTTATTGACACATCCTGCATCTTACAAGTAGAAATTTTATCTGTTGATGCAGACCCTCACAGCCCAAATAAACCTTTGTTTCCCTTTATCTCCAGGTCTCCTTCGCACTCTCAGCCTAACATTCCCTTTCCTCTCCAAAACACTGAGAGCTCAGTGGTGCCTTTAAAGCACAGTCTTGCTTTGCGGGGATGTGGAAGAGCTCCAGGATGGAGCGTGTGTCTCAGAGATCCCTTGTGCCAATCATTTACAGGAAGCAGAATGTGCTCCCCTTCATAACTCACTACGTGTTGGTTGTGTGGAGGCAGTGGAGAGCGAGGGAAAGGAGTTATGGTCCAGCATACTTCCCACACATTATGCCTTTTCAGGTGGCTAGTAATGCTAGCACTGCTAGCTAGGGAGCAGTCCTTGCAGTCTTTGCCTTCTGCTGAGAATAGTTGTGCTGTGTTGTGTTGCAGAGAGAAAGGGGAGAGGCTCCGTGACCCCTGTATGCCAACACAGACGCTGGGCACAATCTGGAACAAAGCATTCAACAAAATGCCAAGAGGGTGGCATTATAAGTATTTGAGAAGTAGGACACTACCTGAATATTTCAAGTCCATACAAGAGATTCATGTTATGTGCCCTTTCTCATTGAATCGGCATCCATCCTACTGAATATAGAATCTGTCCAACTGAAGGCTTGTCAGATTAAAGGCCTAAAACTGTGATATGCTGAGCACCTCCAGTTCCATCACATAATTTGTAAAAGTACGTTTGGTTTCCCTAATGAGAAATGAAGGCCAGGTGGTCAACTTGACAATTGGAGATGGTTAGGAGACTGACTAAAGATCTCTTACACTTAAAAGAATGAAGGGATCTATATTGCCTCTTGTTTTGGGGACAGGAAAGGGTTAATGTAGCCTTGGGTTTCATTGGAAAGTCCCTCATAGTAGCACAGTTGTTATGTCAATGGGCCTCAAGGGACACATTTTCTTCCACTCCATCCTCAACATCTCGTCCTTTGAAAAGCCATGGCATCACAGGACAGGCAGGCTGTCTGCGTTCTGATATAGCTTTCTTAGAATACTCTTTGTGGTGGTTTTGCAGGACAAATTGAGCAGCAACTTGAGGAATGATTTCTACAAATCTGAAAGGATCTTTTGAAATTGACTGTTTTGATAGCTTTGATAGACTACGAGATGTACAAACTCAATGTTGACATTGCAGCACTTCAGGAAACAAGACTTGCAGATGCTGGTTCTTTCCAAGAAGCCAATTACACCTTCTTTTGGCAAGGTAAAAGCAGTGAAGAAAATTGTCTGCACAATGTTGGTTTTCCTGTGAGAAACAAGTGGGTAAAGCTCCTAGAAACACCCATTGGGAAGTCAGAACATACCATCTCACTTAAACTTCAGACAGCCATTGGCTGTGTGAACATCATTAGTGCCTATGCACCAACACTCATATCTAGCCCTGAGGAAAAGGATACATTTTACAACTCTTTGCATTAAGTCATCAAAAGAATACCATCCACTGAGCAACTTTTCCTCCTTGGTGACTTCAATGCAAGAGTCGGTGCAGACAACAACTCATGGCCAGATTACCTAGGACATTTTGGCATTGGCAAGATGAATGAGAATGGCCAATGATTTCCTGAATTCTGCGCCCAAAACCAAATGTGCATTACCAATTCATATTTTACAGGAAAAGAGCGCCACAAAGTGTCATGGCGACATCCACGATCAGGCCACTGGCACCAATTAGACCTTGTTATCATCAGGAGGAAAGACCTACCCTTAGTGCAGAACACTTACACGTTCCACAGCACTGATTGTGACACTGACCACTCCTTCATTATTAGCAAAGTGAAGATTCCAGCCAAGAAACTACATAGAGCAAAGTCCAAAATCAATGCTATTAACACAAAAAAACAGAGCAAATGTCGGGAGTTTGTGCAGGCTTTTGAACTTGGGAAGTCATCACCAGAGAAGGCAGAGGAATTTTGGGAAGATTTAAGAACAATAATCCATGAAACAGCTTTAGCTACATTTGGGGGAAAGAGACCATAAAAAAAGGACTGGTTTGAAGAAAATGAAGCGAAACTATTAACTCTTATCAATATTAAGAACACAGCCTATCTGGAACACAACAAGAAGCCAACACAGAGCACCAAAGTGAGACTTTGACATACAAAAACCGAGATACAGCGAGCAAGCAGACGCTGTGCAAATCATTACTGGGTCAAGCTCTGTGAAGAGATACAGACAGCCTCAGACACAGGAAACCTCAAAGTCATGTATGACGGCCTGAAGAAAGCTCTAGGTTCCACTGTCAACAAGGTTGCCCCTCTCAAATCACACAGCAGTGAAATCATTACAGATAAAAGCAAGCAGTTGTCTCATTGGGTTGACCACTATTCAGAGCTATACATGCAAGAAAGAAACATCACTGGACCAAATACCAACTCTACAGGTCATGCCAGAGCTAGATGTGGAGCCCACTGTAGCAGAGCTAAGCAAAGCCATTGATTTGCTATCAAGTGGCAAGGCTCCTGGAAAAGATGGCATCCCAGCGGAAATCCTCAAGTGTGGGAAAGACAGCCTATTACCATATCTTCATCAGCTGCTACTTAAATGCTGGAAAGAGGGTGAGGTACCACAAGAGATGCGCGATGCAAACATCATCACTTTCTATAAAAATAAAGGCAAAAAGGGCGACTGCAACAACTACAGGGGCATCTTGCTACTAAGCGTAGCAGGAAAAGCTTTTGCAAAAGTCATCTTAGTGCGCCTACAACAGCTGGTGAATCATATCTACCCTGAATCACAGTGCGGATTCAGGGCTGGAAGATCAGCTATAAACATGATATTTTCTCTGCGTCAACTCCAAGAAAAGTGCAGCGAGCAAAACCGACCATTGTACATCGCCTTTGTGGACCTAACCAAAGCATTCAACACTGTCAGCAGATACTAGAAAAGATAGGATGTCCACCAACCCTGTTAAGTCTTATACTTTCATTCCACAACAACATGAGAGCAACTGTCTAGTTTGATGGGTCCACTTCAGACAGATGAAAAGCGGAGTGAAGCAAGGATGTGTTCTTGCCCCTACACTCTTTGGAATCTCCTTCTCAGTATTCTTGAACTGTGCATTTAAGGACATGAAAGAGGGAGTGTATCTCCACACAAGATCAGATGGGAAACTCTTCAACCTGTCCCGATTTAAGTCAAAGACCAAAGTCAAAAAGGTGCTAATCGGGGAACTTCTATTCACTGATGATACTGCCCTCATAGCCCAGAATGAAGATCTGTTACAAGAATTCATGGACTGCCTTTCAAGTACCTATCAGGCATTTGCTCTCACCATCAGCATCAAGGAAACAGTTGTATTAGGACAAGGGGTTCTACAAGATCCTTCAATTACCTTAATTGCAAATCAGCTAGAAGTAGTCCAAAAGTTCAGCTATTTAGGTTCTACAGTGACCATCAACCTCTCACTGGATAAAGAACTAAATGTCCGCATTGGAAAGGCCGCCACCGCCTTTAACAGACTAACTAAAAGAGCATGGAACAACTCAAAGTTTACCATCAAGACCAGAATGCTAGTGTACCAAGCTTGCGTCCTCAGCACTCTCACATATGGTGGGGAAACATGGACAACTTACGCTCATCAGGAGAAAAGGTTGAACAGTTTGCACCTACGTTGTTTACGCCGCATACTCAACATCAAATGACAGATAAAGTCACCAACCTTTTTCAAAGGGTAAATTTACCAACTGTGACAGCCCTGCTCAAGCAAAGACGACTTCACTGGCTGGGCCATCTGAGTAGGTTGGAAGACAGACATACTATACAGGGAGCTGTCGGAGGGAACAAGAACAACAGGACGTCCCAAGCTTCGCTATAAAGACACATGCAAGCAAGATATGAAGGAATTTGGAATTGATCCTGACCAATGGGAAATCTTGGCAAGTGATTGTAACAAGTGGCGCCATCGTCTCCATCAGGGTATTAAAGTCCATGACAGGAGCTGGCTTCTACAGCTTGAGGAGAAAAGAGCCCGTCGGAAGCAAGCAGCTCCCAACCAAGACCCATACATTTGCAATAACTGCCAAAGATCATGCAAATCTCAGACTGGCCTATTCAGTCACATGAGACATTGCAAACCATCTACATCATAGGCTGCAATTCTCACAGTCTCTTGCAGATGACAGGATGCCAACACATTATCTGATATTTTTTCTTAAAGCCCCAGCTGCATTCAAGTGATTGCATAGGAATTTCAGCTTTCATTTAACAAACAAACAAAAATGCTTGTAGTCCTTATAGTTGTGGGGGAAAGCTTGAAACCATGACCCAGCTACACCCTAGAGGCTCAGATGTCAAATAAAATTAATCCAGTTTTTATTTTATTAAATCTCATGCTTTTTAAGCCAATCTAATGATTTGGGAGAGCTGACTCATGAATTTTCGATACTTGGGTTGGTAATACTGTTCACAATCTGCACCTTGTGACTTGGGCCCACCTGTACAAACAATGTATGTTTAAAAAGTTCCTTTATGTAGCAATAGTCCTTGAAGTGTCCCGCCATCCTGCTTCAAATTCCCACAGCTAGTAAAATCATTTAAAGATTGTATTAGTTCAGACTATGGGGCACTCCATTTTTATTCTTTACTTGATGGCCTTGAGTAGATCCTCACATGCCAAGAATAGATGGATTAAGAATATATATAGGTACAAAACCTCTGACATCATCTTCTGTGGTGGTCTTCCTCTGGGCTCCCCTTTCCACATGGCTGTGCCCTAGAGAAAGTGAACCCTAACATTGCAGGTTTAAAAGTTTTAGAAAATGTTTGAATATTGGGATATTGGTCCAAACTGAACTTTGATTTAAAAAATATATTCCCTCCCCTGCACACTGCTCTGAATCTTTTTTGTTAAAAAAAAAACCTTAAATCACAAAAGGGAAAATGTGTTAATCTGTGCAGCACATCTCTGCTAATAATCATAACACAAGTCTTTGTTCTCCTAGCTTTGCAATTTAAGTTATGTCAACATGCAAGGGTTTGATTCAAAATCTTGGTTTTGATCAGATGCAGATCCACGTTCAAGTGCTGACGGACTTTCATTTTTCCTAGCAAACTTTGCTTTACAGGCAAGGTGTTTGAGTTTGCACATTGATTTTTTTTTTTTCAAAAAGAAACATTTATTGATCTGTACTTGCACTGAAACCGACAAACCCGAGAGAGGCTGAGGGCATTTATAATGTACAGTTTTTTAACAGTGAAAAACAACTCTGTCTCATGAGAAACATGCTTTGACTCCAAATTCAGTAAGACTTAGTGCTGAGAAGTTTTCAAATCTACTGTCGTTAATCAATATTGAATGCAATCTGGATAGTAATATTGTATCATGCCACTTCTCTATTACTAGTAGAAATACCATTCTGTAACTTGCTAAGGCATTAATTTTTGCTTGGCCAAATGTCATGGATTCTTCTAGTAATCTCCTTTTACCAATAAGTTATTAATTACTTTAAGATTTTTTATATAATTGGTGCAGTATACTTGCAAACACTAAGCTTGCCCTACTCCCATTTTGGCAAGTAGTTGTGACATGTTTGTCCTGTGGCATTCTTCACTTGTATGCAAAAGTGTCTGAGAATGGTAATTACAAAATGAAATTACCGAAATGCTGTGTTCCAAGGCATGCAGCCACATACAGGATAATTATTACTTTAAAATTGGGTTCAATGGCTGTAAAGGATATTTGAGTGTACTTCTTTGGTGTGCATGAGTTACTGTACAATATTGCCTTCTAGTGACTACCCCATAAAGAGGCTAAGGGACCTACTGCTGTTCCTACCAGCTATAGAAACTTTCCTTTGATTCAAGTTGTAGAAGTCCTGGCTCCCCCTGGTGTGATTTATATAGCAATTGTGTCTATCTACAACATATGTGTGACAGGTGTACAATACTAGGCCCAGAGGCCACCTACCAGTCTCCATCCCAGAAAGGACTAGTAGAGAAGTCCTCCAGGCTGCCTATAGTGTCTGCGGGGGAAGCACCCAATTGGAGGGAGGCTGCAGGGAGCAGCCAATCAGGGCCCCCCAGGGCTATCTAAAAGGAGCTGCAGTATCAGAGAAACTGGAGGAGTAAGGACTGTGTTCCTGGATGAAGCAGTGGCAGGATGATGTACAGATCAGTTGCTGTCAAGGACTGTGGGAGCAAGAGATAGCTGTTGGCTGGCTGCTGGGACTGAGAACAAGCCTTCAGCCCTACGGGAAGGGGGAAGTGTTTGTGAAGCTGCTGGGGCCATGGGGAAGCGGCCCAGGGAATTGTAGGAGTGTAGTGACTAGTTAAAGGGGATGTAGCAATATGTGGCTGCTATTCATAGGGTTCCTTTTGCTGGGACCTGGAGTAGTGGGCAGGCCTGGGTCCCTCCCCACCCCGCAACCACCAGGGAAGTGGCTTAAGCCCTGACGAAGGGAGTTGAGAAGGCCCAGACAAGGGGCTGAATATTGAACCGTGAAACAAACCTGGAAGGGGATCGGATGGTTCAGGGTCCAGCTGGAGAGCTGGGACCAAAAAGACCCAGAGCAGGTGGAGACAGGGTCTCCAGGGATGAAGCCTGGTATAGTATGGTCCCATACCAGGGGCAGGACTACTTAAAAACTGAGCCCAGGGAGGGCTACAGAGGTACCAGTGGAGGAGTACTGGGATAGGTCACTGTTGGATTGTTATATCCCGGAAGGGGTCTGTTTTGTTTCACATACAAACTGTGTGTATGGCTTGGTCAGAGAGCTAAGTCACTGAAAACCTGCCCGAGAAAACACCAACAGCAATCACTGCAGACTAAGAGTGCAGGCACACACATCTGGCCACAGGGCGCTTGCGAGAGGTGTGTGCCACCCTGTAACAATATGTTATTTATTTTTTTCATAGGACTCCCAAGAACAAAATGTGTGGTTTGGGCCCTGCAGTTCTTTCTTGGGAAAAACCCTCCCATTAATTTTAAACAGAAGGCTCGCCAGATAAGCGAAGTTGTCTTTTACCCTAAATTATGTACGGGCAGGTGGGGCTCGTTAGCCTTGGAAGGCAGCCCACCTAGGAGAAGGAAAACTCTGATTTAAAACCTCCGCTGCCTTGTGGCAATACCCACTCATGGGAAAGGCTAAGGGAGTCAACCCTGAAACCAAATCCGGTGTCGGAGTCCCGATGGCGGTCTGACATTGTCCTCAACGTCATTCCGGCAACTCCTGCGACGCCACTGGTGCCAAGTTGTATCAACATTGTCTTTCCCTTGGATCCATCAGTTGCGTGGAGAGGGGGGTTCTGCTGCATGGGCAACAGCTGTTCCTCCATATCACCCTGCCCTGGCTTGTGCCCTGGAGAGGACACTCCAGCTTCGCCTCACAGCATTGATACAACACGGGAAGCAACAGTTTACCGGTTATAAGCCTCCTCCTCAATTGGTGTAGAGCTGGCACCAGGGGTTGCTTCCGACGGTGGGAGGGATCACCACGTCTCACTGGACAACTATCGCCCACCTCAAGCTGGGCAGCCCCCAGCCAATAAGGTGTTGTTCCGCCACAGTTCACCTGCTTCACTGGGTGCGTGGGGCTTAGTGTACGTGAGTACCCAATAAGTGGACTGCGAACCATGCACCAGGCAACAACGAAAGAAAACCAACATAAGAAACCAGCCCTCAAGTTAGGATGCTGGAATGTACGGACCATGACAACTGGCCTATCACATCACAAGACCTTCAGGCAATCAGCAATGTTCGGAAGACTGCAGTCATCAACGATGAGCTAGCACGACTCCAAATCGATATAGTCGCATTGCAGGAGACACGGCTGCCAGACGCTGGGACTCTCAGGGAAAAGCAGAAATCGATCTCCAGCGTCTGATTGACCGCTTTTCCAGAGCTTGCGAAGAGTTCGGGTTGACAGTCAGTCTTCAGAAGACCAAAGTTATGGCCCAGGATGCGGAACATCCAAGCATTGCCATCAATGACTATGTGCTAGAGGTGGTCAGTCAGTTCACCTACCTCGGATCTACCATCACGGACAACCTCTCACTGGACCCTGAGATCAACCATAGAATCGGCAAGGCCTTCACAATTTTGGCCAGTTTGTCACAGAGAGTGTGGATCAACAACATGCTGACCATCAACACAAAGGTCGCTGTGTACCGCGCATGTGTGCTAAACACTCTTCTCTATGCCAGCGAAACTTGGACCCCCTACGCTTCGCAAGAAAAGAGACTGAATGCCTTCCACATGCGCTGCCTCCGTCGCATACTCGGGATCACTTGGAGTGATCGAATAACAAACAACGAGGTGCTGGAACGTGCCAAGATCTCCAGCATGTTCACTCTCCTCCGTCAACGCCGCCTCAGATGGCTTGGCCATCTAAGTCGCATAGAAGATGGACGGATACCCAAAGACTTGTTGTATGCTGAACTTGCCTCCGGAAACAGAGCTACAGGACGGCCCCACCTTCACTTCAAGGATGTCTGTAAGAGGGACCTGAAGACTCTTCAAATCGACGTCAACAGCTGGGAAGAGCTCGCCCAGGACAGATGCAGATGGAGACACGCTCTGACTACTGGATTGAAAACTGGTGAAGACAAGCTGCGGCAGCTTGCTGAGGAAAAGCAGGTTCAACAAAAAAGGAAGCAGCAGCTCCAACCCACAGCTGACACCGCCTTCAAATGCAGCAAATGCAATCGAGACTGCCACTCTCATGTGGGGCTCTACAGCCACAACAGACGCTGCACAACCATCAACTAAATACTCCCCATGGGCGCATATCCATCGTCTCTCGAGACTAACGGACGCCAACAACATGTACAGCGTAGTGTTTCTTTGAATGTTCAAAGGTTCCGTAAAAAGAGCACGTGGCCGTCAACAATGAGTGAACAAATGTGAGATCTGGCTGAAAACCAGTGATGAACAATGGGAAGAAAAAACAAAGAACTAAGACAGGTATATTATGCCAGTATAATTAGAACAATTTTATGCCAAATATATTAATGCTCCAAAAATTAATCAAATGTCTATATTTTCTTCTGGTATGTAATAAACATAAAATTTGGGATAAGAATGCTGATGCAAGAGGGACGAGGTGCGGAGCATGCGCTCAGAAGTCTTAAAAGAGCAACACTCTGATGCAGAAACTACAGAACCCAAACCACCAGAAAAGAATATCAACCTTCTGCTGGTGGCATCTGACTCAGATAATGAAAATGAACATGTATCAGTCCGCCCTGCTTTGGATTGTTATCGAGCAGAACCCGTCATCGGCATGGACGCATATCCCCTGGAATGGTGGTTGAAGCATAAAGGGACATATGAATCTTTAGCACATCTGGCATGTAAATATCTTGCCACGCTGGCTACAACAGTGCCATGAGAAGCAGCAACATTACCTCCTGCAAATGTAAACAAACTTGTTTGAGTGATTGGCTGAACAAGAAGTAAGACTGAGTGGACTTGCAGGCTCTAATATTTTACATTGTTTTATTTTTGAAAGCATTTTTTTTACATAATTCAACATTTGTAAGTTCAACTTTCATGATAAAGACATTGCACTATAGTACTTGTATAAGGTGAATTGAAAAATAGTATTTCTTTTGGTTTTTTTACAGTGCAAATATTTATAATAAAAGATAAATATAAAGTGAGCACTGTACACTTTGTATTCTGTGTTGTAATTGAAATCAATGTATTTGAAAATGTAGAAAACATCCAAAAATATGCAAAGCAGCATCCCAGGAAGCTTCTCAGAAGGTGGGAGATTAGCATCTTCAAAGACCTATTGTTCCCCCTAATGGTTTATTGACTAACCAGCCAGACTGATTGGGGACGGGCGGCAGCGTTCAGCCCAGGACCCCCGCTGGGCCTGTGGGGGAGGGAAGGTGGGCGGGACTGGCAGGCTCCCTACCCAGCTCCGACTGGCATGTCCCTGTAGCTCCTAAGGGAAGGGGTGGCCAGTGGGGCTCCGTGTGCTGCTCCTGCCACAAGCACTGGCTCCGGAGCTCCCATTGCCTGGGAACCACAGTCAGTGGGAACTGGGGGCGGTGCCTGCGGGTGCAGGCAGCACACACAGCCCCCTGGCCGCTCCACCTAGTAGCTGCAGGGACATGCCTGTGGGAGCTGGGAAGCGCCTCCCTCCCAGGTAAGCGCCACCGCACACCCTAACCCCCTGCCCCAGCCCTGAGCCCCCTTCCACACACCCAAACTGCTGCTGCTGGCCCAGGCGCTGCCCGGCTCAGGCAGCCCCTGAGCCAGCACTGGCCGCTGCAGAAGTCACGGAAAGTCACGGAATCCGTGACTTCCGTGACCACCATGACAGTCACGCAATCTTATTTATCATCACTTAAAATCTATCCTTTGTAGTTGATAAGCTTGTTTTGTTTTCTGAAACCCAGTTTGTCCAATTCTTAACTGGCTGGGGGGGTGTCAAAAAGCTGTGCATATCTTCCTCCACATTGAGGGAGGGGGCAATTGTCATGAGTTTATGCTGTACAGATTTCTGTGCAGCGCAAGACAATACCATTTTGGGTTTACGCTCCAGAGGGGGTGTGCACTTGAGTATTGGGCAATCCCCGAGCTGAGTCTTCACACACACAACTGATCTCAGTGTCTGTGTCTTTCTGCAGCTGGGTGTCCCCCTACCTGTGTGTGTGTGCTGGAGGAGGCTTGAGGGCCTGGCACAGCAGGACAGGGTGAGGGAGCCTAATATGGTAGAATGGGACCCCAGTACATCAGGTGGCACCCCGGGGGCGGGGTATCCCTCACAACCTTGATTATAGAAGAACCTTCACACAGACTATTGACTACATTGTTTATAACAAGCCAGACATGTGTTAACTAGCTGGTGAAAGAATGACTCTGTTTTTTCTATAACCTGGGTATAAGAACTTGATTGCAGAATTCTGAGACCGATTTTATGGAAAAGCAAAAGGGCATTTAACAAATGTAGGTTTTTGGCCTTCTTAAGGGGACATGAAATTAGGGTGACCAGATGTGCTGATTTTATAGGGACAGTCCCGATTGTGGGGTCTTTTTCTTATATAGGCTCCTATTACCCCCCACCCCCTGTCCTGATTTTTCACACTTGCTGTCTGGTAACCCCACGTGAAATTCAACTAAGAGGAAAAAAGAGAGATCTTTGAGGTACTTGATGCACCGGAGGGTGGTTGAGGGGTCTGGGGGTGGGGGTTTTAGTAGGGCTTCTAAGCATTGTTCTTTGTTATTTCAAGACTTGATTTACACACAATATAACTATGTAAATTGAGAGTGGGTTTTTTGTTCATCAATATAGTTGTAATAGTATAACCCCTAGTGTGGAAGCAGTTATAAGTGTGTAAATGTGATTATACTGGTATAGCATGTTTATAGTTTCTTTCCTAAACTAGAATATGTTATACCAGTGTAAGCACATTTATACCAATATAACTGTGCCCACACTAGGGCAGTTGTACCACGTTAACCATACCAGTATAGTGTGCATATATACTAAACTATAGCAGTGTAGTCAAAGTGATGCAACTTTCTATTTAGACAATGCCCAATAAAGTGAAATGATCTAAGGGGTCAAACTACTGAGTTTTCCATGAGTAAAGGTAAGCCTTTGCATCCTCCTGCCCTTGAAATATATAGTTTGCTTTTCCACCCACCCAAAGGAGAATATATATATATTAACCTGGTTACTACTACTGAGTTTAGTAACCAATGTAAGCTCTCATTCTTGTTAGTTTTAGTATGCTGTGGCAATAATTTAAATCTGCTGCATATTTTACAGAGGTTTGTGTTCTTTAGTTTAGTCGGTGTCATAGCAACTGGTACAAGAGTGCTAGATAATAAATGAGTCGTTATCCTTCCATAAATAGAGCTGATGTTTGAAAATATAAAATAAAATCCAGGTATATCCTTGTGCAGCCTCTTCTGCCCTTTGGATTACGTGAGATTATTTTGTATAAAAACTATGGATAACCATAACTGTTTTTAATATATTTCAGTATATATTTATTTAGCTAGACATCAGATAATGCATATTATATGGGGTTAATTAATCATTAAACATGCTTTAAATTGGTCTTAAGTCTTCTAAATCAAGAAGGAAACAAACCCAGTGGTTCAGCAGTTTGAGTCACTAGCCAGTGTATGGAATGTAGATAAAGTAATTTTATGAGTTAGTACAAATGTGAACAACTTTACCAAAGTTACTTTTGCCTTACTTACACAAATAGACCCAATACAATCCCCTTGGACTATGCAGGGGAACAAAATTTGGACACTAGGGGTGGCTGTTCTCTGCCCCATCCCCTGATAACCTTTAGCTGAGTGATTAGGCCATTCAGCTGTGATGTGGGAGATGCAAGTTGAATCCCTATTCTGAAACAGACCTGAAATGGGCTTATTTGATTCACTGAAAAGTTCCATCAGATTTAATTTGACCCCCAAATACTTTTTTTCTCTTTTGGAACTCCCATCAAACCAAAAAATCAGTTGTTTGCCCAGCTCTACCAGGTCCTGCTGCACTGGGTAGGGAAGGGAATTCAATGGAGTTCACCCCTCTGTTCTAGCATCCCCCCAGACCCAGAACTATGCAGGGGAATCTCTTTCAGGGGTACTAGGATTCAGGTGGCATCCCAGCTCCCTCCAGCCACGTGGCCTTGAAACTGCAATGAGGAGTAAGCCAGAAACTGAAGCTGGTAGAGCAGTTGCAGACAGTTCAAATAGGGACTAAAGGATACGGATGTAGTCATCAGACTGCTTTCTGCAGTTTGTACTCTGAACATTCTATCCTCTGTGCTGTTTGGCTCTTTGCGCCAACCCCTCCCTCACTCTATCTGTCCCCTGCCCCATCCCTGCCTTTGTCTCTCCATTTTGCTAATCCTCTTCTAACATAGCCCCAGTGAAAGGATTTGACTAACAAAGGGGAAAAAATTGGAACTCCATAGCATTGTTCACTCTGCTTTCTGATAGCCTTTCCCCCTAACCATTGTCTTTCTTGTCTGTTTGGATTGTAAACTCTTATGTTTGTGCAATGCCTGGCACAATGGGGTCCCAATCTCTGTTGGCCCCTAGTCACTACTGTAATAATCATGATAACAAATTCCTCAAACTTGGCTTGATATTTAACTTTCAGTGAGATCTTCAAACATGACATTTTAGCTGTAGTTAGAATACAAAAATACTGATCCAGACATGGAAATACCGAGCTAGAACCTCGGTTAGTGCCAATTGCCATAGCTCCATTGCGCAATGTCTATTTATACCAGCTGGGAATTGGGCCCATTATATTTTTCCTCATGCTCAAATAATTCTAAAATTGTTCAAGGTATTGTTCACTCAAATTTTCCAGGAAAAACCATATGAAAAGAGGATTAATTATTTAAAAAAACATCTGTGCCCATCTCCACTGAGCTTATCATTTCATGCATTGATAAGAACCCCTAGATGGACCTCCAGGCTCATGGACCATTTGGGTGTATATTATTATCTTAGAAAGATAACAGTTCAGCTCTTTTCTTTATTTATATTTTCATTCTGTCATTAAAGGAGGAAAGTGTACTCACGTATACAAAGAAAACATATTGTAAACAGAAGGAAACATGAAGACCTATTAGGCCACTTGGTGGTGTAATATGCAAAGGAAAATGGATTTGTCATGTGAAGCATAAACCAAGTTAATAAAATGTAGATGAGAAATTTGGCTTTTTATTTCATTTATCTCATACAATAAAATCGTTACCTTATTTTACAAAGGACATGGTGCTTGTACAAACAATTATTTGGGCAGGAGAAATAATTAGCTTTGAGTTTATTCAAAAGCAACATACAACTGAGGTAAAATTAAAGATCAAACTAAGATCTGACATTTAGTACATTGTGAGTTCTCTGAATCTTCAACTGCATGACTTTCTTCTGTCCTTAATCATGATGGCTAGTTCTTGAGTCCTTACCCACTTTGGTCTCTCTGTTTCCCTTTACTAATGGAAGTAACAGATCTACCAAAAGTCACTGAAATTACTGGATAGTGACCACTATCATGTGACAGTGAGTACTACCCATTTGGAATGCTGACTCTGGTCAGGTGATTAAGGTCAGGAAATTAAGACCATCCTCTCACTCATCTGTGTCTTGCAATGACTACAGAGAAGAACAAAGTAGAGTTGAAGCCAGACAGGTATGTGGAAGGGAGGAGCAGCAATTTTGTAGCCTATTTCCCTAGATCCCAGGAAAATCCCCTACAGTTCTATTCTGTGAGTGTTTGTAAACAATTTGAGACAGGAAACATGTAATTCAATGTTTTATAGGGGTGCTAAGCTCACTTGGGCTGCTGAGTATGCCTGGCTACGAATAATATTGTTTGCAATACTCACTGTAATGGGCCAAATTCTGCCTTCACATAGGGGTGTGTGTGCATATATATCTCTTGACTAAAATAGGAATTGTGCATATGTGTCTGAGGGCAGAGTTTGGCCTAGTTTGCAAAAGTAAGTGTTTAAAGGTGTTCTCCTCTGCCTATGTGTTTTAGGTTGCTTGAGTTAAGCTGCTTTCTATTCTACAAAATGGAGTGGTATTATAATTGGGTCCCCTGACCCATTTGTAATTGTAGCGTAGATGGGGATTTCAGCGTTTAATGTGGGTCTTGTGTTGTAGCAGGATTTTGACTGAAGATGAGTCTTGGAAGAGATATGGTTTTCCTTTAGTGTTGTACCCAAATGTATTGGAATGCTGTGGCTCTGTAGAGTGCCTTGGAATTTTCTATGCCATGCTTGCCCTCTGTAACCCTATATACATTACAGATTTATTCAAGTTTTTTGTTCATATCATGGGGTTCTGATGCCATGAACTATTTTATTTAGCACCTCTCCATAAAAGGTTTATATTGTCCCCCGAGACTCTCATTGCAAATAAAGGCGCATCCTGTAGTCAAGCAGCTGTGAAAATTCCCCTGCATGAAGTTTCCCCTGCATCAAGCTCAGAGGTGTTGTGAGGGTTGAGGAGGGCTGGATTTGTGCCCCAAATATCTATTTCATATGTCCAAGACCTGATTTGAGCTTGCAAATATGGGAGTAGGATGTCCTTTTAAGGCACCGACATTTGGAAATTGGGCCCTATGTCTCTCTTTTTGTAATGCTGAATATAACTACTAGGATTAAGGGAAGGGAGCCAGGATGGCCTTGTAGTTTGAAGTACAAGATATACGGGATCTGGCCTATGTTTGCCAACATTTCAGTGTTAGCCTGGGCATATTGCTTCTCAGTGCCTCAGTTTCCCTATCTGTAAAACAAGGATGATTTTGACTCTATAGATATTCAAGCCTTTGCTGTTTGTTATATATATAAAATAGTCAGCACTTCAAAATCCTTGTCTGGGAGGTGCAGCAGAAATGCAAAATATTATTCTGAACACTGCCCAAATTTGGCTGGGCTTGGATCTATGTTTATCATTTGGCACCAACCCCATTTATTATCACATGAATACTTCAAAACAGATTGGGTGAGACTGGGAATTGGCAGGTAGCTGCAGGCACTAAATAAGAAGAAACGATGAGAGATGACCTGGCAGACTTGCCTTCCAGAACACCCTTTTGATTTCTGCTCCCTAGGATATCCAAGGATAACTTGTCTGGTATAGGCTGGTAGGGAGATCTTACAGTGCTGATTTGTGGGTTTATCTATTCATAGGCTCAGTGCAGTCCATGATCTTTGGCATCGTGGTACCCTTGCTCTGACCAGGAAAGCAAAGTCACTTTTGCTCTGCTCACGCTTGGTTGTGATTAGGACTGTCAAAAGAACTATACTAAAAAACAAGCATGCGATCAATTTATTTGGCAATATTTTTGGGGAAAAGTCACCCCTCCTCCTGCAAAAAAAGATTGAGTCCCTTTAGGAGACACAATACTGTTCAGATGGGTTTATGAAATCTGTTTGGTTAGACCTAAATTCCTTATGTCATTGCTGGTTAATGTTGTTGTGCCAAAGTATTTAATGCCTGAATGTCTGAGAAGATCTAGATTTGAACAACTCAAAAAGGCCTTGTCAGACTGCATGAGGAATACAATCTAAAATATGTATGGAAGTACATGCTTTCTGATTTACTCTGACAGGATACTCACGTTGCTTCTTTAAGTATTACTCAATATTTTTCAATGTTGGTCAACTAGGGCTTTCCTTCTTTCTTTCCTTAAAATATGAAAACTAAAGCATACAGGGTAACGTGCTCCTAGGGACAGTTTCCTGCTAATCCCCAGTGGTTGGAGGTTAGTTTATGCCCAGATGCATGAAGATTTACATTCCTTAAAATTTTTGTTTGTCTTAATATTTACTGTTATTATCTATATAAACAGCCAATATTTATTTGAATCCTGCTAAGCTCTTGGCCTTGATGCTATCTTGTAGTGATGAGTTACATTATCACACATTGCACAAACAGCCTATGGATTTCCTTTTTATCTGTTTTGAATTTACCCCCCTTCAGTTTCATTGAATGTTCCCTAGGTCTTGTATTATGAAAGAGGGTGAATTTCAATCAGACTTATACTAGTGCTCCATAACAGTAAACTCCATTCTTTTAGAGTGTAAAAGAGGTAGATCAATCAGTGTTTCCAACGCTTATGACTTTATAGTGAATTCTGCAGTATTTCTTGCTTTTTTCCCTCAAATCCCCAGCTTTCCCCAGCTCTTGGAGTCCTATGATTGTCAGAATCTTAGCTTTAATTTTTCTAAGAAAGTAATTTCTGGCCTTCTTAGTTGCAGAGGAGAGCTTGAAAGTATGAACCCAAGAGACTAAAAAATCAAAAGGAAATTAAAAGAACCCTAAATGTGTTTATTAAGCCAATCTATTTATCTTTGGGATCCTGGCTCATGACATGAAAATATTGATTATTTCTTTTTGATACCTTTTCTTACTTCCATTGAAATAAATGAATGTGAGCTGCCTCCAAACATACCTCCTATGCAGTGGTGAAGCAACTGATCTCAGTCTACTATAAGCATGATTGGTCTGAGTAAAAGCCTGTATGGGAGACCCCTCAAGAAACACCTATCTGATTATATCGTAGGTTGCACTTTAGAAGTCATTGTTGAATCAATGCTCAGTTTTATTGTTTGACACTGCTGCTGAAGTATGTATTTCAGATTAATTGTAAATCACTATCTCAAACACTTTTTTGCTCATTAGAAAACCCATATGTAATTTCCCAAAAGAATGGGTCCTAGCCTAATAGGTAGTTACGGTCTTAAAGAACACAAGCCTGTTTCTAATGATTGATTAAACTCCCTTGGTTTCAATGGCAGTATGATTGGGCCATTATATTTACTCAAATGAAAGCATAAGGAGATTTTACCTGCCCAAAATTCTTGTTTAATAGCACAGAGCAGCACAGACTCAGTTGCCAAATTTCATCTGACAGGCATCTGCGCTTCACGAGGGATGTAATGATGATCTGTGGGTGAGCTATAAATTGCTTTGTGATGCAAGGTAATGTATAAATGTAAATGTTACCGTATTACTCGTAAGTGTAGTATAATGGCTTTCAAATTATTAGCAAATATCTTTTCCATAAGTGTGATCGTTAGAGAATTGAAGACATTCTGTAAATCTCAAAAATTGCTGTTTATTTGACACATTGTGATAGCTAGTTCTATTGTCAACAAACATTATATTCAAGAACCAGAGGAAAAAGTGAGATAGGATTTTTGCTCTGTTCTTCATTATTCTGTTTAATGTGTTGATTACAGTACCACTTAAATCCTTCAGAAAGCCAGAAGGGTAAGCAAAAAGTAATGATTAACGAAGTCTGTCAATACTTATTTTAAATTAATACTGCTCATTTGCTTATTTCTGTTCTATAACCACACACAAAAGTATAAGAACACAGGATCAACATTTTGATTTTACACATCAACAGGTGAAGTTGAACAACACAATATAAATGATTATATATTGTTATTCACAAAGGGGAAAAACGTTCAACTTAAAATGCCAGGCATATAAATTGGGGAAACAAAATTTATTATACCCTCTCGGCTATCTGCTTGAAGCTTGTTTTTAATCCCCCCAATCAAATATACTTGATTTTTCAGTGGAAAAAATAACAAATCAATGAGTTCATAATTAACATGAATTTAGCCACATAATTTGAACTGCTCAGTAACCTGAAAAATTATATCCAATTCTCATCAATCTGCATTGGTTTTTGGAAAGTGTTTGAATCTTGATTAAGGCCACAAATAGAATTTATCTGAACGGCTGTAAGAAACTTGAATATGCTGTTTTAACTAGTAGTTTCATGTGCTTAGAATCTCTTTAGTAAATTTATTTTAGCTAGGGAGGAACAGAAGTAAACAGGAGAGAATCAAGCAGGAACTGGTTAGGGAGGAAGCATGTGATTAAGGAGGGGCTGCAAATTTTTACTTTGGGCAGGAAGGCACTGATTGAAAAATAGGGAAGAGAAGAAGAAACATCAGGGATTATGAATATCTATGTTAGGTGTGAGAGAATCAGCAGGCAGAGTTGGTGGGGGGAGGGGAAATGATTATGGATCTAACTAATGGCATAAGACATCAATGGTTTGGGGAAATTTTTGTCTGATTCTCTGAATTTCTAGCATGTACCACATTGTTTCATTCTGTGTTGAAATACTCTGCATTATAATGTATACTTGCACTTTTTCAAGTATAATACATGAAAGGCTACCACACATATAAATGAATGATGTATTATGCATGAAATCATACTTGCAAAAAAGCCCAAACAGAATCTCATAAGAAGTGTTTTGATATCTGGTAAACAGACTATCACTGTGTTTCGATTTGATATATAACAAATGATGTCAGGATAAGAATGTAACGCACAAGAAGAAAATAATTGTAATACAGCAATGCACAATCTTGGAAGAAAAATGAAAGATTATGACATTTTCCAAGAAACAGACCTCCTAATCTAGTATATCTGAAGAGGGATGGCTAGTGGCAAACTCTCCACAGTAAATTCCTTACTCAAACACAGAAAAGAAGAGAGCAGAAGATAATTTTTTTAAAAAAATCTGGTTTGTAGCAAGTTATGTCTATTTTTCAATATCCTGGTGGGAGCAGCAGTGACTGCTCTAGTTAAGGTTGTGTAGCAGTTTGTCTTAGCATAGTTAACTGCCTTATCCCCTGACCCGCACCTAAAGACTGATCTGCTGCTGGGGGGGGAAAAATTGTAGAGGTGCTAACACAATATTTAAATTAGGCCCCAATTCAGGAACACTTAGGCACGAACTTCAATGAGTCTTAAGCACAAGCTTAAGCAATCTAAAGCTGTTGGACAAAATGATCTATTTTATTATTTGAGTGGGCACTAAACATCTTCTGCCAAAGCGAATGGAATAAGACTTCCCACACTTGCAGTGGATCAGAGTTCCTTGCCAAGGACAAAGAAACCACTGGAAATGAACAGAATTAGCCCTCTCTAAAGGGAGCCTATATCTTAAATTATTATCTGAGGGCCTCACAATAAAAAAGTGATTCTTTAGCACAATACATATTCCAAGACCCTCCCTTGGCTGCTCCATACTTGCTTTAACACAGTACCACACTATTAAGGGAGGACAGGCAGAGCCGGCTTAACTCAGGGGCTTTAGGGGCTGCAGCCCAGGGCCTCGAGCTAAGGGGGGCCCCGGCATAGCAGGGCTCAGGCAGGCTGCCTGCATGCCGTGGCCCCATGCCGCTCCCGGAAGTGGCCGGCTGCTGGCATGTCTCTGCGGCCCCTGGGGGAGGGGAGGCGGCTCCATGTGCTGCCCCCGCCCCCACAGCTCCCCTTGACTGGGAACTGGCCAATGGGAGCTGTGGGGGCGGCACTTGCAGACATGGGCAGCGCACGGAGACATGCTGTCCCCTTCCCTGCAGGGGCGTGCAGAGTCCAGGAGCAGCGCGGGGCTATGGCAGGCAGGCAGCCTGCCTGAGCCTTGCTGCGCCACCAGCCGGGAGCAGCCTGTGGTAAGCGCCTCCTGGCCAGAGCCTGAACGTCACCCCCCGCCCCCTGCACTCCAACCCCCTGCCCCAGGTCAGAATCCCCTCCTGCACCAAACTCCCTTCCAGAGCTCACACCCCTCACCCTCTCCCTCATCCCAACACTCTGCCCCAGCCTGGAGCCCCCTCTTGCACCCAAACTCCTTCCCAGAAAGAAACTAATATAACAGCTGTTCTAAGGTAAGAAGTTAATTCAAAATAACCTACTTACCTATATTCTACATGTTTTAAGACTGCATTAAAGGGGGAGGGATAGCTCAGTGGTTTGAGCATTGGCCTGCTAAACCCAGGGTTGTGAGTTCAATCCTTGAGGGGGTTATTTAGGGATCTGGGCAAAAAAAGCTGTCAGGGGACAGTACTTGGTCCTGCTGGTGAAGGCAGGGGACTAGACTTGACCTTTCAAGGTCCTTCCAGTTCTATGAGATAGGCATATCTCCATATATTAATTGTAACCACAGGACAGCTTTATGTTAATCCGGCCCTGGGGACAAGAGGCGGCGAGGTGCTCTAGGATTGCTTTATTTACATACCTTCAGTCACACATGTATAGAAAACACATTTATTTTTTACAGTCATTTTAGAAAAACAATCCAGATGGCCATGGTGCGGGCATTTCCTGGTAATGGCTGATTTGCACAGACAAGCTGATGGCCTGAGCCATATCCAACAGACCTTAATACTACAATGAGAGTTGCATGGGCTGCTCTTTCCTATGGTCCATGATGATTCGAGAGTAAGTCTTAGCTGCAGTAATATGATCTGAGGGTTGGCCTATGCTGTTGCATTTTCACAGGGTGGCTCTTTGGAGATTGGTTCAGTCTGTTTTCACCCACTGAGTGCAGCATGAAACTTTAATTGAATGTGGGATTTCCTGTTTTGACTTTGCATAACAAATAAAGTAGGTAGCCGTGATGGTAATGGAGGGAGACTGAGAGAATCTATGCAAGTGGTATATAATTTATCCTGAAGAATCCCAAAGTACTTCTAAATGTGCTAGTCTAGGGGTAAGATTTTCAAAAGTGCCTAAGTGACTGAGGCACCTATATTTCATGGAAAGCCAATGGGAAAGACTCCTAAAACTCATAGGCGCTTTAAAATATTTTACTGTAGATCCCTCAGCTGATGTAAAATGGCATCGCTCCACTGGCTTTGCATCAGCTGGGAATCTGGCTCACTTTATACACCATCTGTAAGAGAAACAAGTGCACACAAGACTAGAACATGCTCTTATCATATTCTGCTGACCAGAACAATAAGGGTCTAAGTGTGAGAACAGTCATCTTGTTCAATGTACAGCGTGTTGGCCCAGAAACCTCTAGAGCCAAAAGCTCTCTACAGCTTGAGCTCAAGAGTCAGGCTTTGGAGCTGACAGCTATGACAGACTCCCATCCCCTGAGGATCCGGCACAGAGACGAAGCTTTTGTAACGTGCATTGGCCAGTGGGTTATGTACTTCCCTTAGACAAAGGAGGCTCACCCTGAAGTGTAAAACTCAAAGCAGTTTGAATCCTGAACCAGCCCCCAAACTTTTGTGATGGCTTTCATCTTGGTTAACACACTGAGGTTTGAAATTTGAAGTGGAGACCTCCAGAACTTAAAAACATGAATTGCTGAAGCATTCACAACACATCAGGGTCTGTAACTGACTCCAATCCTCTGTGGATCATGTGCTGAGTGGGTGTGTGAAACCTCTGACGAGTGGGGTTATATAAGCCCCAACACCATTGTGTAGCCTACCTGGACCTTGTCTTTGGATCTGGTGAAGTAGTGCAGCCCCTGCTTTTTGGACACTTTCTGTGTGAACAGAAAGCCTCCTCCCTGCTCTCCCCAGTTTCTGGCCCTATTAGTTGACCAGGCATGAGTGGGGAACATTTTCAAGGGCTACAGTTATTTACTTTTTCCCGGAGTCACCATTTCTTCCTGCTCCTGAGGCAGAGCAGTTACGTGCCGTGGGTTGAGCCTGAAGGCGCCATCTAGGCCAGAATCACTTCAGTCATTGCTGGAGTGTAGCCACTTCTCGGGTGAAACATGCCAACAGGATAGCACATGGCACAATTGGTCAGGAAGTGAAGAAGAATCATACATGCAACTGCAGTGGGATTCAAGTAGGTGGAATATAACCCAGAAGAGAGAGAGATGTTTAGAAGAGACTTGTGAATTAACTTTCTACTACTTTGTGTTCTCTTTAAATAGCTTGTAGAGGGAAAAAAAAGAAGGTTTATTGCAGTTTGTTTGCATAAATCCTGGTGAGTCTGGGCCAAAATTTGTTCTCAGTTATATCAGTGTAATTCTTGAATAACCTCCTGGAAATAGCACTGAGCAGCTCGATTGATTGCCGTGGCGTTGCTCTGGACTTACAGCAGTGTAACTGAGAATCTGGCCTCTATTTTGGCTTTAATCATTCCAACACCTTATTCACATTAGGCCAGTTCTGCAGCTGGTGTAAACTGAAATGATGTCAGGAGATTGACTCTTATTTCACCAGCTGAGCTGTAGCCATTTGAGTTACACTTTGTAGTCAATGAGTAAACCTGGCAGAGTCAAGCCTGGTGCCATTCTCTACAAGTTAACAAGTGAAAGAACTGCCATCAGTTTCCCTAATGATTTGTATTTTGAACTCCCACATCTGTGTTCATAAACACGTACCCAATACAATTTAAATTAATAAAAATGCTGCCTCTCTGGTTTTATTAATTTCATTTATTTTTAATGGGGTGAAAAATTTTAAAAAAGTTCTTTGTGAAATCTGCTGGGGGAAGGAATCTGGGGAAAAACTTAAAAGTTATTTTTTTTATCTTGAAATCCTGTGCTAAGTAAGTGTTTAAAAATTTCTGGCCATCCTGTTAGTAAAAATAATTATTCACAGCCTTCTGGGGGTGGTGGATCTTTTCATTTTATATGTTCAAAAGAAAGGGGGATTCTTCCAAATCCTCAAATGTACAAAATTACATGAATTTCATTTTCATCAAACTTCTTCATTGCATTAGATTTGCATGGATTTTAAACTGAGAAATTTAGCAGCAGGCTGGAACAGAGGTGAAGAGAGGGTTCTTTTCAGGACAGCATTTTGAATCACGTTTTAGACAAATAGGACTTCTTAGTTCATGTCATGGTTTCTTGAACCCTTGGGTTTGGGTTTTTCGGCAAGGAAGAAGATTGGTAACTACCTTGGACCTCTGGAATTTTTTAAAATTTGGGATAGATTCTGCCAACTCCCAGCGGGTAGTACTCCTCAAGACCTCCCATTAATTTGGGAGGGAAGCAAATTGACTTCATTGGGACTCCTTGATGAGTGAAGTACTACATGTAAGGGGACTGTTATCCCCTTACTAACATTCAGAGCTCCCAGTACCAAAAGGGGAAGGGTCGATGGAACTGACAGTCCCCAGGGGCAATGGGGAGAGGCCAATGCTCCAGGTCAGCTCTGATTGACAGGGCGGGCAGGCGAATCAGGGAGTCAGGAGGTCAGGGTGGATCCCGTCCTCCGTGTGAGCTGAAGTTGTCTGAGTCAGATGGAGTGGGGCTGAGCTGAGGAGAGGGCAGAGGCCAGAGCTGAGCTGGGCCAGATCCAGAGGGGCCAGAAAAGCAGCCCTGAGAGTCACAGACCTGCCCTGGGAGCAGAGGTGCAGCCCCAAAGCCAGAGCACAGCCCAGAGAGACAGACCTGCCCGGGAGGGAGAAGCTGCAGCAGCCCAGGGGGCTGGAGGCAGAGCAGCAGCAGCAGCAGAGCTGAGGCAGAGGAGCTGGGGCAGAGCGGTGGAGCTGGGGCTGGAGCAGTCCGGAGCCGGGTGCGGTGAGCAGCTGGGGAGAGCGAGGGGGACCCTGGGCAGTGGGCCCAGCGCAGGGAGAGGCCTCAGCCAAGGGGCCCTGCAGGCCAGACGTGCAGGGGGATCTAAACCCCGACAGGGCGGGGGCGACGCTGGGAAGAAGGGTCCTGCCACCCAGAGCCTGCGAGCGTGTGGCCACCGCCGGAGCAAGTGTCCAAGCCACAGCGTCCCTGCAGCACAGCCAGGGCCTGAGAAGGAGCCTGGGACTTACACAGGAACAGACTGAACTGCCCTGACATTGCAGAGACACTGTTGTGATGTTCCCTGCCACAGAGTGGGGTGATGTGTTTTCTTAACCTTTCCCATTTTTTCCTTATTCATTTTAAAATGAATTGTTGATTAAATAATTTGCATTTGCTTTAAATTGTGTGCAATGATCTATGGGTTAGGGAAATGCAGAGAGAGTACCCCGGAGTGGGGACACCCTAGCCCCTGACCTAGGTGACCACAGCAAGGTTGGGGGTCGAGCCCCCCAGGAATCCTGGGCCCAGCCTTGTTGGGGTTACAAGGACTCTGCCAGACAGGAGAGTGCAAGGGGAGTCCTCGAGGACAGGGAGGCCTCTGGGTAAAGGAAGTGGGAGCGAAGACTCAGATCCTTCCGCTAGCCCATTTCACCGGGGTAGTGCAGAAGCCAGGAAAGTTCCCCACAATAGCGGGACTATTCCCCCGCTTACATACACAGCAGGACAAAAGGTGGAAGAATCTGGCACTTTGATGTCACCAGCTCTAAGTACGTTATTCTCAGAAAGATTCCCAACATTTAAATAAATTTCAGATACACTTGATGATGCTAAATCTTAAAAAAAAAAAAATCCAAACAAACAAATCCTGATACCATAGAGCGATTCTCTGCTATGTCCCCTGTATATCGTGGTGGCGGAGTACAAGAACTACAAATGCCCTGCAGCCAGCCAGGGGAGAATTCACCTTATACATACCTAATAGCATAGGTCCACTGTAAACTGCTGTACATGTGTGATGCTTTGGAGGCTCACCTAGACCAGTAAGGGGTTGTCACTCCCTGCCCTGGGAGCTTCTGTGCTTGCAGCTGTGGCTCAGAGCCCTGACCTCAGCAGCCTGCTCAGAGCACAAAGACCTCACCCTGGCTTCTACCACTTCATTGCGGGCTGACCCCAAAAGCCCTTCAAGTCCCAAGTCTCCTGCAAACTATCACCCAAGTCTCCCCAGGGCAATAAGGATGTGTTGGGGGTGGTGCATAGTCCAGCATTATAGGATTCTGGGTAGCGCCACCCATAGGCAGCCAGAGACAAGCTGCTGTACCTTGGAGACACCCTGGGGATGTCTCAATTACACAATGCCATTTCAGCCCTGAGAGTAGCCCAGAATCAGCAGTGTGCAAAGGTGACTTAAAGCTACCTATGCTTTCCCTTCGGCTGTGAGTTCTGTGCTGTGCCTTGTCATGATGGTCTATAATTTGGGTGGTGGCTTCTATTGTTACAGCCATTACTAAACAAGGGGGCATTTAACTGCTCCCTCATTTAGCCTGAAAGGAGGATGTCTATCATGCCCACCAGCCTCAAAGACCCACTCCTTAGGAACTGCACAGCCTTCAGCATAATCATGTTAAGGTCTGAACCCACAGCTCTTGCATGCACATTATGCCCACTGAAAGACAAGGGGCGTTTTTTGTATACAGTAACTTTAGGATAGAGCTCTTATAGTTTCATGGCTACGGGGCCAATATGAATATTTACTTTGGTAGAATACAACATCCCTCTGCATTCATGATGTAAAACTGCTATCTTTGAAATGAAATTCATTTTTCCAAAAACACTAAATATGTCTGAGATTTAGATATAAATGCAGGGGTATTGGACACCATTTCGCAATAATATAAAAACTCCATGTTTAAGTCCAACATTTCATTGTTTGTTTTTGTTCCTCCAATCAGTTTATGTATTTGCTTGATGCCTGGCAGAAACTACTGTGTAAATATTACAAGTTGTGCACCATGCCAGAATGTGTTGGCCTCATGGAACAATCCAGGAAAGTTACAAGTCTTTCCTAAACTTACGTGCTGATTCCACAATGATGCTAACATCCCAATACAACTATTTTTAAATATCTAATTCACATGGGATCCACACTTACCTGCGGTTGCACAACTCCCAGAATCTTACAGCGAATGGCTGTTTTTTCATTATATCTCACAGCTTTCATAGGTATTGCAGAATGTCACAAAGAAAGACCTGAGTGTTCATCTAGTGTATACCCTTGTTTGTTTGTTTTGTTTGTTTGTTTGTGTTGCTTAGTGCCTACAAGCCATGACACCATTGTGCTGGCTACTGTACAGACATAAACAGATGGTCCCTGCCCCAAAGAGTTTACCTTCTAAGATGAGCCAGATGGGATCTACAACAACTTACATCTTCCCTTGGGGAAACTTATTCTAATAGGACTCATGGTTAAGCAATTTTCTTGCAGTTCAGCCTAAATTTCTCATTGCTTAATTTCTTATTGTACTTAAACAACTCATGACACATGCATAAATAATAAATTAATGAAAATGTGGACAACAACTTTCTGGGGGGAAAACATATTTTTTTTTAAATGTTTGAACTGGTCATATTCTTTTAAAGTATTGAATAATCATCAGTGGATCAAACCCTTCTCTAAATGGGGTTGCACTGATGTAACTCAATTCTCTTAATCTTTCAGGCTTTTCACTAACTCCATCCTGCAGTTTATTAATTTATTCTATTATGGTCATTGTAATGTTTTGGCTAAGCACTCATGGAAAGGACAGTCTACTAGTTGGTTGATCTGCTTTATTCTAAATGCAGAAGCAGCACTGAACCTAACACACACAATATGTAATGTTCTGAAGAGAATAAAGATCAAGAGGTAATTGACTTATGAAATCAATGCAATAGCATCTATAGCAATAGCATATCTTGGTACATGTCCCTGCGCAAATTGATACACAGTTATGTTGATGCAGAGTACTCACTTATATCTTGATTACGGTCATGCAAGGATGCCTAAAAGGCTTTATTTTTAGAAGATCTAGTAGTGTTGACTAAAATAAATGGAAACTGTGCATATACAATAATAACCATTCCCAGTTTTCAACACAGAAACTATGCAAATAAATACAGCAAGTATTCTGAGGATGACTTGATAATTTGAGTAAGAAAAGTCATATGTCTAAACCCAGTGGAAAATATGATTGTTCTAGAAGTAAAGCTAGATCCAAATGCTGCACAGATATAAAGAGCTAGAGTCAATCTTTGGTTGTGATTGAGCTTGAGCAAGGACCTATCAATTCCTTATTTGAGAGATTTTAATCTTGCTCTCCCAAAGGGAGGCATTGACAATTTCTAACAATAATGGGTCCAAAGCTGCTCCCTGTTTGAAATCTTTCCAGCAGGATGAAATGTTGAAAGCAAATGTAGTTGGCTTCCACACACCAGTTTCCCTGCTGCTGATGCAATTTGCTCTAGGGTACTCTTCTCCGTACATAGCGGCTGTTTACAGCTATGTACAAATTTGCAGCTGTTTACAGTGTAAATTATAGATGGGCAGCTAGAATAGTAACATCGAATGATCTAATATGAGAATTAGTCAATCAGAATATCTAACATCTTCACACAGTGTTAGGGAAACTATGAGCTCACTAGAGAAATTTCAGGCCAGCACAATGGCCTTGTCTAGAGATCTTCCAATTTCTGGGTCCAGTCTCTCAATTCAGTGATGGTGCAAAGCAGCATTTTATGTCCATTGCAATAAATCCATCCCTGGCAATACTGACAGTAGGGTGATGGTGGAACCAGAGATGTGGTGTGAAATGGATCTTCTATATAGAAGGAGGACTTCAGTCTTTGAACCATTCCTTAGTAAGAAGTTATGGTGCAGCAAGAAGCTGATAAAATCAAAACAAGGGTGAAGGGGATCTGATAATGTACTCCAGGGTGTCACCTGCACAGTGGTGGTGTCCAACATTAAAGCATGCATGCCAAAAGGAGAAGATAGAAAAAGGAAAGAAGTGCATCAAAGATAAAGCCTTGTGGCCTTCCAGGGAGGAGGAGAAGTGGTACAGTCTTTACCAGAAATTGGGGGGAAAGGTGTGGTTATAAAGGTCAGAGGAAAGAGAGGAAGATCCCAGACTTTTTGTCTAGGCAGTCAAGAACTTTGGAGTGAGAGTTCAGAAAATGTACTAAGAACATAAAGGGAGGACAAGACAGAGGCAAGACTGAAGTCATTAACCACCCAGAGTAAAGCAGTACACTAAAATATGTGTACTTTCCTTTCTCTCATTTAGTTTTTGCTCACTGAGAAAATATTATGAATTACCTATTCTTGTATAAATGACAGTGAATGTTTGGAAGGAATGCCACTAGATATTTTGCTTTCCAAATATAAAATGTGTTTAAACTGCATGCTGAAAAGGGCATGGACTGGAATTAAAAATAATTATTACTTGTATTATATCATGTACATGGGTCACCAGTGAGGACTACAGTGTATGGAAACTATCAATACTTTACAGGAAAGATTTCATCCACTGTCAGTAGCTGTTCCAAAGTCACAATCTATAATCCATTTGTCTGCTTTGTTAATCTGGAAACCAACTTTATCATTCTTTACTCATGTTCTACAGCCCAGAATCCAGGAGAGCTTTGGAAACTCATAGCTGCCATTGTAATGGAGTACGGCTTTACCACAGTGTGAATTCCTTTTAATGTCAGTTTCTCTATGGGGGATTAGCCACCGCAGATGTCACAGATCCTGGGAATATCTTCCAAGATAAAAAAGGAAAGTTGGCATCTCAACTGTCATTTAATAATCTACAGACTCACTAATACATATATTTACTGATATCTGATACCCATAGATACAGCGAGACTTCTGATTTAAATAGTTGCCGGTTTGATTGCAAAATTATATTATTTTATGTTCTTGCAGAGCACTTGGATTATAAAACGCCATGTGTCGTCTTTGCACTGAGTCCTTTAAAACACCAATGGATAGAGGAAGAGTCCTGATTTTCCCATGACGTGTTTCAAAGCAAGTCTCTGACTAATAGCAGGAACCCCTTCTTTCCCACCACAGAAAGTTAGTCCAAAATACCAGTTAAGGTCAAAGGGAGTTTATGCCAGTAGAAGCTGACACATGGAAAGATCCAGCACTGAGCTCCACAAGGTATAAAGGAGAATGTATAGCCTTGAAATGCTCCCAGTGCCTCCTCTTTAATTAACTAAAATTCTCAACACTCTGCCTGACAACAAGGAACCATCTAGCGCCACGTATGTAGTAGATCATGATACGTGTACCTTAGAGATGTGTGTCAGTTGTTTAGTGAGCAGCCAACAAATTGTTAAACTTTTGCTAGTTTGCACTGTTTTCTGCTCTGTTGTGTAAGAGCATTGTAGATCTGAAAAGTAGCAGGTTTTCAAGGCAATAGCATGAATCCTGATTTCTGCCTTGTCAGTTTCACTAACAAAATCATGTTTCCGCTTATTAAAAATCCTTCAGAATTCCACAGTAATTATTCAGATACTACAGCTGCTAATAGCAATACCACAGGCTTTTTAAGAGGTGAGGATGGCTACTTGTACTACTTTTGTTTTAGGTATTCTTGTGCAGATTTTCCTGTACTCACCACAGGTGACTAATAATAAATTAATTGGCCTTTTGAAGATGCTAAAAAACAAAACACGCACATCTTCTTTTTTAGAATCCTTTTTAAAGTGTGGTTACCAGAATTGGTCACAGTAGTGGTCTTACCAGTAATATAAAGACAGAGAATATCACCTCCCAGTGCCTACTCAATATTCCCCTGTGTGTACCTCCAAAGATCTCATTAGCCCTTTTAGCCACAGCCTCACACTAGGAGCTCATGTTCAACTGGCTATTTACCATGACCTCTAAATCCTTTCCAAAGTTACAGCTTTCCAGGATACAGTCTCCATCCTGTAAGTTTGACCTACATTCTTTGTTCCTAGACCTAAGACTGTGCATTTGTCTGTATTAATGCGTATTGTTTGATTTTGTCCAGCAAAAGTAGTGTAGAATTGCTCTGTACGAGTGACCTAACCTTATCATGGTTTGCTTCTTCTGCAATCTGTCATCAACATTTACCATCAATTATTTTATATTTTCTTCTATGTAATTCATAAAAATATTGAATAGCACTGGACTGAGAACTTTTCTATTTTTCTATCAGTCATGTAGTTTATAATCCATTTAATATATGCATCCAGATTTTTTTTTGTATAGTGCTACTTTTTAAAATCAGAATGTTCTGTGATACTGAATCAAACACCTTACAGAAATCTGAGAGTATTACATCAACACTTGATCAACCAAACTTGTAATTTCACCAAAGAACAGTATCAAGTTCATTTGGCAGGACTTTAATGCTTTCTCCCATGCTGTCCCTCATGCTTGGGAGGAGCTCCCCTTAAACATATGAAAAGCTACCTCATTATCTTCCTTCAAATCCCTACTTGAAACTTTCCTTTTGCTGTTATGCCTACAAAAACTTTAAAACACTTTGGCTGGTATGCTGATACCACTCCTTAGCATATTGATCAATAATGACTCATTGTTTCCTTGCACTGTGTATCTGTATCCATTTATTGTCTCTGGTCTGATACGTATATTGTAAGCTCTTTGAGGCAGGGACCATCTCTTTGTTCTGTGTTTGTACAGCACCTAGCCCAATGGGGTCCTGTTCCATGCCTCAAATTGCTAGGTGCTACAGTTATACAAATAATAATTTCCATGAAAGCATGTTGAATTGCATTAATTAAAATTCTGTCCTTTCATTCTTTTTTAAAGAAATTATTCAGAATTTTGGAACACTATGTACAAAGAGTATAACCCTTTAACAGGTTTCAATATGATGCCTTTCCAGTGCATTGAATGTTCCGTTGTTCTTGTATTAAGTAAATGGGCACCTGATTTACTTCCTCTTTATCATTCACTATTTTATACACCTCACTCCTGTTACCCCATATTTATCACCTCTCAAAACTAAACAGTTCCAATCTTCTTAATTCTCAGTCTCTCCTCCTAAGTAAGCCTGCCTTTGACTCTAATCACTTTCATCGGTCCATCTCTTCTACCTCTGCCAATCTTTTTTGAGACCGGGTGGCCAGAACTAAACACGGTCTCAGGTGACAGATGACCATTGATTTGTATAATAACATATGAGGGGAGGATTTTCAAAGGCACGAAGGGTAGTTAGGAAGTGCTCAACTAGCCCTGACTTTCAGTGGGAGTTGGGTGCCTAACTCCACTCTGCACCTTAAATCTCCCCCATTAATATTTTTTCCCTCTACAGTTCTCTGAATGGGGAAAGTAACCAAGATCTCTGTGTCATGACAGCAATTTCTTGAGTAAGCAGAGTAAATCCAGTAAGTGGGGATCAGGATACAGTGTGTTATCCTATACTGTGTCAGAACAGTGCTTACATCTTTTTCAGTGAAAGGGTGATTAGAAAATCATATTCAGTGTGAACAGTCCCTAAGCAGCACTACAAAAATGTGAGATTAAATTACATTAGTTTGTGCTGTGTGCTGTCTGTACTACAGCTTAAAGTAATATGCATCGCTTAAGGATTTTGAATTAAATAATTAGTGAGAAAATATCAAATTTCCAGTGTATTAGGCTGCTGAAATGCCTTTGTGCTTTTTAAATCTCTGTATGCCAGTGATTGGGAAAAAAATAGTGAACTATTCCCTAAATTAATATTTTCCTTTGAGAAATGAGATTTTTTTCCCAAACTTGCTGGTATTCTTGACTCAAGTTTGCTTGGCTTAAAAAACCAAACAAGCACAGGTTTAGTAATTGGGAAAGAGGAGAAGC